>OY856186.1:117880797-118254268 GCA_963693315.1 Diogma glabrata
TTGAATTAATAATTGACGATAATTCAAATACTGAGCACCGCAAAATTTTAAAAAAACTTACAATGTTTCTTGCTCTTTCCTATGACACCTCACTTGTTCGTATCAAAAATGATTTTTTTTCACACTTCCTCAATCTCACCCCATAAAAATACAGAAAAATAATTATGTGACACTTTGCTATAGTTTTAGATCAGGGTTTATCAAATTTCCTATCACTTTTTGTTGTTTCAAATTTTTATGTCATTGAACGTCGAAACATAGGCAGGAGGGGAACCAACTTTCAGTTGCACTTTTTTGACAATGATTCAATGTTGGTGGGACCAACTTTTTGTTGCACTTGTTTGAAAATAATTCAAAAACTGCACTGCAAAATTCTAAAAATAATTACAATGTTTCTTGAATTAAGTGCTTGTTCATGTGATATCTCACATGGCTGGGTTTTAAATGGTGTTTTCCCCCTTCTCATTTCCACCCGCTCAATAAATACGATTGTTAGTATTTTACACTTCGCTATATTTTTCGTTCAAAAGATACCACTTTTTCTATATTTCCTAAGACTTTTGAAATTTTTTTTATTAAATAGGTTCGGAACTAAGTGGGGAAAGAAAACATGATAAAACGCTATATTCAATTTTATTCAAAAAACTATACAGTAAAAAATTATAAAATACATTTTTAAGTGATACTGAATTCAAGCCCTTTCATATGATGATGATATGATATGATATGATATTCAAGCCCTTTCATATGATACCTTGACTCGGCAAAAAAAAAGTATTTTAGACCTTACATTGCTGCCCGTAAAACAAACGGAAATCATTATTTTTGTATCTGTCATCTTCAGGGTCATCAGGTTAGTTTTATACATCTTAAAATTCAGGTTATAGAATTTATAGTTTATGAGATAACCGATTTTAATACTTAACAGACTACAGAATACACATTGTAGTCTCAACAGTAGTGTTCCGTATAAAAACGGAACTCAAATTAAATTTTTTATCTTAGCCTCAAATCACTATCGGCTAAGTGCCATAATTAATAATTTTTAATTATTTTATTTATCATGATTGCCATCCATGTTTAATCATACATAAGCTATGCTTCTTTGTATAGAATTTATGCGATTTCCGTCTCGTAATTGTGAGCTTAAAATTGATATAATCGATGTTATCAAGTATCAAGTTACAAGTATTAAGTCTTCACTTAATTTTAGAAACATGTATTATTATATACAATTCTAAATTAACAACATATTTGGTGAAGATGATAAAATTTGTAACATCATGTTAAATTCCAACACATATAATTTTGATATACAAATGTAATTGTTCGAGGTTATACTATCTTTCTTACGTTATTTTTAATTTCATAAAAATTAAGTTCAACAAAAAAAACATTGATCAAAGCAAACTACCGTTTAAAACGATAGTTAAATAAAAAGCAAATTAAGTGTACACAACAACTACCCAAATTTTCATGATGATTATTGTATTAATGAATAAAGGACAAACAACTTTCAATTTTATATATATGCAATATTTATTTATCATGATGACTCGAATGCAAATTGCAAAAGACAGTAGCAATATAACTTTAAAAAACTGCGTTATAGATCAATTTTTTAAAATTCGTTTAAAGAAATTTTCATTATTTTTATGAATTCATGAATAAAAAAAAATAATTTTAATGGTATTTAATAAAAATTAAAAAAAAAACAATAAAAAAATATGTACCACACCAGGAATTGAGAACTCACTACCTACAGAACATCAGTCGAGCACAATATCCACAACGCAATTTAAAACGTTAAGAAATGATAGATAGATTTAATTTAAAAAATATAGATAGATAGAAATGATTTAAAAAACATATTTTTGTTCTTCAAAAATGCATATAAAACTTGATGACGCGAATATACAAATTTTACTCCATACAAAATTTCATAACGCGGCTAAAGAAGTTTTCACTTCAAAAATTGCCTTTCCATCCAACAGCATAAACTAAAAATAAATAACAATATGTATATAATTCATTTGCTTAAATTAAAAAAATTAGATAAATTAAGTTAAAATTTAAAAAATTATTTCTTGATTGGCATTTAAAAATATTAATTTTTCAAAGTTTTTAGTTTAAACCGACTACGTCTTTCGGTTAAAATTTGCCCACTTTTTGAAAATATTCTTTCTGATGGCACAGAAGTTGCCACAATTGACAAATGTCTCCTTGCCAATTTTGCTAACCGTGGATACACATGTTCACGTGAGTGCCACCATTTTAGTTGATCCTCATTTCGACCAATATCCACTTCCTCTGCATATTGTCGCACCTCAATTATAGCAGACGACTGTGGTGTTGTGATACTTTGATCGCGAGTATCAAAATCGCCCCAAATGAAATGAGTTTTACCCAAATCGGTTGATTCTGACTCAATTTTTGAAATTTGACATTCATGTTGTTCTGTTTTAATAATTTCTGCCACATTCCCTATAATTGATTCCTTTGCTTTATTATATGCATTGCCGTTGGAGAAAGCTCGTTTTTTAAACCTAGGGTCTAAAAAGGTAGGTTTGCTAATCAGAAGATTGAAGTCCATCTTTTCAAACCTCCTGATAATCTCATTGATTAAAGCATCGCATAATTCTAAGCCGCAAACCGTGAGGATACTGGTTCTAATTTTTGTTCGAGCTCTAGTTAGATCGTCTATTAGAGCTATTATTTTTGATATGGAAACGTTCTTTTCAGAACTCAGTTCCACCGTAACTAGTTCGAACGGTTCTAATAGTTTGCATAATTCGTCAACAATAACGTAGTCTTGCGAATTTAATCGCTCTACGGTACTATCTAGAACCCCTAGTGCAGCATTTATGCATTCTTGTAAGATGCCAACACGTTGAAACATGTAGAACTTAGAGTTCCACCTCGTTGTAACATCTTTTTTTAATTTTAAGATCGTACCACTACACAGTTGTTCTTGAAAATTTTTTAGTTTTCCAGCTGCTACGGTGCTTCGGTTGAAATATTCAACCACCGCTTTGACTTTGCTGTGTATTGTTTTAACCAGTTTGATAGCGTCTTGAACTATTAAGTTTAATAAATACGCGAAACACGTAAGATGGTGTAACCGAGTTAATCGGCATGCTGCAACAATATTGCCACCGTTGTCAGTAACAATAGTATGAGCTTATTGCTGTATATGCCATCGAACCAGCAACTCGTTAATTTTATTTTTAATATTTTCTGCAGAGTGCCTTTGCGAAAATAGAATACATCCTAAAAGGACAGATTTTTGATTCCAATTAGAATCAATAAAATGGCCAGTTAGTGACATATACGAATCAGTTGTACAGCTGGTCCACATTTCGCTAGTCAATGTAATAAATTCAGCACCATCTAGTATTTTTCTTACTATTTCTGTAGAGTTATCATACAAGGATGGTAATAGCTGCCTACTCAACGTTGTTCTGTGTGGCAGTGTGTACGAGGGATCAAATCCGTTTAAAAGCTCCCTAAAACCAACATCCTATACAATTGAAAAAGGGTGCATGTCTCTTATTATCATTTTAAGAACTAAATAGTTAAGTTTTTTTGACGTGCAATTGATGGTGCTCTAGCCAACAGTGGTATTGCTGCTGCTGGATTGCATTTTTGGAGGGTGTATTTGCAGCCATAGCTGTGGATGTTGATAGCGTTAATAACTCTGCTGTGGACGACTGTGCAGTTGCAATTGTGTTAGAAGCACTCAATGTTGGCTCACAATTTACACCTGGATGTTTTTTAAAGTTCGAAGTGGATCCTCCCTTATATGAAAACGCGTTCTTGCATATATCACAAGTCGCATATGTTTCGCTTGTTTTAGTGAAAATATCCAGATGTTGCTTCTTTTTCTATTCATTATTGAAGTACTTATATCTAGACTTCTTTTCTTAAACTTATCTTAAACTTTTCTAAATGGTAAAAATAAAACAAGCACTCGGTTAAAATATGAAAAAATATATTAAATATATTAATTTAAGTAATTAAATTTAATACATATATTTTGCGACTTATTTTTAGTTAAATTTTATTTCTAAAAATATATTGTTGGAACGCGTTTCGAAATTTAAATTTTTAACTACTGGCTTTCCCGTACAATTCGTAGTTAGTCCTTTAATTCTAAGAAAAACTGCAGATGATATTTTAAATTCCGAAACACGTTTAATTAATAAAAAGTTTATAAAACAAACAATTAACTAATTATTTATTGATAGTTAATACAGTAAATTCTCACTTAATTTGATCCTAATTTATAAGAACTAATTTATAATATATTTATTTTCTTAATTTATTTTATAAAAAAATATCAACTGTAAGTAAAATAATTTCAAATAAAAATATGAACGTTTCAAAGTTCTTCATTTTCACATAAACATAATATGAGTTCTTCTTACACATACAAATTACAATCCAAATCGTGTATTTGTTTCTATCTTTAACAATATAAGCTGCGTTTTTTTCATTTGGGTCAGGGTCAAGGTTTGAAAAAAAAAACGATCTGGGTCACGCAAAGAAAACAAATATTATATTTCAAATAGTTGGCAACACTGAGCTGAGAAGAAAAAAAATTGTGAACTTGTGGCGCCATTTTGAAATTAAAACTCAATATAAAAAAAATTCAAAAAATATTTAACGTCTCTTGAAAAATAAAACTTCGTATAAAAAAAATTCAAAAAAATTTAATCAGAAACACTAATCCATTTTTTTACATATGGCAATGTTCATTGATTATTGCAAATGGCGTGAAATAAAATGAAATAAAATAATTGATAATTAATAAAAAATTGTAAACATCTATTCTTTAAAAAATATGGATTTTATATCGTAGATATTGCTTTAAAATTAATTTTAAGCAAATTTATTGAAATCATGTTGAAAACAAATCATATTAAAATTGATTTTAAACAAGCTAAACAAAGCATCTTTGACAGTTTTTTTATTTTGAATAAATTTTCTCTGACATTTATAAGTTTGAAAATGACCATACCAACCTTATAAAATCAAAACCTACGTTTCGCCATCTCTTGCAATTTTATGTAACCAAAATATTTTAGATCATTGATCTAGACCCAGATAAATATCTGGGTTAAGTTGTTGTTGTTTTTACATGTAAAAAATAGAGTTGATCTAGACCTTCACCCTGACCTAAATGAAAAAAACGCAGCTATAGAAAGCAATACTTTATTTTCCGTATCTTCCTATATGAAGAGGAAGGAAAGAAAGAGAAATCAGATTGTATGTTTGTATAGTTTTCTCTTTAAAAAGATTAAAAGTGCCGAATTCATTTTTCTAATTTCTTTTTGACAAGAGAAAAAAAACAAGAGAAAAAAAAATAACAAATTGTATTGTATGTGTTGTACTTTAAAAAGTAACGAATATTTTATTTTGAGTAACGAGTATGAAGTACCGCATAGTTACTACCTGCACATCTCTATTCTATACATATTTGTTTCTGGACTGGTCGAGGCCATATAATAAATTTCCAACTTCATTCTTCTATAACAGGAGATTGAATGTCAAATTTTGAAATATTTTGAGGTTCCTGTGATGCAATAACAACATGGCTCAAATAAATGTGTTGTAGTGTCTAATGCAGTAGTAGTTTTCGTATTTCTACGGTGTTTTCTGGTTCATCAAAATTTTTATAACTTAGAAGTTTTGAATTTGTGTTTCTTAAAATTTTTTCTTTAAATAAATCTCTAGCTTCATTTTTGGTGTACCTTGAATCAGCTAAATTAATTATTTCAAAAAAAGTATCGAGAAATGTTGTGGCGGATGAAAAGCTTATTTTTTCTGCCGGGTTTTTTGATGAACCGGTCCAACTACATTTGATCATAAACTCTCGCGTAAAAAGTATGTCTATTAGCCCATACGCTATTTTATAGCCTTTTTTATCTCCATTTGTTCCACCAAATGTTGAGATTGCCAGAACAAAGTTCTTATAATAATTTTTGTCTTCTAGCAAAGTTTCAAAGTTTTTGAAACTTGTAGTGCAAATAACCTCAACACTGCTATACAATTGAATGTAGTGCAATTACTCAGATTCACAACACTACTTATAAAAAACTGAACTGTAATGCAGGTAGAAACACTACTAATGTTACTATCACTTTATTCTTTATATAATTTTTACGAATTTCACTCAAGAACTGCTTATAATTTTGGTTTTCTTTCTTTATTTTAGATTTAGGTACAATCTTATATTTACAGAGACCCACTTATTATATATACTTTACATGGTATACTTATACTTATTTTTATTGACTGCTGATTATATTATTAGATTAGATTTTATATGACTGCTGATATACTTATTTTATTGACTGATTAATTATTGTTCACTTGTTAACGGCTTAATTGCTATCTCAAAACTTACTGCCGAATTTTCACTTAACTACTGACTTATAAACCGATTAATTATTACTTTAAAATTTGAAATTAATTACGCGTTGCAAAAATTATTATTAGTTAACCTCGAAACAGTTAATCTCGTTTGGTTTTACTACAAACCGTTAATGTCGTGGATCGGCAATATTGAAAAGAAATGAGAAGCACTTCTAGGTGAATTAGTTACTGATTGTAATGTTGCTTTTGTAGATAGCGAAATTCCTTTAATACCAACTGCTTGGTCAGTTGGTATCAGTTTATTTAGTTTTTCATCTATTTTTGATGTGGCAGCTAGGGCTATCGCTACACTTGCTTCGATTTTGTCGAGGCGACCTGAAAAGAATAAAATAAAATATCATATTCACATATTATACTCATGTGTAGTAGGTAAAAGTCATATTTTATTCCAGTTATTTCCGGCATTTCAATAACTATATTGTTATTATTTTCACCGTTTTCTGTCCTTTGTTTTTCCAACTGAGGATTTTGAACACGTAGACATTGGTCGGTTTCGATATATGGTGAACTAGGACTTTCATTATGGCGGACATCAATACTTATGTTTGCGGAACTAGTTTCTTGCAATTGGTTTGTTGATTTTTGGAAATCAATCGAATGTTGCACAGATTGAATACTTGACACATCTTAGCGAAACAAAATTTTGTTTTATAAAACTATTAAATATACATACAATCAAATTAATATTTACGTCGTAATGCATTTAAACTTCTCATTTCTTTATCTTTAAAGAGGTTTTCATCAGAAGTTTGACCTTCCTCCAACCTATTCATACCCTGAACAGCTAAACAATAGTCCATATATTTATAAAGAAAACGGGCCGGTTCGTTGATCCATGATTTTTCAGGTCATTTATTTTTTATCTCTTGGTATCGAAGAAAATGCTTTGAGTTTGATGGATAGTAAACTAATCCATTGCTTTCGTCTCTTGCATACCACGTTATCGGGCAAACAAACATTTCAATTTCAACGTTTCAATGACGCAGAGAGCCTAGTTAAGAATATTTTATTAACAAACATTTTAAAACAAATATTATAAAATAGTCTTATAATAACACAATAACTGTTTTATTCCGGAATTAACGAGTGATAAAAACAAGAATCTAACAAACGACCTCTAGACCACTAGACACGAGTTCTTTGTTTTTAGTTATATTTTGTTTTTCTACCATTTGAAGTTACTAAACAAACAACTTTCACTATCAAATTGGCTGACACAATAAAAACTGTTTTCCATAAATTTATATTTTGCAATTTCAAGTGGACAACTGTGTTAAGGGAAAGATTTTCCCACCAACTGCGATGAATATTTACTGCCAACTCTTCTGGCAGTCGTTGGATACCCGTATTAATAGTAATTTTTTCCATAGAAAACATCGAAAAAAGTGTTTGTAATCTACGTAAAAAGTCGTTGCAGCGACGTTGCAGCGATTTGCTTGTCTCCCAGTTAATAGAGGAGTTCGGATTTCAATATCATATTGATTACAAATATTCGTAATATCACTAAAAATGGCATTAAACTCCGTGTCAGTGTCATTTCGAATTCTACTAAGCAAACTTTCTGCATTTTATGCTAACCCTATGGCAGCAGCTAGATCCAAATTGACTGTTTGTAAAAGCCTACTAAGCGGCAGCGTTATAGCAAAAACTTTGGCTATGATATGTAGCGATACTTAAAATTATGTACTCCTTATAACACATAATATCTGAATCGCTGCAAATGCAGCTATCTTATCGTTCCACTTAGAAATTGTTTCCATTCCAGCTATAACACTTTTTTGAAGTGTTCCCCTTACGTCCCCTTACGGATCCATCCTTGGTAACCTCTTATGCTAGATTATTTCCTAGCCTAACATTTGTAAGAAACTACTAATAGTAATAATAAACGATAAAAAAATGTATGTACATATAAAATAAAATAAAAAACTTTACTTATTAGTTGTTGAAATGCTGAACTTCCATTCATTCACGGCTGGCTTGTTTTCTTTCCTATTTTCTCCTTTTGAAATTATTTCCACTTGATTGTCGAACGATAATTTAGATAATTTAGTTTGTCGATGATTTGGCCCAATGTATTTTTCAATCAAATTAAGAATCATTCGTCCTGATCGATTTATAGCTTTAGTTTTACTGAATGGCTTTCATTCCAATATTTATCCATGACAAATTTTACTTCATATATCAACAACTGTAAATATTTTCCATTTAAACAAAATCGAATAATATTTTATTTGCAATTTCACACTGTCCAAACATGATTATATCAAACTCGACAAATATTTGTTTATATACAAATGTTTTCCTTTTTATTTTTTGTAAACATTAACACTTAACAATATTAAAGTGTGACGATTAACCATATGGAAACATTATTATTATTTTTTGTTTTGTTTTAATATATTTCTTTTTCAATTCTATTTCCTTTTTTTTTACATGGAATTGTAAAAAAAACTTAATCGTTTAAGAACTAAACATGGAATGACTGTATTAATTTTCTTTCACAATGTCATCACCTTTTTTGTGATGAAGCCATAGGGTGTTCACATCTGATTTCTTTCATTTTTTTGTTTTCTTTTGTTGTTTGATTGGTTGTTTGTTTGGTGTGAAAAATATAGGTCTAGCTGGATGGAGAATTTTTGTTCGTGTCGTCGCTTACCGTTGAGTAATTCAAATTGTTTAAATTGATTTTTTTTGTGCCCGTTTCAATTGTACACACTTTATAGTGATCCCATTCAATTTCGAATAAATGAGAGCTCGCAAGCATTAGAAATTGCTAGATTAAGACTATGAGATGCACAATGAACATACACAGCTAAGCGATTTTGGTCGCTGATATATTTTTGTGCCCCCTGAAAACGACCACTCATTGCCGAAGCTCCATCATAGCCCTGACCAACCAAGAATTGTGAGTTTATTCCCAAATTACGAATAGTGTCCATTAAAATATTTGCAAGGCTCTTGCCAGTAAGATCAGTTACAGGTACAAATTGTAGAAAATCTTCTCTTATGTTGGATGTGTCCGTATCAATATATCGGAAACACAATGAAAATTGTTATATGCCAGCTATATCATTAGTTTCATCAGCCAAAACAGAAAATGATTTTGCAGAATTTAATTTGGCAACAATTTTACGAACAATTATTTTGTTGCAGGCACTAATTATTTCGTTCTGAATTCTCGGACTCAAATATGTTGAATTTTTTCCTGAAGTCTCCAGGTGGTTCTTAAGTGTATTATCTCCACTACTGACTCTGAAGCTCTAAGCTCTAAGTGCTCTAAAATTTCGATTATTTTCCTCTGGATCATCAAAATTTAGTGTACCTGCATCTCTGTGTCCTCTTAAAGATATGCTTTGGCGGCCACAAAATATTATTGTCTCTATGATAGGCATAAGTCTGCGTCGATTTTCTTTTATTTGTTGTCTTAATGTGGAGTCCAATAAATCTTCCATAGATTGCATTTTATTTTCGGAAATTGCTTCACGTTTTTGCGCGATGGACGGCAATTTTATGGTATTCAGTTTCTTGATGTTTGGTGAACATTTCAACAGTATCTTTCCAATTTGAAAAGGCAGTTTTGACGAGTTTTCCTAGAGGTTGATGTCCGATACCATGACCACCGTAGTTATCATCAAACAATACACAATATTTACAGAATGCACCATCGAAATGTTTGGAGTAAGCCAACCAGTGCCATCTTCCAAACCAGCTGTGTTGAAACTTTAAATTACGTTTTCCACTAACCTTAAAAATGAACTTTATGTCCGGATACCAAACACTTTTTAACCACAGTACTCTTTTTTCATCACTAGATTGCCCTTCTTCAATAAAATATCCAATGTCGTGAATGTTAACATTTACATTACGTACGTTTTGCGAAGATGTTTCGCTTTCTTTTGAGCCAGAACTTGAGGCAGGAACAGAGTTATCAATAAAGTCGTTAGAATCTAAAACTGTCGGATTTGTTTCCAAATCACTTCTGGGTTTTTTAACAAAATAGTGTGTTAAAGAATTATTTTTTTACTTTCTTTTTTCGTTGTTCATGTTTTAACAAATTAAGAATATCTTTTTACTATAATTTTTTAATAATTAATCAAAAGCTCCTTATTCTTGTTTACTGAATTTTTATTAGTTTTACTATATCTCTTCTGTAGTATACAAAACAATAACTTTTAAAGGAACAGAGCTTCCATTATATAGATATCGGTGGATTAATAAAAACCCATGATAAATTAATAATCTAATTACAATTCCAATTAGGATTCTTGAGTCGATGTAAAAATTATTTCAATCCCGATCAAATTTTACTAATCTTCAAGGCCTTTATTCGTCCATGTATGGAATACTGCTGTCATGTTTGGGGAGGTGCCTGTCAATCAACAATAAAATGTCTAGACTCTGCACAGAGAAAAGCAATACGGTTGATTGGTAATACTACACTAACGGTCCAGCTTGATTCGCTCCAGCACCGAAGAAATGTGGCTGAATTGTCAATCTACTATAAATATAACTGTAGCGAATTCTCCTCTAAGAAAAAATATCCTTCCACCATGTGCGCAGTATAATCGACAAACAAGAGCTGTCGAGTTATCTCATCCATTTGTTGTAGAAATACCTCGTTGTAGAACTGTAATCTTCCAGACCGACTATTTTAATAGAGTGGCCAAATTGTGGAACTCAATGGCCTCCTCTGTATTTCCCGATGAATTTTCCCCTCAGGCGTTTAAAGAAAATGTACATCATCATTTAAAACAATTAGTATAGTTGTCCCTATATCCTCTTTCCTTCCATTTTCCTCATCTCCTTCCTTTATAGTTGACATGGTATCTTCGGATATTCAAAGAGTCTGAATAATGAATATTTTATATTTAGTGTGCTAAACATGTCTAACTAATTAATAAAAAAAAAAAATTTAAAAACATAACGAATGAATGTAATAAAACAATAAACCCATTAGAGAAATTTAAAATAGTTTGACAAAATAAAAATAATAACAATTTTTATACTGTGTCCAAAATGGGTGGATATCCTTCAGTCATAAATAGTTTAGTTGATTTAATTATTACGTGCCGTCTTTTATTCTATTAAAAAAAATATAAACGAAAGTAAATTTAAAAACTAGAATCTCATAGCAACACCCGTTATGTTATGTACCCGTTATGTAATTTGAGCTATAATATCAAAGTAGGGTTAATAATAAGTGCAAGTGCATAATTTAGGCATTTATTTAAAATTTGTTCTTCTTCTGGACTGAAGCTGATATTAGAAATGTTGCAAATGAGATTTTTTTGTTTCTTGGCTTGATTCCGAAGCTATTGTCGGTTTTAAAGTGTTTCCCGTTAGTTTTTCAAATTTCTTCTTTGAGATTGATCTTTT
Organism: Diogma glabrata; assembly: GCA_963693315.1. Taxonomy (NCBI): domain Eukaryota; kingdom Metazoa; phylum Arthropoda; class Insecta; order Diptera; family Cylindrotomidae; genus Diogma; species Diogma glabrata. The sequence continues at coordinate 117,892,612 of OY856186.1, forward strand.
ATTAATTATTTTATGTTCAATTACTTAGACTTACATTCAATTACTTTGATTAATAAGAGTCAAGCTTCGGAATTTAATCTCAAAGCCAAAAATCAAAATGGAGCCAAACGAGAAACCGGGTATCTATTAAATATTCTGCGACGAATGTGAAAAATTTTATGTAGAGTTTTCTAGAATAGAACAAAGTCAGAAAGAACAACTTACAGAATTACAATATAAAGGAGCTAAAAATTCTAGCGTTGCATCCCATATGTTAGAAAACAACCACACCACGTCACCATCAAATTTAGAGCTCATCAAAGAGATTAAAAACCTAAAACAACTAGAGGCGTACGAATCTATTTTCATTGAAAAAGATAATCAATCAAACACCGGTATCCTGATAAACAAAAAGAAAGGAAACATCAAATTTAAATTATTTAACCTAATAATTAAAAGACGGTACAATAACACGTAATAAATAAATTACCTAAACTATTTATGACTGAAGGATATCCACCCATTTTGGACGCACAATAAAAATTGGTATTATTTAGTATTATTTTTATTTTGTCAAATTCTTTTAATTATTTTAAATTTCTCTAATGGGTTTATTGTTTTATTAAATTCATTCATGATTTTAGTTATTAAATTTTTTTTTTGTAATTAGATTTTTAATTTATCATGGGTTTTTATTAATCCACCGATATTTATATAATGGAATGTGTATTCCTTCAAAAGTGAGTTTTTATATATAAAAAGAGTTTTTTTAACTACTAACTTTAGAAATCGTCATTATTTACTCGAATGCCCCAATGGCTGCGTTTAGACCTCAGCTAAATTAGCAATGCTATAAACGTCAAAGTAATTTAGCTAAGGTTCATATCGTATGTGGACATCAACGTCAAATGACGACAAATTAAATATGAACGTTCGAAAAAAAAAATTATTATATTTAAAAACCGACGGAATAGAGCTATCAGACAGCATAAAAGTGGAATAAATAGAAGAAGCAGGTATGTATTTTGAAAATTTAATATATACCTACATAATACGAGTATATTTCTTTCTTAATTTAAATGATTAAATTAAAAACACTTTTAGAATTATCATAAAAAGTTGGATTCAGACGGTTCGAAAACTAGTTGCTACAATTAATCGAGCCCTAGACATATATTTACCGCGTCATCGAACATTAAAGGCTTACTACCGCGCCCCTGACGTGGGAAGTGATATTTTACAAAAAATCAATAATCAAAGGTTTTCCCAAGAATTTAGAATTTCGCGCGGGAAATTAGAATTTCGCGCGTATGTATGTGACGCTTTGAGGTCAGATTTAGAGCCGAAACCAAATCCTCTCTCTGGTAACCAAAAACAAGCAACGGTTGAAGAAAAGGTTGCTGTAACCTTATATAAATTAAAAAGTTGCAGTGAGTATCAGGTCATTGGGAATGTTTTCGGTTTTGGCAAATCTACCGTACATAAATATTTCCACGAAGTAATTTCAGCTATTATAAAGCTTTTGACGCCGCTTCATATTAAAATGCCAAGTTCAGGAGAAGAACAGCTTATATCAACAGAATTTTTTAAAATCACTGGAATTAAAAATATATTAGGAGCAATTGATTGTAGCCACATCCCAGTAACTGCTCCACTTGAAGGTAGCAAAGATTTTATTAACAGAAAAGGATTTACATCAATAGTATTGCAAGCTGTAGTTGACCATAATTATTGGTACATATAAAATTAAAATTAAACAAGTTGATTTTAATAACATTAAATACGTAATTATTGTTACAGTTTTTTAGATATTTCTTGCAAATTCCCGGGGAATGTGCACGAGTCCGTGGTACTAAAGGGATCTGAACTGTATCAGCGTCATGATGATATTTTTCCTACATCCAGTTATTTCATCGAAGGCATAAATATCCCATATTTATTGCTAGGCGATCCAGCGTATCCCCTTCTTCCGTGGATTTTGAAAGATTTTCCTGGAACTGGTTTAGAGATGAGGAAATATATATATAATCAACGGTTGAATCGAGGAAGGGTCAAAGTGGAGCAAGCTTTTGGCATTTTAAAAAAATGTTGGAGAATTTTATCACGCCGTTCTGAAATTGCTTCAAATTTTATGCCACTCGTTGTTGCAGCATGTTGTACGTTGCACAATATCATGAGGGACGAATTAGTAACACAAATGAATACCGATGAAATTAATAGTAATATAAACAGCTCTATGGACAATTTGGAACCGATAGAAACCTTATGGCCAGCAGCAGAAGCAGTGAGAAATGCAATAGCGAACAAACTTTATCAAGAAAATATACATACGTAATATAAATATTTAATTTGTACCAATTTAATAAAAATTTGAACTGTTTGGTAAATAAAAATTAACTAGTACATTTATTAAATTCATTTTTGTACCTTTTTGAAGACAATATTTCAATTAATCACATATATGCTTGTATTTAAAATAATATAACAATTCAGTCCAAACAAGTGGTCATTATTCATCAATATAATATACAGGTAAACGTATATTATTGGATGTACTTGCATAATTATTGAATAATTCTAGCAAGAAATCCTGATCCTTCTGCTGCATTTCTACCTGGAACTTTTGATCGTCCTTTTGCAACTTCTCCAAAGCTTGAATAGTTTTCTTGGTTTCATCAGCGATACTTTTTTTTAAATCGGATGTAAGTGACGTGACTACAGCTCGATAACTTGTACGTGCTACAAAAAATAAAATTTTAAAAAATATAGTGTATATATGTTGTTTGTTATATGTATGAATTTTGAAGATTCCTTACCTCTTTTAGATGTAGGACCATTATCCTTTGAACTAGATGGGGACTGCACAGAAATGCTACTGTTTGTATACGAAGTTCGCTCGATATCTTCATAAATCTCAGTACTACTAGTAGATAGCAGTGGTTCGTGAACTTTAAAAAAAGTTTAATAAGATAACTATATACATATAAATAAGTTTAATAAGTACTTACTGCTACTTGAATCAAATCCACTAGCACGAAAGGCTGCTGCTGGACGATTCTGTAAAAGCTGCGAAATCTTGTCGTAAAATTGATCGTCTTCTCTGTGATGTCCACTTTTTTTATTGTTGTTTATTTGTTTCAAATAATTTGTTTTTAATTTAACAAATTTATATTGTATTTGTGATTCATCCCGGTCGTATCCCAAATTTCTCAATTCATCGCTTATTATTTTATAAATCTCAGATGTTCTGGTTTTTTTGTCATCGAACATCTTCATAACCTCTTTTTCGAGCATTATGTCTAATAATAAATTTATTTCACTGTGGAGCCAATTGGACGATTTCTTTCTTTTCTCCATTATAGTTTCCTAAAATTAAACTATTTTTAAACACAAAACACACATAACACAAAAATTTAACAAGTAAAAAATAAATAAAATTGCAAATGTATACACACACTAACCATACAAATTATTCCCAAATGACAAAAAGTATGTCGGAATATAAAAAAATTGACGTTTGAAGAATTGTAAACGGTTCATACCGCAGCTAGTTAGCTTTGCTATTATTGTAGCACTGCTAAATTATCAGTGCTAAATTAGCTGGCTGAGTTATAACCTTGTCGCGTTTATACCGTTGTTACAATTGTCATTTGCATATAGCAATGCTAATTTAGCTGTGGTCTAAACGCAGCCAATGAGAAGTAATTTTTCTCAAGCTAGGTCAATAATAATAACAAAACATTACCTAGGCTAATAATGACAAATTTCCCTTTGTTTTTAATTGAAATGAACAAAAAAACACAAACAATTAATAATTGCATTCCTTTATTTCATTTTATTTGTATGAAACTAAACTTCCAGACTACTTGATATTTTAAGATATTTTAAAAATGCAATGGAAAATGACTAATATCAAAATCTAATCAAAGCAAATATGATAATTAGTGTTAGTAGTTAAAAAAATTCTATACATACCTCGGTTGAGAAGACTAATATAGACCCCGAACATTATATCCCTCGGCGCTACGCGCTTCAGGATCTAAAAGTTCTCGGTCAATAATAGTTTACTTTTCAACCTTGTTATATAAATATAGTGTACTATTATATAGAAATTTTATTTTTATTTTCTAAGAGTGGGCTCAATAAGGAGAATTGAAAAATAAAATATATATTTAAGGAGTTCCACATGTTCAAAACTTATTTATAAATTATAAAAAATATAATTTATAAATGTTAATTAAATTAAAGAAGATATGTAGTAAAATTCTATTTTACGATTCAAAAACCGGTTGAAAAGTAGGCTATTTTTCCTATTAAAATTTTGTGCTTTCGAATGGTATTTTTGTGAGATAAATAAAGCCTTTTCCACCAAAATGCTATTTCGTAGTTTATAATATACATACAAATAACTATTATCGTTTGATCCGATCAATATATTTTATTATGAAGTAAGGTATCTGATAAAACCAATTAGTTTTTTACGATAGTAACTTTAAATGTAAATTCCAACTAAATGTATATTAGAACAATATTTTAATATTTTAACCGATTTGATGCAACATGGGGGGGTTCGAACCCCCAGCATGCGTACGCCACTGGAGAAGTTAGTTCTTGTATTTGCGATATTCGATTTGCAACATAGGGGGTGATGGAACAGATTTAATTCGGTATAGTGTAATGTGAGAATTAGTATATAAAAATATGTTCGAAAATTTTAAATCTAATGCAGAAATGACTTTTTTTGTTAATTGCGATAATAATAATGCACCACACAACTCTAATCGGGGGATGGTTTGTACCTTTATATGAGCCACTCGGCTTTTAGATGAAACGAATTTAACAAAACAACTGCCATTACTATCAATTGACCAAATATAAATCACACAACCAAAACCGTTTTCCGAAGCGTCTCCGAAGCCGTGGAGTTCAATTAACTTAGGTGACGAAGAAATTATACATCTGGGAATGGTAATTTTATCAATGCTAATTAATTGTCGCTTAAATTCGTTCCAATAGTTATGAAGACTATGTAGAAGTGGATCGTCCCAATAACAGTTTGACGACCACAATGTTTGCATAAATGTTTTAGCGATGAAAACAATTGGTGTAAATAACCCCAATGGATCAAACAATTGGGCAATTTCAGATAAAATTGATCGTTTTGTACTTGTTCAGCGATGGAATACTTTTAAAACGTAAAATTAAAGGTGTCGTTAATAGAATCCCAGTTCATTCTAAGAACGAGAATGGATTTAGACTGCGAATTGGTCTGTACCGACGAGATTTTAGAATTGTTGGATTGTATTTTCTGTAAGTCAAAACATCCACGAGATAATAATTCAATGAGATTGTTTTTTACATAGGATGCTTCTTCTTCTGTGTCTGACCCAGTTAAAACGTCATTGACGTAAAAATCTTCATTAAGAATTTTTGCAATAGACGGAAATTCAGTTTCTAAATCGTTTGCAAGTTGGAAAAGCGTTCTTATTGCGAGGAAAGGGGCACCAGCAGTGCCATATGTAACCGTTCGAAGTTTATAACATTGAATTGGTGTTTCTGTTGAATCACGCCACCATATTCTTTGTAAGTCTTGGTGATCTGGATCTACAAGTATTTGATGGTACATTTTAACTATATCACCGGTTATTGCAATTTGGTGTTTTCGAAATCTAGTTATAATTTAGTATAGATCTTTTTGAATTGTGGGACCCACCATTAAGCAATTATTAAGTGAAAGTCCTGTGGAAGTTTTAGACGATCCGTTAAAAACTACTCTGACTTTGGTTGTTAGGCTATTTTCACCCAAAAAGGAATGAGGGGGTAAGTAAAAACATTTATTAAGTGAAGATTTTGTTATATTTGGATTTGATACTTCTTCCATGTGATCAAGTTCTAGATACTCTTTCATGAAATTATTATATTGTCACCGAAGTTCTTGGTTGCGAATTAGACGATTTTCTAAGTATTTAAATTGCCTTAAGGTATTATATGATGATTCACCTAGTTAAGCTACAGTTTCAAAATAAATATTTTCACAGTTTCTTTCTTCCATTGAAAGTTTTTTAGAGTTTTGAATATTTTCGGTTAACCAAAATTTTTCAATTTGTTGAGACAGATCCTCAAAGGAACGTTAGGAATGGAAAGGAACAACAAATGAAGTTAATCCATTTGAAAACTGTGAATTCGAAAATATCTTACCCATTACAACGTATCCAAAGACTGAGTTTTGCATTGGCGTTCCTGAATAAGTATTTACTTCATTTGGTTTAATTGGAGGGCTCAGAATACAAGTGAACCAAGTCCATTTTTGGTTTTTTGTTCAGGCATATGTTCAGGCATTTTGTCATTTGTTCAGCATATGCTGGACCACATATGGTTAAACAAATTTAATTTATAATTAAAAAAAAATTAATAGGTAATTTTGTTATAACGCTTTAACTTTAAACCTCTGTAGCACAAAAAAACACAAAATGGACTTGGTTCACTTGTATTCTGAGCCCTCCAATTATTTCTGAGAAATATTCCGCACCAATTAGGAGGTCAATGCTGCTTGGTTTATAAAAGCAAGGATCGGCAAGTTCAATACCATTTGGGATTTTACTTATCGACATAAATTGGATGTGATGGTAACAAGTCCGAAATTTTAGGCTTATTGTAACAATCGAGATTAATTTGAATTTCGGAAGTTCTAGATCAAAAAAAATGTTGACTTTTTTTATTTATAGTCGAAACTGAACCATTAATTCCAGAAATATTTACATGCGTTGACTCTGTTTTCAATTTTAGAAGTTGAACCATTCTTTGCGTTATGAAGTTTGCTTGAGACCCACAATCTTGAGACCCACATTGAACACGATCTCCGACGGAATTGTGGATCCAAATTACTGCTGTTGCTAGCAAGGTTTGAGATTCATTTGAAGGTCGCTTGAAAGCTGTTGACGTACAATTTAATGCGTTTGAAGTGGTATTACTCGAAGATTGTATCACTGATGATTGTTGATTACATAAATTAAAATTCGATAGTTGAGAAGAAACAGCATTTAGTGAATTTTTTATTAGATTTGTCGATCCATTATACTGGATTGAACGGCTGAAATGAAGTAACGAATGATGTTTTAGAGGACACAAATTACAACCTGGTTTAATACATTCTAATGTACGGTGCGTTCCGATGCACTGAAAGAAAAGATTACTCAATTCAAGCATAATATGTATAAGATTATGCATAATAGTTGCTTAAATGTGTGCTAAGCATAACTATTCTCAAATTATTCTTATTTGGAGAATAAGACGTTAATAATTTGTTAATTTTTAGAATTCTACACTCTTAGAAAAACGGAGTTATTGACACTCCGAAGTGGAGTTCAATAGAGTCCATGGACAATCGGTGCTAATCGGTAACTAATTAGTGAACTGTTTAATGTTTTAAGGAGTTTAAATACAAGCACCGTTTAGTATTTGCGATTTTTATTCGGAAGGGTGTTTTATTTTATCACTTTTAGGAGTTTTGAATTATCTCTGTTAAAAGTTGATTTTTACCTATTTAAGGTGTTAATGTAGAAATCATTAAATTAGTTTTTTTTTTTTACCAAATATAGAGTAAATTAACAACTAATATCGGAGTTTATTGTAACAATGGTAGGAGTGAAATAAAATTTCGTTTGGGAGTTACGAGTATATACAAACCTTTAATTTTTCCTTCAACTATAATCATTATTGGTAATAAACTCTTAAAATTAATATTAAAAATCTCATTTTTAATTCGGGTTATGTATACAATTATTTTATTTATCAAATTTTACAAAATAAATTTAGGAATAATAAATTTTGAATTACTATTGATAGGCCTGTGGATTTCAAACGGACTTTTCATTATAAGCTCATCAAATGATATTATATAAATCTCTGTAGTTTAATCTCATAGCCCATGATGTTCTTGTCAAATAAAATAGTTTCACATTCTTCAATCGCAAAAAAACATTTGTTTTCATTTTCAAAGATTAATATTATTTTACCAAACTTAGGCAAATCTAAATTATTCGAGAATAAACAAATATAAAAACTAGTTCGGTACATGTATCCTATTTCTAATTTTTTTATAATTTTTATTAAATTTGTGTTTACATCTAAAGCGAATTTTTCAATTATATTATCTTTCAAATAAGAAGGCAGCACTTCTGATATTGGAATTTCTTCATCTATGGCATATTCAGCTTTAAGATTATATGAATTTAGAATGCTTGATTTAGCATAAAAACATTGATGTTTTATTGCTAAAGTTTTGCATACGTTAATAAAATTATGACAGTTTGCAGCCATCTGCTTAAAGGTATTTTGATTCTACAGCAACATTATTTTTTTGAAGGACATCGTAAAAAATAACAGGAAAGTATCTTATAAGACACCAAAACTGAGACGCTTTTTGACCTAACAAGTTGCCTTATTTATCTAGATTTATAGTTCGGTTTGTATTATCCAATAGTCCATAATTAACACATGCTATTCTTTCATTAAGCTCCGATGATGTTAATATTTTTTTTTTCTTTACAATATAGATCAAAAATAATTTCAATTCGTATTGGCCGATGCCTTCCAAAATATCGTGCATCACATCAACACTCAGCGATGCAAAAGTATTGAAATACTTCAAATCATTTAAAACACAATACGATTTGAAACCAAATTCGTTATTCTTTAAATGATAAGTCGCATTTGTTGGATCTCTAAGAATAATACCGGTCTCGGAAAATGAATGTTGGATATCATCTTTCGAACATATACAGAATCTACAGAAATAGTTTGAATTGAATGATTCATTGAGGCCATACAAAGTGTTGGCTCCTAGATTATCATGAGCCACTGATAAAATAGTACCTTTTATATTGATCTTTTTTCCAAAATATTTAACTTCAATACCAGTTTGTTCAAGAAATTTTATGTCTTCTACAATTGGTTGTAAAATTGCATCAAATCCATTCGATTTAACATCTTCAGAGTAGCATAAGGCTACTAAAAATATATTTTCCAGATGTGAATTTAATTCAAATGGTAAATTTAATATGGTAAAATAGATACCACAAATTTTGTGAACTTTTGTTTTTGATCCTAGGGGATTAACAGCTTCGAAATCATCAGTAAATAACTGTATTTGAAATTTGAAATTCTCCTGCGCAAAAAGTTCATTGTTTTTATAATACAATCCATCGCTAGGTTTTGATATAACACTGGGATCTGATATTTCCTTTTTCAATATGTGAAACAAAAAATTTTGATTTAAGGACAGATATTTTAAAGTGTCAATTATAGATATAAACATAAAGGTGTTCGTTTTAGGCCGAAACACATAAGTGTTTTGCTCTTTACAAAAATATCTATCTCTTCTAATAGAAACAGCAATTTCTTTTGGTTGCGGTATTCCAGATTGCAAAATAACTTTCTTTCTTTTATAGCTTGAATTTATATTTTTAAACGGATTATCTAAAAACTGTTGAATTTTTAAATTTAAATGTTGGTATTCTACCGAACTTGTTTGTAACATATTTAAAATGCTTTTAGTTAAATTAGTGACAGAATCAATAATGGAATTAATTTTAGTGTCTGGTATATTTAACTTATTCATATCTAAGATAAACTGTTCAACAATATTTTGAATTGTATCCTCTTCGTTTTGAATTAGTCTAGTAGGGTTTGATTCTAAATATTGATTTGATTCTGAAGATTCGTTACTGATAGAAGTTGCTACCAAAGCCGAATTAATAATCTCTTTTGAAACCACAGTTGGTGAATAATTTTTTTTGTGATAATTTAAGTGTTTTCTAAGACCACTAAAAGTTTTAAATTTTGATTTACACTTATCATATTCACAAAAAATATCAGTTTTATTTTGTTCATAAATTACATGAATTCGCCTTAAATGCCTGATATACATTTTAGGATCAGAAAGAAGTTGTTTGCATACAAAACAAAATAATTTCATTTTAACTTTAACTAATAAACTGAAGTACAAATAAAAAATAGTTTTAATTTATAATTCCAACCGATTTTTTATATCGATAATTCTAGCTGTTGGTTTTTTGGTATGTAATTCATAAATGGCGTGGTCCAAAAAATTGTAATATGTTTGATGCTCATCTGGATATTCGCACCCGAAAATAAAAAATGATTTGAAGAGAAATTCAAATGCTACCAGTGATGAGCATCCATCAATTGGTATTTCCTGCCCGTCTAATGCAATTGTATATGTTGATATTGCTGCTCTATTAGTACCATATGCAATAATGGTAGGTCCACTTAAATTAACTGCGGCTTTTCCAATCTACCAAAAAAAATTGCAACAAATGGTATTTAATTTTGAATATTTTATAATTTACCTTGTGAAATTTTATGATGGATGTTTTTTGGTAGGTGGCGTTATGTTTTTTCCCTCTTGTTGGAAGTAATTTTAGTAGTATTATGAACGTTGTAATGTCTAAATCCCATTCTTATGTAAAAATAGGCTTAAGTTATTTACAGGTTTTTCGTAATATTTATGAAAATATACTTACTGTTTTCATCGGAAATATCTTCATCATAAACTTTAATTTTGAAATTGTGAATGAGTTATAATTTTTTGTTTAATAGCTGGCCATTTTTCAAGGTGTTTTTGATGTTTTTCAGGGTACCTCAAACTAAAGTCTTGTTGAATCTATATATAAAAATTATTTTATTATTTGTATTGTATTTCAAAAATAATTATGTTAATTGTACGTACCAATCCAGGTGTATCCAAAAATCTTGGAAATTTTTTTAATGTTTCTTGATTGCTGTGAATTCTTATCGCGATCGTTTTGGCCATTCGTTGTAATATTTCTGATTTTTGTTCCGTTGGACAGGCATTCCTCAAAAATCGTATATCTTCGAAATTTTCATGTATTTCTGGGGTTTACAGTACCCCTTTTACCCCTTAGTACCCCTTTTACGGGGTTTACAGTAGATTCGCGTAGTTTGCCGCTGCCTGAACTGGTCCTGTTTACCGTTTTCAATCGGTGTCCAATATAACCACCTCTAGTGGTCGGGTCATAAAATATTTCCTATTTTTCAATATCACCCCCACACAATGAGGTAAAAAGTCTCGCTAGCGCTTTTGCCCCGATTAATCTTCTCTTCTCTCGTTGGGTGTAAACCATTGACTTCAGTTAAATGCTGAACTGTGAGATTTATTAATCTAACTCGTGATGTATTTCCTAGAGTACCTGATTCCTCATACTCCTTAAAAATGTTTTCTCCTAATTTACTCGATTTTAAATGCCTCTCTAACTCTGTTTTTACAAATTCAATGTCGTGGTGTATTTTTTTAGGAAAATTTCCTATAAAACAATTTTGTCGCCTTAATTCACTGTCGCTTTCAACTGTTTCATTTATATCAATTGGATCGGTTTGAGTTCCTTCGTCTCTGCAGTATTCTATTAAAAATAAGGTATTATATTATTATATGTATAATGATATTTCAGTTATTTATTAGAGAAGATTCGCGGACTTTTCATCTAAAACAATTTAATTTTAAAGCAGTTTACCTAAAAACAATTTATCAAAAGCAATTCAACTAAAACAATTCGTCTAAAATAATTTACCTAAAACAATTTAATTAAAATCAAATTACATATAATAACTCGAAAAATATGCTGATCAATATCATCCTACATTAATTTAATAATAATAAAAATTTTCTTATATCGTCACATATATTTGGAAAATTTGTACATTTTGGTGAAGAAAAATTTGTATGTGTTTTACTACTATAAATTGTTTGTAAATCATTAGACAAACTGTTTTTAGACAAACTATTTTTTAGGTAAATTGTTTTAGATAATTATTGCTTTTAGGTAAATTGTTTTAGTTAAAAAATCTGTTTCCCATTAGAGAAACAAACCTTTGACTTGACATCTTCTCATAAATAGTATTTCTTCTTGGGCGGTTCCAGATTTTATTTCATACTGTAACACTTCATCAGTAATCTCAGCGCCATCTTTATCCTCCAACACATACAAGGTTGTTTCCACAAAATTAAATTTGTTAGAAAAAGCTATAAATGCTGCCAAATATCAAAAATAAGACATATTAATTTAATATAGAATTGCGAAAGTACTATTTTCTATCAACATGTACAGTTCAGACATTTTATTTTAAAATTGTTTGGTGTGAAATTAGGAGCCGACATCTATATTATGCTTTTGCTTGTTTATTCGCGAATACTAAATTCACGCCAAATTTCACAAAATAATAAATTGGTCTATTATTTTACCAGATAACATGATGTCCATAATTGTTATGTTTGATTTATCATCGCATTCAACAAACACATATTTTATTAATTCATTATATGAAACTCGAAACATTAATTTTTCTGCCATCATCTTTTTATGTTACGCCGAATGGAGTTAATTTTAGGAGTAAAATATACATTTGTTATATAGAATCTGAATAACGGTACTTCACTATATTTTATAATGCATGGTGAAATATTTTATTACTTTCGTAATCGAAATAGCTATACATATTATAGAACTTAATTTCAGCTGTAATCACAACTGTAATTGCAAATATAATATATTTAATTAAACGATTTTCGTCCTCGAGGTATATATTATAAAACTGCACTACAATTGTATTTACAACTAACAAAAAAAAATTATTATTCATTAACACCGCGTTTAATTAGCATTATAAAAAACAGTGGCACCATTATTCCATTTGTTATTTAAAATATAGCACATTACTCACATTTTATTATTTAATAAACAACACTTAATTTTAAACAAATTTCAATCACTAATGTAATAATTACATACAATAATAATTTCACTATAATATTTTAGAACACTTTGGACTTGTTACTACATCAAATGGCTTACACATGTAATTTCTTCAAAAACTGCAACAATACTAATCGAAATCAATTTACTCTTGTCGGCATACGTGATTTATGTTTTCCGATGATCGGTCCGTTAACGACAACTCGTTTAGGAGTTAATATTATTATTGCATTAATTATAAATGAAACAAAAACTCCTTTCGGTGTAAATATATAATGTGGTTGCAAAAATAACGGTAGCGCACTCCAAAAAATGCTTAAATTGTAATTGAACATCTAAGCGTAGTTAGAAACTTTTAACTTCGTCGAGGAGTTGTTAGATTACTGAAAAAAGGTGTCGAATTTATGCAACTCCCGGTCTCGGTGTTATTACAAAATGGATTTTTCTAAGAGTGTAGGATTGATAATTTACAACATAATCCAAGTAAATACAGTTGCTTGTTTAGAGTATTTTAGTCTTGATATGATAAATCTATGATTGACAAAATCATAAACCGTTTTCAAAACTATACTCCATTTGAGAATATATTTACTATTTTTAAGAATATTTGATTCAATGTGAACTAAAAACTGTGAATCTTTTTTTAGTTTAATCTCATTTTGAGCAAAAGTATACTGAATACAAGAATATCTTTGGTTGAAATTTCTCTAACTTCTCATTTTGAGAATATCTTAACTACTTTCAATCACAAAATATTCTTAAAACAAGTAGAATAATTCTCAAGTTGAATCATAAGTTTATGAGCTGACGCATGATTTAAGTAAAAAAGCATTAGTTAAGAAAACGTGCAACGATCTTTGAATATGAATTGATACCATAGTTCTTGAATTGAGACAAAGCTTGCTCGAAAAGTTGTTCTCATATGTTGTTGTATTATAAATGCAATTTATGTATTTTGGAGAATGTAGTCTTTATATTAAGAATATTATTTCAAATGCAAAAATATTTAAAAAAGAAAACAAAACACCCAATTTATTTAATAATAATTTAATAAATATTGTTCTTATTATACAAAAAAGTAACATTTATTAGTACAGCAGTTTTTACATATCTTTTACACATTTGAAAAAGTTTTTTACATACATATTTATATATTTATGAATACACAGAGCAACGAATATTTCGTTTAAATAATTTAATAAGTAAAACTAACCAATTAAATTTCAAGCAAAATAACTTTAATGTTTATTAATTGATTGTTTGATTCAAAGCTAAATAATTTAAAATGCAACCCTGACATTTGAATTATTCTTTTTTAGAATAATAGAATTAAGTTTTAGTAAAATTAAAACAATTTCAAAATTTAAGGAATTAAGATTATTAAATTGAAATTAAGCACTAGTATATTTAAAAGTCAACCTAAATTTAATTTTACATTAACATTTATAAAGAAAATTACTAAAAACAGTTTTGATTTGCTACAAAAAGCTAATTACAATTATTAATAATATCATTTACCATATTTCAAATGTCTTGTTAATTTTTGTTTTTGTTTTGATGCAATTAAACATTTACTGCTAATTTCTTAGATACATTATAAAAGAAATCGATTTTTGTCAGTCGTTTCCAAATTATAATGTTCACCCCCGACCTCTGTAGCCTGTAAATGGTAGTGTTAGTGGTTGTGCAATAATTTAAGTACGATAATTAATCTAGAAAATTATTATTGAAATAATGTTATTTATATAAAGTCAATATTCAGACCTTATCAATTTAGCCGATGTTTTGAATGGTTTTTTTAGCACTTGAATCTTGAACAGGATTTTATAGAACTTGATTGCTACCCTCCAATTGAACTGTGGCGTTAAAAACCATATTATTCAACTTGCTCAGAGATGTTGGAAATCTACCTAAAAATCAACCTATAATAAAAATAAATTTGTATAAAAACTCAACAAAACTTTTTCAAACTTAAACTATAAAGAAACAGCAACAGTTATCAAAACAACAAATTTTGTTGTATAGAGGTACTAAAATCATAACTTCGAAATCGAAAAAATAAATTTAAATACATACATATATTAATATTAATCATTATTAACCACAGTGCTAGAACCGGATATTCTTGTCCATGTTGTTTCCGAAAGAGGGAACTTAGGCGAAAACCAAATTCAAATTCGCTAAATTCAAAGTTTTAACCACTTTTGAATTTTGGGTTGGAAGAAAAAGTCGTTTTTTAAAAAAAACATAATTTTTCATAGAAAAGCTAAAAAATTTTTTCAATTTTTTTTCACTAATTTGCGTACTTGAATTAGATATCCTAAGGGACCGTTTGACGAAATTTACAACTAACACTGATTAATAAATATGTATAACAATCAATATATGTAAAAATGATTTTCAAATACAAAAACAATCACAATAAGAAACTATTTACATACCGCAAATTAAACGTATATAATCCTCCATTATTTTTTTATTTTTCACTACAGATTTCACTATTATTTCACTATTTTGCACTATAATTTTCAGCACACACTTTGAATCATGTCTTAATATCTTAAAATTTAAACTCAAACTAATTCAGAATAATGTTAACAGAACTACTTGCAATAGCATTTAAAACTAAATTTGTTTATGGACCTATTACTCCTATTGACAACATTATTCTCAAAATAAGCAAGAAAAAATCGTATCAAATAAGTACTATTTTCTCAATTTAATGTCGTTTTCTTTTTGACAAAAAAAGTGATCTAAGAGCAAAAAAAGCAACTGTCAGATCACTTTTATTTAAAATGCAATATTTAAAAATATGCTTTTTACTGTTTATTTTTAAATTTATTTATAATAATAAAACTTCCTTATAGTAACAATTTGATTTTTATTTTTTATTTTAAAGAATATCGATTTCGACTTACGTCATCCTCAGTTCTTAAATTATTATTCTATTCTATTCTATTCTATTCTATTATTAGAATAATAATTTAAGAACTGAGGATGACGTAAGTCGAAATCGATATTCTTTAAAATAAAAATCAAATTGTTACTATAAGGAAGTTTTATTATTATAAATAAATTTAAAAATAAACAGTAAAAAGTATATTTTTAAATATTGCATTTTAATTCAAAAGTGACAAAAGCACACAAACAGTGAATAATATGGAAAACCATAATAACACATATAGTGATACACTTTTATTTGCATTTCGTATTCTTTTTGTCCAAAAAATTGCTCTTTTTTTGATCTGAAAATATTTTTTCTGAATCTAGACTTTTTGGTAGATCAAGTTGCAAATACAATAAATTTACACAAATACATTTACAAATCTGTAAAATTAGTAAACAAACAAGACGCCATTTATTTATTATTATTTTTTTAGAGTGAAATAAATGAAATGAAATAAATATTTTGTTTAAATCGTGTTCTAAATTTAAAATTAATAAAAAATTATTTAATTAAATACTATTATTATAAAAATCTTGAAAAAATCACTTTTTCTGCTCTGGTAAAAAGAAAACGACATAAGTAAATCAGTCAAAAAGGTGAATGAATCATAAATCTTATTCTCATATTGATCTCAATATCCACAAATCAAGAACAATTTTACACAAAGAATTGCTTAAATCAGCGGTTTCCAAACTGTAGGTCGCGACCCACAAGGGGGTCGCGTAATAACCTCAAGGGGGTCGTGAAGTTTTTAATTTAATAATAATAATTTAATTTAATAATAATAAATAATAAACATATTTCATATTGTATGATATGATATTTGCTTGCAAGTTATTTAAATAAAAAAGTTTTTTGGTTAAAGCCAATTTGTAAATTATTTATTATTTATGTTGTCCGACAATTGTTTCAATTTATTTTAAAACCATCTTCAAGGACATGTTATATTATCTAAACAAAAAATTCTTTTACAAAAAAAACAATAATAATATTTAGACAAAAAATTGACATAAATATTAATAAAAAATAAATATTTTTTTTTAAAACAATATTTATTTTTTTGATATTTATGTCAATTTTTTGTCTAAATATTTCAGTTTATTAATAAATAATAATAATTTTTCGACTATAACTAATTTTAAAAATAAAATACAAAATACAAATTATGAAAATATATAAATGATTATTACCGAACTTTGAATATAAACTGAAAATTCAGTTGACAACTCAAAACAAAACGATTACAACCTCAGAAATGCGAAAAACATCAGAAAATCATATTTTTCAGTTGGCAGCACTGTCACAATAACATTAAAAATTACCCTTGCATGCAGCCAAATAAAAATAAAATTGATATCTGGTAATAATCATCGCCGACGATAAATTAGAAATAGAATCTAAATTTTCTCCGACGAAATAAACTTTTTCGTTTATCGCTGTAGTTGTGTTTGAAATGTATGTATCCTGTGTATTCTAATGTTACTAACGTCGTCGTCGGACGATTTTGCCCGTGTTGTGTTTCAAACTATAGAATCTAAATTTTCTCCGACGAAAAAAACTTTTTCGTTTATCGCTGTAGTTGTGTTTGAAATGTATGTATCCTGTGTATTCTAATGTTACTAATGTCGTCGTCGGACGATTTCGCCCGTGTTGTGTTTCTAGCTTAGGAGACCTTCTTCATGGGTTAATTGTTTTCTAAACTAAACTAAACATCAATGACTTTTTATAAACAAAAACAAAACTATGGATCTTAAAGTATAATTAAAGTTAAAAAGTAATTAAAGCTAGTGGGTTTTTCCCATTGACAAAGATTGTGGATATGAAATTTAACAACTATATTATAAACAGGACAAATAAAGGCGTAACGGAGAAAAAAAAAATTTTAATTTAATTATTATAGTGATTTTAAGAATGAAATATTTTATGACGGTTTTTAATTTTAAAAAGGGGGCTGTAAACTGGACCTATGTCGTAGTTGATTAAATCTTTTTCGTTTTCTTGTTGGATGTAATAAGATTCTATTATCTCTAGCTTCCTGTTGTCGCGGACTGAAGGTAAAAGTAGATGACTACCACATAATCAACAACAGTAATTTAAAACTTTTACTTAAGTTTCTTGTAAAACTTTTAATGTTGAACAAAATTTAATTTATTGTCAAAATGGAATCCCAAGATTCTCAACAGAGAAAGTCTCTTATTGTTATATATGTATATGTAACTGTTTTTATCAACGTTGACACTCAATTTCAATTTAGAGAGTTTGTCCATGAATATAGATAGGAATAATTTGGCCTTTTTTTTAGCTGAAATGCAATTGTTGTCTGCTATGACAAAAAAGAAATCGTCCACATATTGATATATATAAATACATTGTCCATAGAACAGTGATGTAGGTTGTGCGTATATGTGTTGAAGAGAGAAGGGCTTAATGGGTCACCTTGAGAAACACCCTGACTAGTAAACTTATGAATTTTAAATGAATCGTCGCCAAATACTATCTAATCCTCCTATTGGAAAGTCTATCCTGTATCCAATCAACGTAAGATCCTGGGATATTTATGTCCCTCATTATATTAGCTAATATGTCAATGTCTACATGTTAAGTATAAATCACGATAGGAATAAATACACTTGATATTCCAATTATTACTGAATTTTTATTCAAAATATCATTTAATTTATAGGTAAAATTGTTGTGTAATAAATTTACAAATACATTTAACATACTTTGTTATATTTAAAACAGGGTTGACCATCACATCACCCTTCCAAAGAAAAGATAAATTCAAAGTAAATTTATCTTAGTTAACTTTAACTAATTCAAGTATATAATTCAATATCTAAATAATTACGTATATTGATTTTAAAAAATTATAAGAATTTAAATTAGAATTTAAGCATTGGATTAATTACAATTATATTCTATTATTGGATTAATTACAATTATATTCTATTATTATTCTAAAGTCTTAAATTAGTGCACCAGACCATTCTTCCTAAAAAAAAATAAATTCAGAAGGAATTTATTTATTTTAACTAATACTGTTTATTATATATAAACTATAGGTTTTTTATTAAGTTAATACTTTCTAATTCTATTTTTGTGTACTGTTATTTCTTTTCCTATTTCTAAAAGTTCAGCATTTACATCTTTTGTACTTTTAATGATATATGGTCCCTTATTTATTGCTTCCAACTTATGTCGTCCTTCATTTGTTATTAAAACTTTATCGTTACTTGAAATATCTAGGTGTTTATTGCGTTTGTCATAATTTACTTTTGATCGTAGCTTGCCTACTTCTAATAATCTTTTCGCTTCCTTATGTGCAACTTGGAGCTTGTAATTGGCTTTTTTTGTAAAGTCTTCAATATTGTAAACTGGATCGATGCTTTCATCTGCAAATAAATTAATCAACGACGGTTCCTTTGCGTAAACTAATTCATATGGTGTAAATTTTAGCTCGTAGCTACTGTTTGGAGTGATATTGTAGCAGAATGCAAAGTATTTAATATATTCATCCCAATTGTTATTCGTTCCCCCATAAGTACGCAGATACTCGTTCAAGGTACGATGATTTCTTGCAATTGTTCCAAGAGATTGGTGCACTCAGAAAAAAATCCTATATAAATAGTAAGATTTGGCATTATTTCTATAGTATTTGCCTATTAATATTTGTCAATAGTATTAATAGTTTTAAAATAATAATTTGAATACCATTATATCAATTCTTACTTTTCACTATTAAATTTATATTATTAGAGTTATAAAATAATAGTATATCATATAGAACATTAATCGTATTTACTATTAATGTAAAAATTAATACATATTAATTTAAAATGATGAAAAGCATTAAAAATTAATAGGAGCGACTATAAAATTAAAATTACAATCATTTAACAATAATAGTGAAGCCATAGGATCACATCACATCCTGTTATTTCAAAGAGATAATATTATAAGTTTTTCCAAGTTTTTGATATATCGATGGGATTGGGTACCTGAATTTAAAAATGCAAATAAAAAACCATATTTCACTTTAATTCATAAATTTATTTATTAAATATAATTCAAGAAATAAAATAAACAACAATACAAGTTTAAAACTTTACAAGTTCTAACAAGTTTTTAATATTTTTTAATTTTGAAAGTATTTTTTCCACAAATCACTGAACAAAAACAAACACAATGCTTACTCTAGTTTCAGAAGGCGATATAGTCATACTAGCATTAGTGGCAACTACTATTTCACTCAATACCATTTCGTTTTTGTTGTTAGAATATTCATCTACAATAATCGACGTCAACATTTCCTTGTGAGTATCATCAAGATTACCTCGATTTCTATAAAAACGGAAAATTTCAGCACCTTTCTTGGATTTATTTAATACATCAGTTAATTGGAAATTATAGGTGCGTTCGATTTGACTGAAACAACTGAAAAAACAACAACAATTGCATACAATTTTTCAGTTGTTTCAGTTACATCAGTCAAATCGAACACGGCTTATTTAAGATCGTGGACTAGTTCAGAATTCAGTTTAATTCATTACCTGCAGGAACTAGAAATTGAAAGCGTACTGCCCTGCGCATGAATAAAGAGATTTTAATAAATTTTGTTTTTTAAATTTATATACATATTTATAACAAAACTTGCCTCCTCTTTTCTATATAAATTCAAATGATATTTGAATTTCGCTCTAGTTCCTAGAAGAGAAACCGGATATAGGTTGTCCAATTTGAAGTTCGTTGCTACAATAAGGCTTTCAATATCAAAATCATTGGCTAATTCGAAAATTTTTAATAAAAATAAAGCTTGAAATATTAAATACATATTATTCTTACCAATAATACGATTAAAAATTAGTTCACTTAACCCAAATCGATCACAAATTAGTTTTTTCAAATCATCAATTTGATTGTTCTCGTCCATTTTTGTTTAAATATTTAGAAACTTGTTTTTACAATCAATTAAAAAAGAAATTTAAAAAAACACTTCCTCTCTTTACAGCAATTGAATTGTAACTGATTTGGTTCTCCCGAAAATTATGTTATGATGAATGATGCAATATTTATTGCAACACGTGTTCTAAAAAATTAAAGGTCATGTACGATTACTATAAACGTATGTACTATTAAAACTATTAGAACATATTATTAATTACAGAATTAGTTTGATTGTGAATGTACAGTTAACAAACAATAGTGCAATCTTATAGATGTAATCTGTCCAAAAATATAAAATTAAAAGTATTTCTGATTATATTAATTCTTTGCACAATTGGTGAAACAATAATGTACACGTTGTTAAATTTACAGTGCAGAACATGTTAATTTAAAGGAAAACTATTGTAATTATAAGAAAAAATTATTAATATCGTCACTATTAAATATATAACCGTACTATAAATAATTTAATAGGACATTTTTCTCTGAGTGTGATGATATGCAGTTGAAATGTTGTGTTCGATGTTTAATAATTTAAGCAGTTCTTTCATAAGGCTATTTTTGTATTCCGTTCCCTGATCTGTGACAATCTTCTTCATCGGTCAATGTACTTGAATGAAATCATTAAGGATTGCTTTGGCAACGGTGTGTGCGCTTTTATTTTCTACTAGAATGATTGTAATAAATTTTGTTAAATCACAAATTAAAGTTACAGCATATTGGTTACCTTTTTCTGTTTTAGTTAAAGGTCCAACAGTATCTAAGATAATTATATCAAAAGGTTTTTTTCGTGTTGGGGTTATTTGCATTTCTTCGAGGTAACTAATCTTAGGTTTATTTAAATGACATGTTTTACAATCTTTAACATCTTTAACTATATCACGATGCATACCTTTCCAAAAGTAGTATTTGCTAATTTTTGCAAACAACCTTCTTTGACCTGTATGTCCAGTGTCCACCTAATAACGGGTTTTAGTGAAATGATTTTAAAGTTGCCTCAATGTCGTTTTGATTGGTAAGGATAATTGATGGTTTTGTTATGAGAATGTTTAATGTTGTGAGAATATTGTTTCCGATTTTCTTAAATTCTTTTATTGGCCAGGTATTAAATAAATTGCCATTAGACAGTATTTCTAGTTCTTTAAAGTTTAATCTACTGGCTTGTTCTTCAAGTCTTAAAAAAAGTTCCTCCAGAGGACTATCTCTAGCAATAAATCTTTTTGTTTCGTCCTTGTTTTGGGGTATTGGGTAATTCTCCATTATGTCCAGCTTTGATTTATCAGGTAAGATACCTGATGTTGTACATCTGTGCCCTAGGTATGTTACTTCCTGTCTAAAAAATTGACATTTGTAAGGGTTTATTTTCAAATTTGTTTTCCTGCACGTTTCAAATATGTCCCTTAAGTTTTTCAAATGATGACCTTCGGCTATACCTAGTACTATTATATCGTCCATATATAAAAAAGCTTGAAATGGTTTTAGACCTGAAAAAGCCATTGCCATCATTCGAGCAAATGAGTTTAGTGATACGTTTAGTCCGAAAGGAACTACTTTCTATTGAAATGAGCCTTTTTCTGTGCTGAATGAGGTAATTGGTCGAGCTGTTTTTTCTAAAGAGATTTGATGAAAACTTCATATCGATTACCGAGAAAAATTTTGTCCGTCTAAGATTATCCAAAATTTCGTCTATTCGAGGTAATGGGTATTTATCAGTAACTAGTTTCTTGTTTAATGCTCTATAATCAATACACATGCGAAATTGTTGTTTATTATTTGGATCTTTTTTTTAAACTAATATAATAGGAGAATTGTACTCGGATGTGCTAGGTTTAATTATGTCATTTTTAATGAGATTCTCGACTTGAACATTGACTTCTTTTTTTAAAGTATAGGGAGCTCTATAATTTTTTATATATACAGGAATCGTATCCTTTAGATGTGGTTTTTGTTCATAAAAATTGTTTGCTGTTAGCGTATCGAAATATTTATGAAAAATATCAGAATATTCTAAACAGAGAGGTAATAATTTATCTTTGATATGGTCTGGAATAATTGAATTTAAAATGTTTAATAGATCTGTATTATTATTATTTTCCTTTGTTGGCTGTATGTCCGTCTTCTAATGGAACACACACCACATTGTTATCCATACCATTTATTCGTATCGCGACTGTTTTATATTTGTAATCTATTTGTCCGTCAAAACTGTGAAGAAAATCTTTGCTCAAATTTCCATTTACAGGAATATTTAAGGAATCTGGTGCAACATGTACTTTATGTGTAAGTATGTGGTTTTCTAAATAAATCAATATTTTCGTGCTACCCAAAAATGTTATATTGTCTTGAGTAATGCCCGATATGAACACTAAATCTGAATTATCAATATATACAGTTTTGTCAACTGAGCTTTGTTTAACTACTGAGACATCAGCTTGAGTATCGATAAGGAATGTCAAAAGATTTTTCGACAAGTTTGTTTCTATTGTTATAAAATCACTGTAAGAAGGGTTAAAGGATAAGATTTTATTATATTTAGATTTATTTGGATTTACTTTAACATCTGATCCAGCTCTGTCTCCTCTGAAGCTAGAGCTGGCGCATTCAAGTTTCCCGAATTCAAAACTCTGACAGATTTTTTCCCATTATAACTATAATTATTGTTATAATTCTTAGCATGGTTAGTATTGAAAACAATTCTGCTATTGCGAAAATTGTTTTGATTTCTATTATGATAGTCGTTGTAATCGTTGTTTCGAGTATGATTATTATAATTTGTAAAGTGAGATTGGTATTGGTTTCTATTATTGCTGTTTTGATATCGTTTTGCAGTATCGTATTGAAATGATCGTGTATTATGTTGACTAAAATTGTGTTTGTTTTGGTATGTTCTGTAAGAAAGAATTTTCTTTTCCTCAATCGCATTTCCTATTTCGATAACCAATTTGGATAAAACTTCTTTTGGAAATTCTGTCTTTGAAAATTCTGTAATTGGTTGTTTATCTAAGCTTAATGCTGTTAGTCTACCTTCCAAAATTTTTTAGCTTTCATGTTTAATTTCGCGTTTACGGGCTTTCACTATTTCATCAACTGTATCTAGATCTTCAGAAACTACTTCAACTGCTTTGTCTATTAATTTTGTTTTTAAAAATGATATTAGGAGTTTTTAAGTTCCGAAGTAGTGGCTAAATTATTTAAAAATATTATTGAATTTAAGAACGCCGGCGCCGTTACAGTTTTCGGATCACCGTTATAATTAGAGTTAATTGTAGACGCACATAGACGAAAAAATTCAACGATTGTCATGGTCGACATTTTATTTGAATTATTTTCATCAATTATGAGATTTAAACTGTGAATTTTTGAACTAATAGAAAATATAGTTGGTAAATGTAAATTATAACCAATATTTGTTAACGCTTCTTTTAGTTTTGCAATACTATAGTTAAAATCTTCGTTTTTTTGAGATTCAAATGCATTATCTACGGTAAGAGATAATTCTTGCAATTTTTGAGAGTACAAATTAAATGCTGTAGGAAAATCAATTAAATATGTCGTAATGGTATTAGTGTTTTTTGAAATTCCTTTTTAAGGCTCCTTTTATTTATTATAGTATTCAGATTTTAATTTATTCAAATCTTCTTCTATAGTCATAATATGTAACAAAAAGTTTTTAAGAGTTTGTTTGCAAAAACAAGATAATATTACTAATTAATTTTTGTTAGTTTTATTACTCATGTTGTAAATCAATCAATTTCAATACTTTCAAAAATAAAAAAGTTGTTTAGCGAGAATATTTATTAATTCTACATGTCGTTACTTTAAATTATTTAATTAGATTTTTAACATAAAAAAATGCAAATAATCCGAATGATGTTATTTGTATATGTATATTATTCTGTATTAACTTTAAATTATAATTTAATTAAAACAAAATCTATGCATCACTTTAACTATTATTTTTGTAACACACACACACAGTTTATAAGCAATTCTTAAAGACTCACCCTTGAAAAGTTTTGAATAGCTGGCTCCTTATATTGTCACTCCTATTGTTTTTTGTTTATTCGGCTTAGTTTATTGAAAAATAGCTGCTTATTGTGTTGTAACGCCTGTTGTTTATATTTTGTTTGTCTTATTTAATTAAAAATTCCTGTTTGATTTTTTGTTGTTGAGTTAATTTATTCTCCGGCGTATTGATGGATGAGATTTTTTATTATTTTGATGATTTTGAATTATTATATAATTCGTTTTTGTAACATTTAATTATAATTATTATAATTATATTCAATTATTTAATTTTAACTTTGATAAAAACACTTGCACTAATTAGTTTCATCAAAGCGGCAAGGTCGCCATGTTAAGTATAAATCACCATAGGAATAAATACACTTGATATTCCAATTATTACTGAATCTTTATTCAAAATATATTTAATTTATAGGTAAAATTGTGTAATAAATTTACAAATACATTTAGCATACTTTGTTATATTTAAAACAGGGTTGACCATTACATACATTGTCGAATGCACCTTTGATGTCAAGGCTAACCAAGAACAGGCAAAATTTGTTTTTGGTGAGATACGTCATTTTGTTAAGAAGGTAGAAAATTAGACCCCTGGAAGATTTGTTTTTTCTGAAACCAAAAGAGAGATTAGATAATAAAGAGTTGTCTGTGAGAAAGTTGTCTTTTCTAGATATAACGAGTTTGGCCATGATCTTATATAAGACAGGAAGAAGAAAAATTGGTCTCTAATTTTCGACTTTGTTGGAATCCTTGTTTGATTTATGGATGGGAATCACCTTTGATACGTTCCAATACGAAGGAAAAGATTGATGATAGCGTGCTTTGTTAAAGTGAACTGTTAATTTTTTAATATGGTTTGTGTCTAGTTCTTTGATGATTTTGTATGAGATTTAGTCTGAGTGTTTTTTAGTGTTTTTAGTTTTTTTTTGTTCACTAATAATTTCCTCCATGTTAAATTCATCTTGAAGAAAGATTGAATTGCGAGGAGTATTGTTATCATCAGTCGACAAGGCGTCTGTTTATGTTTTATGTATTTTATTCAAAAAATGTTTGTTTTATGTATTTTCTTTTATTGATGTTTAATTTTTTTCATTTGTTGTTTACTCCTTGAATTATAAAATGGACTGTGAAAAGTTTCAATTAATTTTACAAAAGTACAAAATATTTTTACAAACTTAAAAGAAATAAAATATAATTATTTATTTTAGGTTTTCTCTGTCCAATGTATATACTTTTGTATGTACATTGAAGCTGATCTCTTTGATAAAATCGTATTACCGTCTGCGTTTCTTATTGGTGGTTTCTGACCACAAATAAAACTGCCAAGCTATAGATCAAAAATTTAATTTTTATTTAAATATTTCGGTCTTTATTTGGGATCCTCCTTAGTAACTAAAATTAGAAATGGTTTACAATTAAAACCTTAATCTAATGAATATCACAACAATTAATTCTTTTTTTCTCAACAAACACTTAATCAGATACCTACATTTTATGTTTAAACTTATTATGAACTATTTTGAATACTAATTCTATATCAATTAAAAAAAAAATTATTTATACTTTTACAAAACAATAAAGCTATAAAACAATAAAATTTGCCTATATACTAGGAAATAAATATTTTGAGTTATAAATATTTCTGATGAAAAAAAATTCAATTTATATAATCAATTAAAAAAAACCTTATATATTATGATTCTATGTAAATGAGTTCGTTGCTCTATGACCTAATAATATCTACCAAATAGATTTGGTTCATATGTACTTATTTATTTTTTGTTTGCTTTCCTATATTTTTTAAAATATGCGCGTACGCAGGATTCAAACTTTCCATAACTGATCTTAGATTGATAGATGTTGCCCTTCTTAAATAAATATTTATTGCTTCTAATGTCAGCCGTTTCTTCCAATCTGTTTCCTTCATCAGAATTTTGGTTCTATTATACTCAAATGTGTGACCTTTATCTATTATATGTTGTAGGGCTGCTGTTTTTCCTGGCTCTCTCATTCATATTTGTGTTGTCCGATTCGAGCTCCAAGTTTTTGCCCTGTATGTCCTATGTATTCTTCATCACAATTGTTACAAGAGAATGAATAAACCAGCCCATGTTGATCGTTTTTTTTCAGACTACTATTTAGTTTTCCTGTAATTTTCTTTACATTCTTGTGCGCCTTGTAACCTATTCTTATAGTGTTATTATTATTTTTTAACAACCTACTTAAGTCTTCTGATAGTTGTCTCGTGTACAATAACGCTTTGTATATTGTTGATACTGGTTCAGTAACAACGCTCAATATTTTACTATGGATGTCTTCGTATTTCCTAATCATGCCACCAATCAGACCTAGTGGGTAACCATTCACTGTTAAAATTCTATAAATTTCCTTGATGGTTTCTTCTTTATATTTGTTATTCGTAATTCGTTATTCCTAACATCCTGAATACTGTACCATATACCATACTAGTTTTCTGACTACTCGGGTGTTCCGACATGTAATTAAGAAGTCTATTTTGTGCGGTTGGTTTCTGATAATAACTTGTAGTTATCTTATTGCATTCTTTATGTAGCATCATGTCTAAGTATGGTAATGTTTTGTTATCTTCAATTTCATATGTTAATTGAATGGCTTTATTTTCATTGTTTAGCAGGTTGAATAGATTTTCAATTTCTTCTATTTCTTCTTCTAGTATTAATGTATCATCTACATATTTTACTAATAGTGTTGGATCAAAACCAGCTTTCCCGATAACTCTTTCCAAAAGGTCAGTAGTTACCAAGTTCACCAAAATTCCCGACACAGGCCATCCATCCCGTGCTTAAACATTCTGCCTTGGTATTCAAGATAATTATTTATAGGGTGCGTTCTGTGTTTTTGAATAGTGTAGTTTACATGAACATACTAAATTTTGTAAACTAATATTTTAAAATATAATCTGTACATCCCGGCCTCCTTAAAAGGCTAGATCTTTCAAATACAATGTATAGCAATTTCATTTTAATTATAAATCTTACTTAAATTATTAAAATAATTCATTACAAACTTCTAATATTTTATTTCCAAGGACCTTAATTTTTGTGATAATAGATTTTGAATTTACAATTTATTCAATTCAGCTGAAACACTTATATTTAGTTTATCTAGCAAGCCGTTTAAATTCAGTTTCATCTGTTTTTCTTAACAAAATAAATTGTTTTAATTTCAAGTCATATCAAAAATTTTCTTAACTATTTAACTATAAACATAAATTGTATAACAAAGAAAAAAGGAAATTTACATGTATTATTTATAATATATTATATAGATATTACGAATAGTTTGTGTTTAATCAAATTCAGTAAGGTTAAAATCTATCGACCCTTTCATTAAATTAATGGTTAATGAATATTCAAATTTTAGTAATTTTATTTGATATAATTTAAATTTTGAAAGTGTTACTCCAAGACTGTGTTCCAATCCATGCTATTTAGTACTAAAAATTCTAAATTGAAATAGTC
Source organism: Diogma glabrata (assembly GCA_963693315.1). NCBI lineage: Eukaryota > Metazoa > Arthropoda > Insecta > Diptera > Cylindrotomidae > Diogma > Diogma glabrata. The sequence continues at coordinate 117,920,802 of OY856186.1, forward strand.
AAAAATTTAGTTGACTATTTCCACCATTTAATTCTAAATTTTTGAAAAGATATTTGTTTTTGACACATTTTAAATATATTGCAGAACTGCTTAAATTGTCATTGCTTCTATTATTTTTTTTGTTATTTTCTACTAACTTGGCACATATAGTTTCAATTTCATGTTTATTATGATAAACAACATAAACAGTTTTCGACGAGACTGTTCAATTTGTAATTTCTTTACATGCCTTATAATCATATAATATAGAAATCAATATTTTATATTGAAATCTCCTCGCCGAACAAACCGTATAATGTCAATTTAGAATATATATGAATTGGAACGACGAAATTGCGAATTTGTCAGTTTTAGTACAGTTTAGAATTTTTGGTACTCAATAGCATGGATTAGAACACAGTCTAAATTTACTAATGGAAATTTACAAAGCTTTGATATGCTTCTCTTAAATGTGCCATTTTTAGTTTTAACATTTGCAACTCTGAACTTTGAATCAGTGCCATAAAAAAAGTTCAATTACTCTTCCCATAAGCCAATTTGTTGATGATAAATTATCATCCACTACCAAAACAAGTTCGCCTAATTTTATGTTTTCAATTTGGTCCTTCCATTTCGATCTTTGTTGCGAAGAATGCAAGTATTCTAATGAGAATCTCTTCCAAAAATGTTGGATTGTTTGTGTTGCTTTTTGCCAGTTGGATAATTGATTTGAAGTAAGATTTAATATTGAGGGTTCTCTGCCTTTCCGCATAAAAAATGTGATGGTGTGAGGGGTAATGTATCGTTTGGGTCATCCGAACATGGTGAATTTAAGATACCTTCAATTTGAATTATAATGGTGTTGAACTCTTCATAAGTAAAGATATGATTTAATGTTACAGGATGCGAAAGTTTATGAAAAGCATCGAAAACACTTTGGCGAAATTGTGCTGAATATATGGCCTGCGTATAGCAGTTGATGTGTCACAATATATCAATTTACTTTCATTAAAAGTAATTGGAAAATGTTCGAACTTCAGAGTTACTTTGAAGAATATTTTAAAATTCCTCGTCATTGGTTTGCGCGTCCGCGATTGCAGCATAATCAATTTTCTCTGGAATGAGTATTTGATCTATGCAAGATAACACGTCAGCTACGACATTGTCGACGCCGGAAATATGCTAAATATTGGTGGTGAATTGCCCAATGAAATACAGATGGCGAAATTGACGAGGAGATGCTTTTTCTAAATTTAGTTTAAAAGCAAAAATTAAAGGTTTGTGGTCAGTGAATAGAGTAAATTCACGTAAATTTACGCCAGGTTTCTTCAACAAATTGCTGCACTACGGCTCCTATCGCTGTATCAGATGCATCGACCATAATTGTTAGTCGAGCTGAAGATGACGGATGAGCTAAAAGAGTGGCATTACACAATTGTCGAAGGCTTGAATGGACTCAGCTGTCCATTTAATTAGAATTTTACTATTCTTCTTATATCCCTTTAAGAAGTTGTTTAGTAAAATTTGATCAGCTGCAGCAGCTGGTAAAAATCTTCGATAGAAGTTAATCATGCCTAAGAATCGTTTAAGCTGTTTAACATTTGTGGGACGTTCAAAGTCTTTAATGACTTGAACTCGTTCACGATCTGGTAATATATCGTGTTCAGACACCAAATGACTAAAAATTTAATTTCAGATTTTGCAAATACACATTTATCTGAATTTATGATTAAACTGTTTTCAGAGAATCTCTGAAAAATCATTTGTAGGTGAATTAAATGCTCCTCTAGATTATTAGATGCAACTAAACGAAGCAAAATTCAAATCCGGTCAATACGGAATGCATCAATCTTTGAAACGATTGAGCAGCATTCCTAAGACCAAAGATCATTTTGCAAAATTCAATAAGACCGAAAGGAGTAGAAATTGCGGTTTTAGGATTTGATGGTATGCCTGAACAAGATCGAGGGACGAGAAAATTGTGCATCCCTCCAACTGATGCGAAAAATCTTGGAGGTGGGGAATGGAGTATCGATCGGGAACAGTTATTCTGTTTAAAGCACGATAATCTCCACAGGGACGCCATTATCCGTTCTTTTTCTTAACCAAGTGTAATGGAGTTGACCAAGAGCTCTTACTGGGCCTACAAATACGCAATTGCACCATCTTTTCAAACTCGGCTTTGGCTATTGAAAGTTCGTCAGGTGCCAAGCGTCGAGTTTTGCAAGAAACAGGTGCACCAACTGTCTCTAGTTAGTGTGTCACTTTGTGTTTCACACTACTTGGAAAGAGATTAGTATTTGCAATCTCTGGGAATGCTTCCAAGATTTTGACAATTTTAGTTGGTAATTTAGTCTTGTCGACTAGGGAAATTGAAGGTTCTTCACATTTAGATAAACTACCTATTGAGTACAGAGAGGTTGACGGATCAATGAGCCTCTGTCTCTGAATATCAACAAGTAGTCCAGTGTGCTTAAAAAAATCTGATACGATTATAGGGACCGAAACGTCGGCAACTATAAATTCCCATGAGAAATTTCTGCGAAGACCAATGTTTAATTGTAGAATTTGAGTGCCATAGGCAGAAATTGGAGTGCCGTTTGCCGCAAATAATTTGAAAACAGTAGTAGCTGGATTTGACTTGAAAATTGATTTTGTGATGACCGAAACATCCGCTCCCGTATCAATTAAAAATTTAAGTTTTGAGTTATTCTCAAAAACTAAAATACGGTTGACTTGAAGAACATCAATACTATACTGACATCGTATTGATGGTAATTTTCTCGTTTTTTGGATTGTCGGGTTTATTCGGAGCGACAAAATTTTTAAAAAATTTACATCCAGTGATGCTGTGTTGTGCTTTGTCTTTAAATCTGGAGTGGTAAAAATAAATGTCCGAATTAATTTTTAATTCCCTAGACTTTATCTAGAGGTACTCCGACGGTTATCACGAGATTTAGAGCCCGACCTATGACCAGCATTTACTATCGAGTGAATTTCACTCAGCATTTGCGTTTTAAAATTATTAAGAATTTCATCAATGTTTTGATTTTGTTGAGGTTGAGAAACACTTTGATGAAACCGGTTTGAATTAGTTGATTGTGCAGAAGTAGATACAACATTCATTGAGAAAATTTGTCTCTGTGACAACGTTTCCATAAGATTGTCGGCCCGTTCTGCCAACACCGTTAACGACAAATCGTTTTCGAAAGACGATAAAACAAGTTGGATGCTTTTAGGAAGACGTGCCATCCAAAGTTGTTTGATTATGCCATCGTTCATATCAGCACCGTTGATTCGGAATTCAACTAGCAACTGTGTAGGTTTTTTATCACCTAATACTAATTTATGCAAAATATTATTAATTTTCGCCTTATCGCTATCGCCCAAGATTTTAATTACCTCTGCCTTAAAGGTAGTATAAGGAGTATCACCTATCTCTTTAAAGAGCAACGGTGCCAATTTGTTGTGCAATTGTCAATCAATTGCACTGAACGCATGTGAATATTTGGTCATTTCTGACCTAACATTCGAACTTAAAAATTGGAGTTCCAACATCCTGAACCAAACAATTGGGTTTTGGTCAAACAAATTTTGCAGAGCTTTAAATTTTACAAAATTAATATTGCTCACTGAAACTAAATCTGGTTCAGTTATTGTAGGTTGTGAGCAAGGTGGCATCTGCCGCTGTGTCCGCTGTGAATTGTTGTTGTTGTGCAAACTGCTGCAAGTTTGCTTGGATAAAATCAGCGAACTGCTGATGGGTCATAATCATGGGTGCTTCATTACTACCCAAGGCAATCACAGATGAGACAGGACGTGAGGGAGAATTGTTTGGGGGATAACCAATCGAAATAATCACAAAACAAATAAACCGATTTAAATAAAACTAAAATTTTAAAACAAATTTTTAATTTTAAAAAAACTTTTACTTAGCAATAAACTAAAAAAATTTTAGCCACTCACAATTGAATTTTTGAAAATGATGATGAATAGGATCACTTCTTCGGTCACCAATAATATAGCTTGTAGTTCTCGCTATATGTACTTGCTGCGTGTATTCCTTAATAGCTAGTCATTCTCGCTATATTTGACCTTCAGGATATTAATTTGCTGTGAGGTATTGAAAAAACTGTATTTCTCGCTATTCTCTTATTGAAATCAATAGCTAGTATTTCTTGTTTAAATTAAATATGTACATCATGCTTTACTTTAAAAATCATCAAAATATGTATTTTTATATAAATCCTCTAAAATGTTTCATTCGAATTGAAGTAATTTTATTTTCTTGCACAGTCGAAAAAGTTACTGCAATTTTCAAAACAAGGTTTGCTATATGGGTTATATAAAGCAAGTTATTATTAAATTGCAAAGCAAATTTTGCGTTAAAAGCTAACGCAAAACTAGAAATTTTAGTACAACTCTAACAACATAATTTATTTTTTATAGAAATGGTAGGAGTTTTAAAATAACTTGCTACGCTAGAAGATTGAAAGCAACTTGCTAATGCAAAGAGCATTACATTTATCTTTAAAGCAAGGTTTGCATTGTTTTATAATGGTGACTTCCGTAGGACCTATATGTGTAGCAAATTGCATTACATATTCAGCTTATGTTCAACTGTGTATTCTTATGAAATAATACAAACACCGAAATAATTATTTAATTTCATTAGATTTTATTTAACTTTAAATCTTCAATAAATAATTAGCACATATTCACAATTAACTTTAGAATAAAATGTTATGATTGTGAAAGGATTCAGATCAAAAAAGATTATATTTTTAAACATAAAAATTATTAACCAAACTTGAATTGTGTGTAATAAAATCTTAATAATAGAAAAAACAAAAATTTTATATGAATTATGAAATGAATACTAGACGAATAATAATTTTTATGAAAACTAGATAGAAAAAATTGTACCTAAAATTTTATTAATCTATTGCTAAAAGATTGAAACGAATTTAAAAAAGAATTCAAATTAAACGCAAACGATTAAATAAAAAGTCACCACAATGGCATTAAGTTCACAGTCACTAATTCAACACAATATTCAACCATTTCATTCGATCTTATATCGAATCTTACTTTTTGTTTTTCTACTAATGCTCCTATTGCCACTAAAGATTTTTGATTATATTTAGATTTTTATTTTCAATATCTTGCAAAATATTTGGGTGTTTACGTTTTAAATGAATTTGTAAATTTCCAGTGTGTATTGCTGGAATAACAGTTTCATTTTTACAATGTTTACGTTTGCTATTACCATTTTGCTTTTGAAATTGTTCATGAATAGATTTATTGTTTTCATTAATATTTCGTCCCATAACTGCAAGGGGTAGTTCTGAACAGTTACATATTATTTATATAATAAAACATAAAACAAATTACTCTTTTTTAGATTAATTCTTAAAACTGACTTTAAAGCTAATAAGAACAAAAATCTTAATAACCAGCTCGTACATTTATCAATAACTCCTGACAGTGACAAGTTGTCAGTTCACAATAAGCTCACAAAATATTTTGCTGTGTTGCCAAATTGCCTAAATTTGAAATATTGTCCCCTATAAACAATTAATGGGAAATTCGAAATCTCAAAAGTTTCTTGTAAGAAATATAGTAACGAAATAACGAAAAAAAAGTAAATGTTTCCGTTACGTTTATCGTTATACAACAAAAAAAATTTCATAACGTTTGCAACGGTATTTTTAAATTTTCTTTTCGTTATCACTTATAACGTTATAGCATTACGTTACACCGTACACGTAATGTTTTCCATCACTGATTTTAAGACAAAAACACATCGTCTCACAGTCTCACCAATATTGTTCCATATAAAAAACGGAACCCTAAAAATGATTTACGCTAAAAAAGAACCCATTTAGAAGAACAGAATTTAATCTAAGTATTTATATAAAACATGAAACAAGTGATTGAGTTTTTCCAAAGAAATTAAATTACTTCTACTTCAAGTCTCAATCCTTTTCACCAACTCTAGGTGAAGTTTTTATGCCAACTCTCCTGACAAGTATTCGCGTATCTATTACAATTCTTTTTATCGAAAACATCGAAAAAAAGAGTTCGTAATCTATGTTTCTATTTAAAAATTGTTGTGTAAATACGTGGGAGTTACAGTCGCACTATACATCGTAACCGTTACACAATGTAACCGGGTCATTCTCACACAACAGTGCATTTTCAAGTGGTAAAATTCACAGAAATTAATTAATGTTTTTTCTTAATTTATTTATATATTTTCATTCTACTTACATAAGGCAATTCAGCTTCATTTATGGTAGCACTTAAAAAAATTATTCTGCATATTCTGCACAATAAGTTGTGAAATCATTCACCGAGGTGAGGATCACGGAGGTGAAAAATATTATATTTACACAACATTTTACTCCAAATGTGATAGAATTCTAAAACTTCAAATTTAATATTAATCAATATTCACTTCAACAAAAGTGAATATAATATTAAAATTATTACTTGAATATATCCTTACCTGTTTCGGAGTTTCACGGAGGTGAGAATTATGTATTACCATTCATGGATTTCACAATGAACTTCAATCAAAACTCATACCAGCTGTCTTCTACCAATTTGCTTTGCTCACTAAAACAAAATGGTTAACAGTGGCTTCTCAGGATACCAGGTGCTCATGACATCACTACCATCTAGTGGCAGTTTGTAGCATCTTTTTTATGTATTCACGGGGGTGAGAAAAGTTCTGAAGACAAAACTTTTTGCTGTATTAGTTGTTCATTTCAAAATTGTAAGGGAACTATGTTTTAAATAACTAATTTATATTATGTAAAATTCAGGATTATAAAGTACATAAAATATTTTTTAAATATAAATGAATAAAAAAAGAAAGTGTATGACAACATAGGGATAGGGACAGGTCACGGAGGTGAGGTTTGACATATTGTGATAAAGAAAAATCACTAAATTTATTTTCAATTATATACTAAAGTATCTTGGTGTAATAAGACTATTATTATGACAAATATAAATGCAAAATTTTTCAGAAAAATCTAAACAAACAGACGTATTGTTAAAAAGACATAAAATGTACGTTTTCAAGGGAATTACCCAACCATGCCATGACAGACAAAGCATCTTCATAACAGTATGGATCACAATTGCTGTGTCACTATGGTAATTAATAGACAAAATTATTTCAATATATACCTGAAATAAATCATGCCTTAAATAGGAATAGGAAGTATCTATGAACATTTATAAATGTTTCTTAAAAATAAATTATTACTAATTAAAGATGATACTGAGTCGTCGTCCAGTATAAATATTTAAAGCCAACAGCCAATGTGTCCCTTGGAACTGATGAATTAATAATGTTCCCAAACTATGAATTATGTTTTGTTTGAGTGATCAGCATTGCCTGACTAAGATTGAATTGTTGGATAAATGTTGTATTAAATTTTATTTCTTGAGTATATTTCTGTTATTTGATTGCAGTGACGAAGAGTTGAAAATGTTTCTAAAATCCAATTGTATATATTATTTGAACGTATGTTTATTTGCGTCCAATATTATAGGATTCTTTGAATTACGTTGTCGATGTATCCAAATTTGTTACAGATCCTTATAATTCATGTGAAGTTTTTATAGTGTGTTGGATTGGATGATATAATTTGTGAGTTAGCCAAAAACTATCAACTGGGGCTTTTTCTTGTATGAACTGATTTACAAGTATAATGTATTGCATATTTCCTATTTCATGTGGACAATTGATGAAGTGGTAGAACGTTTCACAGTAACGGGAAGTTAAATATCTATTGTCCCGATCAGGGTGCAATAGTAAAGTTGATATGTATTGATTAATTTATGAACGTTTATAGCATCCGGAAATGGCGTCTTTTCGATGTTAATTAGAATATGTTTTATAATTAACATTCGATGATCCCTTGAATAGAATATGTATAATGAAACTATTAGTATATTTTGTTAATTATATATGTTCAATTATGAAGCTGTTGAGGATTTATGATAATTGTTAATAATGTCTGAGGATTTAAGAAAGCATTATAAAATGGCGTCCTTCCTCATCAATTATGTTATGGTTGAATGATGAAGGAAATCTATGATTATTTCAAGAAACCTTAAAGATAAAAAAAACTATTTATATATAGAATCAAAGTTTAATTGTTAAAGTCACTTTTTTAAAATTTCTATTATTTAAAAAGTTGTTATCACTAAACCACATGGATTAATTTTAATAATGTGATGCCAATGAAATATGGTGATTCAAATACTTATCATGTAACGAAAGATCTGAAATTAAATACAGATTTGTATTAACATAATGTCAATCTCTTGTTACTTTACGCAAATAACTTATCTAATAAGTTTAATAAAAAATTAAAGAAAACAAAGCTTTTTTTAATTTTGCTGTTATTCTATATATATTTCAGCTTGTTACGCCATCTTCTGGAGTAATGATTTAATAGTTACAATAAAAATCTTATATATACAATTTATTACAAAACAATACGGTAAAGAGAGAGAAAACAATAACAAAGAACATAATAAAATACATAAATTAGCAGTTAGGAAAAAATCTAATATTAAAAAGAGACAAATATTTTAAGAAATAAAACTATTGTAAAACTAAAATTAAAATGAAAACAAAAGTGTTGAGTCCCATGGTCCATCTCCTCCAGAAAAAATATATTTATGTTTTATGATCCCAAATAGTTGAAGTAATCTATAAAAAGTAAAAAATTTCAAATGCAGTATCTTGTTCAAAATAAAAGGATAATTAAAAGAAAAAATATTTAAACTTTATGAAAGAAAAAATTGACGTAGTAGGAGGAAACCAATTATAAAAAAAAGAATACGATTACAAGATCAACCAAAATTAAAACTGTTGTTTTAAGATTATATTGATATTGTAGGATTAAGAGGTAATAAAACTTTTGAGAAAAGATCAAAATAGAAAACAAAAAAACCGTTTTGAAGTTATTTATGAAATAACGCAGGATCTGTCAAAGGAGAAAATAGGATTTCTGTTTGTTCGTTTAAAATATCTTTTTTGAAGTACAGTGCTTTCCTAATCTCGTAAGATTCCAAAATATCTAACTTTTTCCCCTTAGGTTCAATATGTAATATTGAGAGATTATCTATAGAGACACTATGGTTAGAATCAATTACGTGGTTAGCTAAAGCAGAATCCGTCTTTCCTAACTTTACTGCAGCTAGATGTTCCTTAGCTCTAATTTTGAAGTTCCTACCCGTTTGGCCTAAATATTTAAAACTACAATCATTGCACTTGATTTCATATACACCTGACTTCAACAGGGTAGCCGTCTTTGGTATATTATTAAAAACAAGTTTCTTAATTGTACTTTTATTGGAAAACGCAAACCTAATATTTGAATACTTCGAAACGAAATTACCTAATCTTGAGCAAACATTACCAGTATATCCCACACGTCTCCACTTCCATGAAGGTGCGTTCTCCACTGGATAAATGCTACCCAAGAGCTTTTTTCTTTGTTTCTTCTTTAACAAACCAAACACTACTCTTTTGTCATAGCCGTTATTATAGGCAATCGTAAGAATAGTGTTTAGTTCCTTACTGAAGTTTGCATTAGACATTGGGATATTAATTAATCTCTCTATAAAAGCATGAAAAGCTGACATTTTAGTATTAATGGGGTGGTTAGAGTGCGCGGATATAACGGAATCAGTATAGGTAGGTTTCCTATAAATACTAAAGTCGAATTTGGAATTAATTTGAGATATTGTTATATCAAGAAAATTAAGAGAGCCTAAGGTCTCAGTTTCTAAGGTGAAATCTATTGATGAAAATTGTGTATTAAGCCAAGACAAAAAACAATCCAGTAACCTATCTGTACCTTGCCAGTAACAAAGTATATCATCTACATATCTATACCAAAAGACTTTATTACGGTAAAATGGGTTAGAAGGTGAGAGTATAAGTTTCTCAAAATGGTTCATAAAAATATCTGCAAATAAAGGTGAAAGAGGGGAACCCATAGGAAGACCATCAGAAAACTTATAAAATTTTGAATCATAACATAAATAATTTTGCTCGATGCAAGTTCTATAAATTCTCTTTAGATCATCTCTAATAGAAGGATCAGAGACATCTTCATTAATAAACCTGTACACTATATCTGTTAAAATTTTAATTGGGACTGAGGTGAATAAACTAACTACATCAAAGGACACTAATTTAGCCTTAGAAACACAATTGAAACTACTAATTTTTCGCGCTAGATCTACAGAGTTTTTAACTGAATATGTTGAACAGAAGCTGGTATGATGTGAAAATAGTTGGTTAAACTTTTTACATAATTTATATGCTGGAGCACTACAATAAGAAACAATAGGTCTAATAGGTGTGTTTTCCTTATGAATTTTAGGTAAACCATAAAGAATGGTGGCTAAACCATTCATCATAGTGTATTTCCATCCATCATTTGGAAACACACTTTTTGACTCCCTAATACACTGACTAACGGATAACTTAAAACTTGGGGTGGGATCTTTTGCTAAAACTATGGCACGACTATCTTTTATAAAATCTAACACTTTGTTGTGGTAATCAACCCTATCAAGCACTGTTATAGTATTACCTTTATCAGCTTTACATACAATAGCGTCATTTTCTACAACCTTTTCTCTAATTTTTATTTAAATTGGTACTCACATATTCTTGTTGAATTCTCAATGCGCAAGCTGCCTTTAACCGTATGGGTTCACCTTGTAGAGCTGTTTCTGTGTCGGTAGCTAGATCTTCCATATTTTTTATTGTGGTTTCCGCTGGTGGTGAAAAGTTTACACCATGACTTAAAATTTCTTCCTCTTCTTTTGTAAAATTAGTGGATGAAAAATTTTTGAATCTTGGATAGAATTGCTCTTTATCATCCAAAACCGGCTCTCTTTGAGGTTGCTGTGCTTGATGTTCTGCCATTAATGCTTCGATTTTCCTTGTTTGTTTAACGTATTGTTTGTGGGCTTTTTCCTCTGCATCTGCTCGAACTTTTGCATCAAAAATATCAAATTCCACATGATGTAATCTGGACGTTAGCTCCGTATGAACAATTTTCAGATTTAGTAGCAGATTTAGTTTTTAGATTTTGTTTTGAAGCGAATATATGTATATTTTGGTAGCAAGTTGTGTTTTTTGCACTCACTATTGAACCACAAATGGTTATTTGTAGTTTTCACTCTAACTGTTTATTGTTAAAAATGTATTTTACTATTAAAATGTATTTTGTAATGTTATTTTTTTGTTAAAAATGATTTGTATTGTTAAAAATGATTTTTTAATATTGCAGACATTAATTAAGTTTTATTAGGTAATCGCACTTTCACTTTTATATAAAACTATGTAACTCTAAAGTTGCAAAAAGTTTTTATTTAATAAAGCCGAAACTGTCACCTTGAATGTCACCTTGACACCTCGAATGATTTTGAACGAACAATATAAAACATTTAATAACGAAAATGTTGCTCAAAAATTTCAAACAACTGTAAAAATGTTCTACTAGCTAAAATTAAATAATAAATATTGACATTTTATAGACAAAATTAAAGAGTGCAAATAATAATATATTATTTAATTAGGAGCTAAAGTGCTACTTTTCGTGTTGAGTCTATAGTTTGACGATACACAAGAAGTCACTTTAGCTCCGAATTAAATACACTATTTTTTCGGCAAAGGTTTAAATTTTTTATAAATATGATTTATTACTGTCATAATTACGTCCAAAAAGTAAAAAACATTTAAATTTGTATTTCATTATTAAATTTCATTATCCAATTAAGCTATTTGTCATAGTTATACAATAATTTAAAATTTCACTATCCAATCAGATTATTTCTTAATTTTTGTTGGCATAGTTATACAATTTCTTTGAAAAAATAACAAAATAACAAATGTTATTACTGCCGCCGTAAAAATAAAATAAAAATGTCGTTACTTTGTTTTGCCAGGACTTTTTTCCACAACGATAAAAATCTAAAACTTTAACAAATTTACAAAAAACTGAAAAAAAGTTTGTCACTGAGACGGATCTTGAGTTGGAAAATCTCTCACAGAAGTTTTAACCTATCATTCTGGTAATTTAATCTAATTTCAATTTAATAATAATAATGTGCATATAAAAATAATGAAAAAAAACTTAACTTAGATTATGGGGGTTGTTGATAGTAGCCCTCTATTGTGTACGTAAATTATTACTCCCAATAAGTAAATCCTGTTCTTGTTCACTTCGATGCTTCTATTCATTGACCAATTGGTTTTTGTTCATCACGATATCCTGGATTCAGTTTTTTCTTCCAGTTGATTTCACCCCATTCATCAATGACCAAATATATTCCAAACTGGTATGTTTTTATTAACTTGATGTCATTATTAGCAAAACCCAAAATTATTGACTTTTCATAACGCTCCTCCAGTTGTTAATTTCGTTATAATTATATTATTGCGTTCATTACCAAATATTCAAAACTAATATATTTTTATCCGCCGATATATTAAAAAAACTGGCGAAAATAGTTCTGCTGGAACGCTAGTTGGTTAGTTAGTTTGATTATAACAAGTTTTTTTGTACACTTATTGAAAAGAAAATCAACTTTAATAAACATATATTTGTTTTTTTGTATAAATGAATTTTCTCATTAACAAAATCCAATGTTGGTATATTATAATAATTTAATTTTTTTTGATAGGAGTGAAATTATTTTTGAATATGCCGTCGCTTATAATTGAATAAAATAAAATTCGTTTTTTAGCGTGTTAATGGGTATTACAACTTTACAACCGCGTTGATTATAAGTCAAAAAAGTAAGACTTTAACTAAATCCATAGTGGCAGTAAAGTTAAACTTTATAGCCGTTTGCCGAAAATAGTACATTATGATGCAAGGACGTAAAGCTAAAGGTTTTGGACGTATGTGGAGTTTGCAAATCGAGGCGCTAGTTGAGATTTGCACTCACATTAAGTCAAAAATAGCTGACGTCCGTGCGTCATATACTATTTTTTATTCGCCGCAAGCAAAATATTTAAAAAAAAATTATGTATTCTAAATCAAAATTATAAATTTGCATAAATTTTGAAATAACAATATGTTGAACAAGTAACCTTGGACAAAATATTTGTTATTTTTTCAAAATAATTGTATAACTATGACAACAAAGAATAACAAATATTTTAATTGGATAAGGAAATATGGAATCGAAAGGTTGCTTTGATAAAAATTTCTATTTTTTATAGAATTTAAACAAATACAAATGTTTTTTACTTTTTTGGACGTAACTATGACAACAACAACAAACATATATGGTTAAAAAGTGACACTTTACGGCCGCAAATCACAGTAATAAAGTAACACTTTAATATGCAGGCGAATAAAAAAGATTTTTACAGTTGCTTAAAAAATGTTAGCAACATTTTAATTATTAAATGCTCATATGGTTTTCCAAAACTATCAAATTATTTTAAACGTCATACAATGTTTTGGTTATACGCTACAAATCGTCGGCTCCAAAGCATTTACGTGTAACTACATTTTGGAAAAATAGACATGAAACGCAAAAAACGATTTATTGTGATTCTAAACTAGCTTGAAAATAAAACTTTTTTATCAAGAAATAAAAAAAAACTATTTCTTTTTATTAATTGATAGTAATTTTTTTTAAAGCTTGTTTAGAATCGCAATAAATCATTTTCTGTCTGAGTTTCCTTTCCATTTTTCTAAAATGTAGTTACACGTAAATGCTTTGTAGCCGACGAAATATTAAAGACAATTCAACTCACTAAATAAGGTCTCGATAAGGTCCAACAAAAACGCTTCATTTACTATTTTCTAACAAATCAAAATGAATTATGTCGATTATTTTTCTCTGGTGGGAAGGAATAGCGAATTATAGTGGCAATTTTCGGCCTACTTAATATATTAATTTAAAACAAGAGATAATGAGATAATTTTTTTTTCTTTAAGAGATAAATTTTTTTAATTATTTTGTTTAAAAGATAATTATTAGTTTCCAAATAAAATTTTTTCTACAAATTATTCAATAATACAAAATTATGTAAAAATGCAATTTGCAAATAATAAAAATGTCCGTTTTCATTCATAAACGATTGCATGTTTATGTTTATTTGTCAAAAATAAATTACAAATTTATTACGTTTATGCGTCTACTAAGATGAAATAATATTTCATTTTGTTAGAAGAAAAAATGACAACTAAGAATTAAGTTGTATGAAATAATGTTACTATTTCTGTTCGTTAAATTGTCTGCTAAATACAACTCGTCGTCAAATTATTAGTCGATTATTTTTCAACATTACCACTCATGCCATTTGAGGTTAAAAATTTCCCTCGTGCGCTATGCGCACTCGGGCACCTCAAATGACTACGAATGATTATGAAAAATAATCGACTATTATTTGACGACTCGTGATATTATATATGACAATTCAACTCATTAAATAAAGTTTCAATAAGGTCCAATCAAAACGCTTCATTTACTATTTTTTAGCAAATCAAAACGATTTGTTTCGATTAATTTTTTCTGGTAGGAAGGAACATCGAATATTTTCGAATATTTTCCGCTTACTTAATATATTAATTTAAAACAAAAATGCACATACAAAATTATGTGAAAATGCAATTTTCAAATAGTAAAAATGTCCGTTTTCATTCATAAATGATTGCATGTTTATGTTTATTTGTCAAAAATAAATTACAAATTTATAACATTAATGCGCCTACTAAGATGAAATAATATTTCATTTTGTTAGAAGAAAAAATGACAACTAAGAATTAAGTTGTATGAAATAATGTTACTATTTCTGTTCGTTAAATTGTCTGCTAAATACAACTCGTCGTCAAATTATTAGTCGATTATTTTTCAACATTACCACTCATGCCATTTGAGGTTAAAAATTTCCCTCGTGCGCTATGCGCTCTCGGGCACCTCAAATGACATTCGTAGTAATGATTATGAAAAATAATCGACTATTGTTTGACGACTCGTGATATTATATATGAGAATTTGTTTACATAGCAACGTACAATCAAGAAATCATGCTTTTAAACTTCAAAATATTTATTTTCTTGGCATACTAGGATACATTTGTATTTTTTTGCATATCAATATAGACTAACAAAGTGAATTCTTTCTTAGTTTTTAGCTTATTAAGTGAAGCATAAAATCTTGCATGCACCATTGGCGTTACTGGGTGCCCATCAAGCGACATCCATCCCTCGGGCCAGAGGCCCCCGGGCAAGATTATGTCGCTTTCCAGGTGTAACAACCTGCATAACGCCCTTGGTACATAATAGCTATTATTTTTTTAGCGTCTTATGAACGGGCGTTATTCATAATATCATCTCATAAAGCCCTCTCATAATGCCCCGGATTTTATGGATGAGTTTAAATATCGCGTATCCAAAACTCTGTAATAACATATTTATTTTTATATAAATATGTTATTACAAAGTCATACAAGCAAGCAAGTCTTTATATCACGTCTTACAAGCAAACTACCTAGTCTTCTAAATTGTATAAATGCTTCTATTATATTTAGGCAACTGATATTATTGATCTGAGTCTGGTTTTTAAGTTCTGTACTCCATATTTCAAAGTATTATTTAACGAATTTATTTATCCAAAGAATATCCCACAATTTTTTTTAAATTTTTCTATAAAATTTTATATAATTAATTTTATAATTTTATTTATTCATGATTCATGAAAAAATTAAGAAAACATCAATCGTTAATATAATATAAAAATTATAAAGCAGAACTAGTTTAGACTAATTTTAAAAGCAAATCACTATTGTATGTAATATATGTAAGATGTTCTAAATTATATATAAAAATTATAGTCCATTAAAAATATATTAAAAATCACAACCCCAAGTAATATATTCAAATAAAAAAAATGTTAGTTTTATTAGGTTTTCAAACATAAATATAGAAATTATTATTGTAGAAAATAAATGCAAAACTATTAATATTAAAAATTTATTTAAAACCAACAAAATATACAAATAACAAGAATAGAGAAAAACAAACAAATAATATTCATATTTCATAGTGTTAAAAAATAAATAAATTAAATATATTAATAATAAATATTATAGTTTAATTGTTAAAGACAACAAAATTAAACTATGTAAATCAATATTTGTAAAAAAAATTAAATTAATATAAAATATAAAAACTTTGAAAAATAAACAAAATTAGTTTTATTGACTTACACACAATACAATTTTGAATACGAGAATTTAATTAACTATTTCTAGAAAACAAATATTAAATGTTGATATATTCAAAATAAAGTGAATAAGATTGTTTATGTTTATTTGCTAACTACAGTGAAATTTCCACACAAGTTTGGTATAATAGGTTGACCGATAAGATCGAGAATGGTTAGATGTAATGTAATATATTTCCTTTGGGCTTTGTAGGTTATGTATAAATTAGTATAATCTCAGTCATGGAGTTATTGCTAAGACAACAACGCTTCTAATCATCCAAAGAGTTTGACAGGTGATGGGTGACAGGTGATTTTGTTCGTACAACATATCAATATGAGCTAGAACACACGCGTGAAAATATAATCTTATAAAGTGAAAGCGTGCCTGAAGACCTCAGTTGGCGTTAACTTATTCTACAGCTTCTTATAAGCAGTAACTGAAACGAAATGTAACAATGCTAGGACTTTAAGAAAGGATTTAATAAAACAGAGTTTCTTCGACTAATGATCATGAGAGGTTTCCTTCAAAAATATCCAAGAAACTTGTCAAACAATAACACCCGTCCGTTGACAAATCTGGTATATCGAATTACTGTATTAAGATCGGTAATGGAATTCTTTTGAAATGGGAAACTAATTTGTTTTTGAAGCATAATGCATGATGGACATTCGAGCACTGCTGGAACCCTATTATGATTTGATGATAGTGGGGGGTACACTGTTCATCCTGTGCCAGCTCCATTTTCTACTAAACTAGAGACTAATAATAAAAATAATGTTAATGAAGGGGGAAGTATTCAAAAACTTATATTATTTATTCGTGGGAGAGTATTAAAGGAACTAATTAAAGGAACTAATCACTATCTTCGATAATGTCGACAGATTCAATAAAGTTGAAAACAACTACATATTAGGAAATTTTCGAATTCGTTTTTTTTTTGATAATATTGATTATGAAATATTGAATTCTATTATAACCCTAATATTGTTGAACTGAATTCTGTTAGTCTTGTTGTTAGTTTTTTTCGCGTTTTGTAAGTAGTGATGATGAATCAGACGGTGAATTAACTACGACAAATATTTGGAGAAAACGATTACGTTAGTATTAGTTCCAAAGTGCTTGACATGTCAATAAGAGGTACTTCAAATGGATTCGTGTTGTTTGTTTTTAGAGCAAATCTTGGCGAGTGACATATAAACTGAACGGTGGGACCAAAACATGCACCGTGCTGAGTTTGAACTTAATCGAGTAACGAGTCTAGGAATGGCAGAATATTTTCGTTTTGTATGCAAAATTTGTGACTGTCGATTTATGGTAAGTTTTACGTAGCAAACGTCGAATTTTGACGAATTTTGATTACGAGCAATTCCACGTCATCGCAACAGCATTTGTATTCTAATTCCGTTAAAACTGTGCTTTTTAAGATAAGCTGTTAATATGGTATGTAAATTTGTTAATATGTTAAACCTAGAATAAAAAGTTAATAATTATATGAATTCATTATAACATGCATTTTATTTCGCATCATTTTCTCCACTATTTACTTCTTTGAAGGAGTTTTAAGATACATATTTCAGGTAAATGTATTTATAATTAATTTTGAACAGGTATAAATGGATGAAAAGATAAATTATGTAAAAAACATTCACACCCTCAAATACTTAATTTGTATCCTTAAAATAATTAAATGTTCATTAAATTATTATAAAACAAGAATTCCGGTGGGTTGAGTTAAATAGATGATTCACTGCATTGGTTAAAAAAAAAATTGAAAAAAAAACGTAAATGAAAATTTTGTAAAAATTTTATTTTAAAACGAGAAATTATATACTTGGGAAACTTTCGTTTTAGATTACGAACTAATTAAACATTTTTTTTCTGGAAAAAAGTGGTAAAAGTGAGGGTACCCCAAGTTTAACACACTTTAAAAAAATTATTAAAACATTTTAAGTATTTTTTTTATAAGTCAGTCTATCAATTACCTTTCCAATGAGCTATAAATGGCTTAAATCGGTTAAGTCAATCGTTAGCAATCCATATTCAAAGATACTCATGTTTCGCAAACCCCTAAAACTTTGACGCCACCCGTCATTCCTAGAGCGAAATTTCATTTTTTGAAAGAAATTGTATTTTTATTTTGTCATTGGCTAGCTGTATATGAAATTTTATCGAAATCAGAGTGGGTCAGGAACATCGATGTTGCGGTGACGTGGAATTGCTCTTACATGGATATCTAGAGCTTCGTGCCAGTATATTTTTTGGACACAAATTTTGCAAAATATGAAAGTAGTTGGCCAATCCTGTTTTTAATCCAGAAAAATGAGTAGTCGCAAATCTTGGCGAGTGAGGTATAAACTGAAAGGTGGGACCAAAACATGCACCGTGCTGATGTTTTAGCTTAATCGAGAAACGGGTCTAGCAATGGCAGTATATTTTCGATTGTCGATTTATGGTTAGTTTTACGTAGCAAGCGTCGTATTTCGACTAATTTCTATTACATGGATTCTAGAACCTACATATTTTTTCATTATTCTTTGACACCAATTTTGCAAAATATGCAAGTGGTTAGCCGATCCTTTTTTTAATTCAAAAATATGAGTAGTCGCAAATCTTGGCGAGTGAGGTATAAACTAAAAGGTGGGACCAAAACATGCATTGTGATTGTGCTGAAGTTTGAGCTTAATCGAGCGACGGGTAGGAATAGCAGCATATTTTCATTTTTTTTGCAAAATTTGTGATAGTCGATTTATGGCAAGTTTTACGTAGCAAGCGTCGTATTTCGACTAATTTCGATTACATGGATATCTAGAGCTTCCTGCCAGCATATTGTTTCATTTTTGGGACACCAATTTTGCAAAATATGAAAGTGGTTAGTTAGCCTAAACTTTTTTAATCCAGAAAAATGAGTAGTCGCAAATCTTGGGGAGTGACAAATAAACTGAAAATTTGTGACTGTCGATTTATGGCCAGTTTTATGTAGCGAGCGTCTAATTTCGATTACATGGATATCTAGAGCTTCTTGCCACCATATTTTTTTGGTCAAACATTTTTTGGATTTTCAGATTTTTTTCAAAATGGATTTTAAAATTTTCTCATTTAATAATAATAAAGACTTTAATTTTAATTAAATTACATTTATATATATTTTCTTTTTCTCATTTTTATAATATATTTCTATACAAAAAAAAATCATTTTATTTGATTTATTTACAAAAAAATCCGTCAATTAATTAAAACTAAATCTCATATCTCTTAATCTCTACATATCGCTATTATACTTTCTATTTAGTTATTACTATTTTAACGATTCTATTACCTCACAAACAAGGAAATAATTATATTAAAATAACTAATAGAAATAAATAATTTATATATATTTAACAAATAATTTTAATTCTTACTTAATCGATATTTCTTGTTTTCTTTTATAATTAATTTTATTATTTAATTTTTTTATATATTTCGATTACATACATTTACGAGTTATATTTACAAATTATTTCGATTTTTTGTTTATTAACAAATATATTTTGGGTTATACCATTTTTGTTAGATTTCTACTGTTGGTTGATACAAATTTCAAAAACGTTTTAACCAAGGATTGAGGTTGATTGAAGTTAAAATATAAAACTAAACAAATCAACGAGTTATGCTTCAACATATATTTGCTAAAACCAACAAAATCTGGGTGAGTTTTGTTTCAAAAATCAAAAAACAGGGAAAATAATAATAATATTAAAACATATACATAATATATAAAAAATAATAAAATTTTTTAAAAAAAATATTTACATAACATAAAAAAAGTTTAAAAGAATTTTGGCAAACAAATTCTTTTTCTCTTTAGTCTAAATTCTCTATGATTTTTTGTTTTGTTTTTATTCAAATGAAATTAAATAAATTAATTAAAACTTTTAAACATAACTAATTTATAAATTCCAAATTATATTAAAATAAAAACAAACTAAACGTATCGATTGATTTGTGAGTAAAAATCTTGCAGACAAACTTGAAGTTGACCAAATGATGGACGTTCTAATGGTGAGAGTGCCCAACAGTATGCCATAATGGCAAATCTGTAATTAAAAAAAAATAATATTATAATTTTTCGTTAAATTATTGTTTATTGTTATTCATCGTTTGATATTCCTTTAACTGAAGAACTAAGTGATTTTGTGATAAAATTGTTAAGCCCAAAAGCTTTTACTGTGCGTTGGTTAAAAATCAGTCAGACTTTTATTTTTTTTATAAAACTTAATAAATAAGGCAAGTAGTAAGCAAATATTTTACAAACAAGTTACATACGACTACTATTTCACTAAGTAACTTATGTTTTCCTCACTTTTTGAGACTTTCGAGAAGTACTAGCTCTATGAAATAAAAGGGCCGACAGAACATTAGGCGCCCGAAGTCAATCTTGTAACTATTAAACCCAAAATGAAAGCCGTTGTTAAAGTAACAGTCTCTCGCAACGTAAGTTGGCAAACGCATAGGATCTTGATGAAATTTTGATCCGAGTTGCTTTAGAACAAAAGTGGGAAACCGGTTTGAACAAAAGTGGGAACAAAAATAAAAGCAAAAATAAATACAAAAACGCAACAAACAAGTACAAAAAGTGGGACTTCACGTGTAGAATGCATAGGCGGCAGATGTATTGGGTTCCATGTCAAGCCAATAATGAGAACGTTCTAGTAATAAAATGCACTGTCGAGCCGCGGACCCGTGTATCTCCGGTGTTAAACGCCATGCCACAAGGAAAAACAAAGTAGATAAAGTATAGAGCCTTATTCTTACCACCTATAGGCTAACTTGAAGGACGATTCGCTGACGCGAGGATTTAGTGAAAATTTGTTGGTACCAGTTGGTACTTGAATTTCCTCGTGCAAAGGAACAAACAGCAAGGCTCGAACAGAAAGGTAATGCCCAACCGTCAAAAGTAGGAAATATGTAGCACGACGATAGCCGCCCATCAGGAGTGCGTGACTCAAATGAATGTTCTCGACGCCATAGCTTTGAAGGCTGTACTGATAGAGATATTCAATAAAAGAGTGTAGGGCTCACGCTGAACCCCATACAAGAACCCTGGATTCATAAAAACCAAGTGAAGGGCCTTGCAAACAGCGAGGAGGAGATAGTAAGGAATACTAGTCCAAGTTTACCTAGAACGTGCATTGTGATTAAGAAAAGCGTTGATTAATTTTTTTGCAGATTTCTTCACCCATAGGAGTTGGTGCCCATAACAGATAGTGAGATAGTGCTGACTTCAGCATATTTCAAAGAAAAGGGGATACAAATACCTCCTCCAGAAGCACAGGGCTGGTATGAATAATACAAGAAGCGGCCTGTTATCATCGAGTGTGATGCAAATGCTCACAAAGAGCCATCGGATAGCACGGACACAAACCAGAGAGTGAGTTTCTGTTAGAAAACTTAATAAAAGATTATCTTAGCGTATTTGACATTGGGAACGCAGTTACTTTTATTATAAGGTCGAGTGTATGATGGTTTATAAAGATCTGAGTCTCAAAAAACCCCTCAGAGGAACTTTCAAATGAACCCAGTACAAAAGAGGAATTACTCACGATTGTGAACGCTAGGAACAAAAGATTGGACTTATTTGAGGAGAACCTTAAAGAAGGCTAGTAATTGTTAGAGTGACAGGTAAAATCAGAGCGCGCTGGATACTCCTGTAACGTAAATAAATTTCGCAATCTCCAGTCCAGTACTATAATGTAAAAGAGCAGATGGAGACGTTTTGATGCAGCAAAAAGATGTCAATATTAAGAACCGAAGTACAGAGGTTCTTCAACAGAGCAAAAACATCCGGTAACTGCGAAGATTATACTAGAGTACTCACCACCTATAATAAGGTAATCAATAAGGTAAAGAGAAATAAGTCCAAAACTTTACATGGTAAATGCTCTGCAGCATAAGGTTCTGACGAAAGGTGATGCTGAGATTAAAACTTCGCTGAGAAGGCGGGATGGTACGTTTATGGAGGAAAACAGCAGAGAGTTGCTCTTCTTATAGAAACACTATTTCCGCGGAATAGACGCAACTCGCAAGTATTTATAGGAATAAAAACTAAACCCAGAGGGCTGGAAGTATCTGTCTCATTTTTTATGGAGGACCCTAATCAGTGGACTATAGACACCTTCCAGCCATACAAATCCCCAGGAGTGAAGAATAGTTGCAGGTCTCCTACAAATATGGAAGAAGTAGATGTTACCGTACCTTATAGGAATTTTCAGAAGCTTTCTGGTACTTGGGCATATTCAGAACCATGGAGAACGACAAAAGCGTTATTCATTCCAAAAGTAGGAAAAACAGATGTCACCCAGCGACAGTCTCATAAAGACATCTGCGTAGCATTGTGATCTACAACCATATACGAACTAGTACTTTGGTAAGATCATCTTTGCCATTTTGTTCTATTTGACTAGAATTTATAGGTACCCGTGAACAACAAGAAAGTTGTTGTATATGCATTAGATAAACATTGAAGGAGCATTGGCAAGATCCTACATGGAACGGCCAAGAAGGCTCTAATTGAGAAAAACTTTGACCACAGCCCAGCTGACTGGATGTGTGAGATGCCGAGGGCTACCTAGGGTGGAAGAAACTAAGGCTGGTGATTGTAAAAACAGTTAAGGCACTACAAACGACTCAGGGGTCTTATCACCTCTCATGTGGAGTCTAGTGGTGGTTGGTGGATGAAATTCTGGTTATCTTGGGAAACTAGTGCATCAAATGTCTTAGCTACACTCGATCATATATTCATAATCGCCAGGGGTACATTAGCATACATTCTGTAAGCTTGTACATAGGAGACATAATTTGGTTAGTACATGGTGCACGTCTTTGATACTAAAACTTAATGTGGGTAAAACTACGGTGGTCAGGTTCACCTTGAAAAGATAGTTCAACATGAAACCCATCATCATTATGGGCTCTGTAATTAAATCGAACAGGAGAAAAAACATCTGGGAGTAGTGCTAGGTAGCAAGCTCAAGTGGAGATAATAGCTCTAATGATATGTAAAAAACCTTTCGGGGAAAATATGGGGTGCAGCCCAGCTATCCTGGTAACTATCCAGGTAGACCATCCTGACATTTAGCATGGGGAGTGTGGGAAAGAAAAGCTCGAGTACTAATACCGAGAGACTTTCCAGAGAGAAATTCTTGCTTGGGTTTCCTAAAGATGGAATTAATAAGCAGTTCAATTTTGACAGGAAAAACATATCGAGGTTGAGCAACAAATCTGAGTGGAGCATTAAGTCCATGTACTACGTAGCATCCGCATAGTGATGTAATCAAATTTTAGGTGACGGATTCTAACCATAATCAGCACCACTGTCATAAACTAGTTTTGAACTTAAAGTTCTGTTCGTCACAAAAATAATAAAATTGCGACATATGCTTCAAACATATAAGTTTAAAATCCGTATGAAATGTATAACACATTCTGGGTAAAATAATATTCAGACTAGAATTTTCAGAGTTTGTTATTTATATTTTGGATCTAGTGGCTAGTGGCAGTGGCATACGCAGGATTGAGCTATAGGGGGTAGGGTTTTAGATAAAAAATTTAATTGGATTTTATGTTTTTAGGGTTCCGTTTTTATACGGAACACTACTGGTGAGACTACGATGTGTTTTTGTATTAAAATCGGTTTTCTCATAAACTATAAATCCTAATTTAAGATGCGTATAAAACTAACCTATCCCCTGAAGATGACAGATACCAAAAAAAACACCATTTAAAACCCAGCCATGTGAGATATCGTATGAAAGAGGACTTAATTCAAGAAACAATGTAATTTTTTTTGAATCTTGCAGAGCACAGATTTTGAATTATTGTTAAAAATGTGCAACAAAAAGTTGGTCCCACCCCTTGGGTTTCGAGCTTAATTGACAGAGAAAGTTGAAAAAATTCACAGAGAGAGGAAGTTTGATAAACTGTGAACGAAAACTATAGCGAAGTGTCACATAACTATTTTTCTGTATTTTGAGGGGGTGAGATTGAGTAAGGGTGAAAAATTTTTTTTTTGACTCTAGCAAGTGGAGTGTCATATGAAAGAGCACTTAATCCAAAAAACATTGTAATTTTTTTTAGATTTTACGGTGCACAGTTTTTGAATTATTGTCAAAAAAGTTCAAGTGGATCAGTGTACATAGATTGATTTTTAAATTTTTTTTATTTTTGATCCACGGGTGTGACAACCCCGCGTACTCCAGTCCCTGCTTCTAGCATATGAGTTAACGTGAGATATTACATACCACTGGCAATAGTAGTGAGATATCACTAGCCAAAGTGGTATCTTAGGGGTGCTGCTGGATGAACTGTATTCAGTCAACGGTGGCACTCTCAATCTTAGCTATGGAATAATCCATGATGATGGAATACTGTGATGCAACACTGAAAAACGAGACTTCATATAACTTTATATCTGGGCTTTAATCATTGAGGAAGACAGTGCGTCACATAATCAAGGATTAGGCCACTAGCTGGATTATTGGCAATCCCATGTTTTAGTTTTGTTCCTGCAAATTTTTCAAACAAATTTGGTTTTTATCTCTTATTTTATTTTTATTTTCTATATCCTATCATGAAATCTTGGCCTATGTCATATTTTATATGTGATAGGATTTATTGTTTAGTTATCTATTATTTAACAAAAAATATAAAAAAAAGAAAAAAAAGAAAGATTTGGGTCCATTAACATTCTTAGAACGCATGTTGTTGTGAGACCTCGGTCTTAAAAGGTTTTTATGTGTTGTTGTGACACATATTGTAATGTCTACTACGTGCAACACATTTTATTAAAAAAAAGATTAAAAGTTGTTCCTCCCCCCTTACGTTTCGACGTTGATTGACAGAAAAATTTGAAAAAACAGACAGAGATAGGAAATTTGATAAACCCTGAACTAAAACTATAACGAAGTGTCACATAATTATTTTTCTATATTTCAAGGGGGTGAGATTGAGGAAGGGAAGAGTAAAAGAAACATTTTTTATCCTACCAAGTGCCATAGGAAAGGGCACTTAATTTAAGAAACATTGTAAGTTTTTTTTAGAATTTTGCGGTGCACAGTTATAATATAAATAATATGTACATACACAAAATAGCCATGTACTGTTATTATGAAATAAGGGATCTGACAGAGACAATTTGTTTTTTACTTAGTAAATTGAAATGTAAATTCCATGTAAGTGTATATTAGAATAATTTTTTAACCGATTTGATGCAAAGGGGGGGGGGGGTGGTTCGAACCCAGCAACCCTCACCCCCCTGCGTACGCCCCTGGATAGTGGTATATTCCTTGATTATGTCACGCACTGGGTTTCTTAATGATTAAAGTCTAGATATAGAGATATATGAAAGCCCGTTTCTTCGAGCAATCAATAGCATACTATAAATCAAGTTATAATCCATAACTAAAATTGAGGTTGTTACCGTTGACTGAATAAAGCTCATCCCTAAAGTCCCAACCTCATCCGCACCCATAAGGTATCATCTTGTCTAGTAATATCTCACTGCTATTGTCAGTTGTGATATCTAGTTAACTCATATGTCAAAAGGAGAGTCTGGAGTACGGGGTACATGAGGTCTCATCCGTAGAACAAAAATTACAAATCAACAAAAACTGAGCCTTCCATGAGTTCATCGAGTTTTTTTAAATTAATTGTTTAACTCTACCGACAAAAGTCAATTTGCGGTAGTTTATCGATGAACAATCTTAAACGATCCATCTAATGGACCTATCCACTAGATTATTAAAGCGTGAGAATTATCGATTTCGAGAAGGACGTAATTTGTAATTAAATTCTTCGTTGATGTACCAGATTGCGACGAAACGTAGGTTAAAGATGTATTCCTCTGACGGACAGTAATGTAACTTTCATTTTGTAAGAAATAGAACAAAAATGAAAAAACGTAAACTTAATATTTGAAAATTTTTCGCTAATATAGGAATATACCACGAGAATTCTAAATAATAAAAATATAGAACAAAGTAAGACAAATCATTTTTTTATTGGAGGGTGTTGAGACTTACTGAAGGTCTATGGTGCCTACCCTGGTTGTTTTATTAGTCATTAGTAGTCGATCCCGTTACTGGTTATATTCTTTAATTCAAGTTGAGACTTTTAAGGAAATTAATTAGCTCAATTTGATTGAAGTCTTGTAGTAGTGGAAGTGTTAGTCTTCTACGACTAAGGTTGTATCTGTACCAAGAGAGGTCAGGACAGATGCAGATGAAGTATTCAATCGATTCCGCGCCTGAGTAGTAGAATATACATCCGTCGGAAACAACAAGGAATATTTTGTTAAGAAAGTGGTTTAAAGGACTATGCCCACTGTCCAGTAAAGCAACACATTAGAACTCTTAGAAACTCTGTTTAATGCCCGATTTCTTCATAACTAACTCGAGATTAACTAACTTGAGATTAAATTTAACCGGCTGCTAAACTTATATCGGATTTGTTCATTCAAATAGATGTTTATCAAAACTATGGTTAGTAAATCCAAAGTTAAGCGACGGCAACGATGTAAAATGGCGCTAATATGCGATGAATATTTGTACTAATGTACGTTTTTGTAATAATTTGTCAAATTTCATAATATAAAACTTCATTTAAAAAAAATTTTGATGTTTTTCAATTATAGTTTATACAATCAGATTTAGAAGTCCATTTTAATTTTTACAATCAGAAGTCCATGTTAAAAAGGGTTTCTGATTCTGTTTGTTTATGTTTAATAAAATTAAAATATTGAAATTTTAAAATTAAACACGAAAATTTCTGGTTTATTGTTTAATAAAAATCTTTTTTTGCAATTTGAACGTTGTTTAACTCTCCTTTCTAAACACGCCACCACTAAACACGAGCGTCATGGTAGAAATAACCGCAGTTTAAAATTTAACTGGTGATCAAATGACTGGTCAAATTTAACCTTCGGTAAAATTTAACTCGAGATTTTTTTGTGCAAAGAAATCCAATTTTGTAATTAAACTCGGGTTAAACTCGAGTTAGATTTAACCAAGGTTTAACTTTGTGCGAAGAAATTGGTGTTGATTGTTGATTGTTTGATTGATTGTTTTTAAGGGTGAATACCCTTAACCTTGAAACTTCTTAGAGTGTACTAGTCTCTCTCTGTTTCTCCATAATTTAGCATTTTGTATCTGTTCCCATTTTTGGATTGTGCTTTTGAGCGAACTATTGGCCGAAGCATTGTTCCGGTCCTTGCTTTACTATAACGTCGGCAATAGCATTTTCTTATATACCTGTATGGCTGGGTGCCCACACATACGTGACTGTATTGTAGGAGACTTTTTGTAGATTTTGATAATACTCCAAAAGTTTTGAAACAAAGCGGACATATTTTAGAGCTAAGAGTACTGCTTGACTGTCAGAGATAAAATACCTTTCAATATTTTGGTATTTTTTTTCACCACATAGAAGAGCGCAACTGGTACTGGCAAAAATTTCGACTTGAAATATTATTTTTGTGGTGCATAAGGCAACCGTTCGTTTTATTCCAGAAACAGAGACACCTGCTCCTGTGCCCACATTGGTTCGAGAAACATCTATGTACCAGATGCTGGCATTTTGTGGCAGTGACCGTATATAGTTTTCAATATGGTCTCTGGCCAATATCTTGACATCAAAGTGTCTGTCTAAATCTGTAGTTTTTGGCATACAATACGAAATATGGAATGCATGCAGTTCAGCTTGTAATTCAGCAAGGATCTTAAGGTGTCCGGTTAGATTTCCTTGCTTAAACCCTTCCGTTAGCTGTATTCTATTGAGCAATTGACGCGATTTAGGCCACCAATCTAAAGCTGCATATGTTAGAATTAGTTTTATAATACTTTGGTGCGCAAAAGTATCATTTTTAGACTAAGGTCCCATGCTTCCCAAACAAGTTTCTGCATGCGAAGAAAACTTTGTTTGCTCTGTCAGAGATATATTTTAGATATAAGTTCCAGGTAAGTTTGCTATCCAGGATCACACCAAAATATCTAGCCTCTTTTGATGTTTGTATTGGAGTTAAAGTTTCTCCTGTTTGTAAAAACGACAATTTTTGTTTTTTTGGGATTGATCGACTGTCCCAATTAGTTTCACAACTTTGTTACAAGATACCAGCGACAATGGAGTCATGTTTGCCTCTGACCACGACTGCTAAGTCGTCGGCATAGCCTACAGTGTTGAAGTCAGAATCATTTAACTTGGTTAGGAGATCATCAGCTACCATTAGCCAAAGCAGTGGAGAGAGCACGCCCCCTTGCGTAGAGACTCTAGATCCAGGAACAGTCACCGATTAATCATCTAGTGTAGCCGTTAACTTTCGACTCTATACTAGACGATTACTATTTAAAACTGACCATAAATTGACAAAATTCCACCAAACAGCTGTTTGTTTTAAACATAAATAAATAAAGTCACTGATAGTAACCGATTTTGATGAGACTTGGTATATAAGGCTTTTGCAAGAGTCTCAATAATTACCCATTCCAACTTTTGGTTTGCTACTTTCAGTGAAGTATTTATGTTCAGTATTTATGCTGTACTTTTAACAACTGTTAGGTTATACAACGATTGGAAATATATTACTGAAATTTGGGCCAAACGTTAGAGACAAAGGATCAATGCGTTTGGCAAAGGATCAATTAAACGTTTTGTAAAAAACAAACAAAAATTAAATGTTTGGTTTTTGTAGAGTTAACAGTTTGAAGGTATTTTTAAAATGGCGAAGTTCAATGTTGTTTCCTTTTGGTTTTTTGTAATTAATATAAATTATTTGCATGTAATTGGATATAAATTAAAATGAAATGGGAAAGAGTGGTTTCTTACACAAGAATCATATTTATAGGTCACTCTACGTCACGAAATAGGCTTAAACGTAATTGCTCCTTATTAACACATTGTGACTTCTAATCATGGCTTATTTGAAAAGTTATAATTTATGAAAAATAAATCCTAAAATATATTTACCAGAGATATCGTCAATTCTTTGTTATAAAATATATTAATCTGAACATATGCAAAATAAAATAATACTTACAATTCGTCTGGACAGTTAACAGGTTGTGCTAATCGATAACCATCTCTTAAATAATGTTCCATTTCGAATGGATCGACTTCAGCGTATGGTTGTCTAGCCAACGTACATAATTCCCACATTAAAACACCAAATGCCCACGTGTCAGATGCTTCACCAAATATTTTACTTTGTATCGCTTCCAATGCTAACCATTTTATTGGACGATTTTCACTGTCACCCAAACAACAGTAATCACCTGGGAATAAATCACGCGAAAGTGAATTGTCTGACAATTTCACACGAAATTGATCATCAATCCTAAAAAAGTTAAAAAATAAATTAGGAATATCATCTAAATTATAAAAAATAATCTTCTACTTACACACAATTTCTCGCTGCAATATCTTTATGTATAACTGCATGACTATGTAAATGTCCTAAAGCTGATGCTAATTGTGTGGACATTAACACAATTTGAATTGTTGTTAAAGTTCTGGCCAATGGTTCTTGTAAGAATAATTTTAAATTTCTCATATTATCATTTGCAGGATATAATAGGAATGGCGCCGTATGATCTTCGATTGAAACGCCAAGAACTGACAAAATACCAGCATGTGATGCTGCATATAAACTCATACCATCTTGTAACAAAAGTGAAACTTGTATTTGACTTGCATGTGGACCAACAGTTTTGACTAAAACTTCTTGACTGTCATTGTAACTGCCACGATACACTCTTCCATATGTTCCTTCCAATAATAAACTCGATAATCGAACACGACACCTTTGTACTGTTAATTCTGTAATACGTCGATGTAATTCTTCAGGTTCACAATGTTTTATTCTTGGAAGTGTTGTAGCAGTTGGTGCAATGGATGGTGGGGATACAATCGAAGGGGGTCCAGATGGTGGGTGAGTTTGTAATCTTTGAAAACTTGATGTTCGTAATGGTTGTGAGTGTAACGGTGGACGTTTCGAAGACCCACGAGCACAATATGCGATCGAAATTAAAATTGCAACTAATATTATTGCTAAAACTCCTCCAACAATTAATGTTATCAATCCACTTGGTGGTTGTGCTACGGTTTCTAAGAGTAATGGATCATGAACATTATTGTCTTCCTGATCATTATGTATACATATTTTCTTTCGTTTAAAAACTAATTCGGTTACATTATTTGTGGCACGATTTAGAGTTACTTCTATTGTTATTGTTACTTCAACTTCAGCTGGTCGTATTCCTGAACATTTTAATGCGATTGAAAATGTTTCGATATCGGTTGGAATATTTCCGGTTCGTGAAATATTCATTGGAGGTCGTGGCAGAACAGCTGGATCGGATGTTGCAATATTTATTAAATAAGGCAGCTGAAAATAGCAACACATTACTAGATACAAATTTTACATTAAAAAACAAAACCTTACCGGTCGACCTGCTAAACTTTGCCACGTAAATGCTATCTCTTTTACATTCGCCGGTACCGGAACTGTAAAATGAAGTGCATATTCATTTACTTGCCCATCTCTTACATAATACAATTCAGCTGATAATCCTGAAAAAAAAATAAATTAAAAAACGGGATTAATTTTAAAATGCCAGACAATTGAATAAAGGAATAACAAAAAAAGGATAAAGTACAACCATATGAAAAAGCAGACGGGTGAGTACGAATATAACAGAGCAAGAATTAGTTTTTAATCCTTGATCACCCTACTCCTTTGTTCGATAATTCAATTTTAAATTTTGCTGGGATTTTTTTATTATTTACATTTCACAGTTTTTTATTTGAACATAAAAAAAAGAAAATGAATCTAATTTTTTGCAATAGAAAAATTGTAATAAAAATTAAATACATACTTTAATGTTACTAAAAGCAATTTATTTTCTTTTTATTTAAAAAAAATTTTTTTGTTTAATTCTTATTCAAAAAGGCAAAAAATGAAAATAGATTTTTCCTTTTGTGATTGGCTATAATTTAATTTTATATTAAAAGAGAAAAGAAATAAATATAATTTAATTTTGCTATTTTTATTGTAAAGATGAAAAATGAAATGACTTAAAAAACGCTTTGAAAAGCGGGAAAAGGTTGTCATTGAGGTTTTTGTTATAAGCTATTACTTTGTTGGAATTGGTTGTCCCAGTTAAAAAGATAGAAAATCAAAATTAAATTGAATCAAAATATAATAAATAAATTAAACTGACAGCAGGATTACTGTTAATTTATATAGTAAAAATTTGATTTAAAATAAAAATTAAAATTATAAAGTAATATTAAGTAATAAAACGAATACAAAAATATTTTATTAAATTATAATAAAAAGGGTTGAATTAAATTATTTATTTGGTGACCCCGAAGTTCATGTCGACATTCATATCTTTACGAAACAAGACAATTATGATGGAATTTTTCAGATAGAGAAGATTAAGGGCATTACCCTTTTCAGGAACCGAAAAAAGTGGATTTCAACAAAACTGAAGTAAATATCATCCTAACTTTCAATGCTCAGTGGTTGAAACTATTTACAGTATTCTGACACAAGTAAGTTTGTAATACAATAGTAATTTACATACAATAGTAATTTAAATATTAAATTACAACAAACGCTGAATTGAGATTGCAATTTTCATATTTGGCCATAGGGAAATAAAGATCAAGTTTTTTTGCTATTGTGAATTCACCTTTTGTTTTGTGTAAACAAAAAATAATTAGCATTCAATCGGTCTACTTTTAAACGTGCACATAGAAACAAAAACATTAATTAATTAATTAAAAATATAATTTTGAACTCTTTGAAAAAAAAAAATAAAAATGATAATAATAAAATCGATAAGTCGACAATTTAATAATGATCAAAATTTTCCTTTTCTTTTATGTTTTAATAAGATTGGTTATAATGCACGAACAAAATTAAATTATATATTGCTACGGTAATAGGAAAACGGAAAAATTACGAAATTAAATGCATAATCAACAGAATTCTTATAAAAAACAATAATTATTGTGAAACACATAGAATTGTTGTTGTCTTTCTTGGAAGGGTCAACAATATTTTTTTTGTATTTGTTTTCTATAACCATTTTTTACAGTTAGATGACACACAAACATTATTTGTTATTTTGTTTAAGGAACATTCCGGATTAAAGATGTTTAGAATAACGATCGGTAGATGGATTTTTTTAGATTGTACGGAATTTAATAGTTAAGCAGGTATCTTTAGGCAGAATTAATTGATTGTAAGCGAAGCGCTGTATCGTGCATTTAAAACCGTGTAAATAGAAGAAGTTATTTTTTAATACTGGAAATTTTTAAAATCAACCGTTGGAGTTTCTGAAGCTGTTGAAAGAATATTCAGGAATATTGTTTTCTGTAGTTTTCCTGTTGTTGTGGAACAATTAAGATGTTGAATACTTAATGTAGTTTGGTTTTTTTGCTTACTAATCTGTGATCGAATCCAGGAAGAGATTTGGGAATTACGTTTATCAAATTGAGAGTAAGGCTAATTCGAAGTAAGGTTGAAAAACGTAACATTGGTGAAATTGGCGGGATTAGTTAGCTGATTATAATGGTTCTCTCAAGTGAATTGAAGGTTCCTGAGTTGAAGATGGAACTTTAACAACGTGGCTTGTCAACAAGTGGACTAGTTTGAGGTTATTACAACTAATAGTGATCTAGTAGCAGCTGAGGCAGAGAAAAATTCGGTTGCAGAAACAACAACATCATTACCATCTGCCAATTACGATTTTACACAGTTTATGGCAATGAAGCAACAGATAAATTTGCATATGAATAAAAAACCAGATGTAATATGGTTGCCACTAAAGAAGAAATTAATAAGGAAGGAAAGTTGCGAATAAGGAAGAGATTAGTTGTAACCAAAGCTGCAAACCAAGGAAAAAATCATTTTCAATTTCAAACAAGCAATGGACGAGAAACTTCTCAAAATATATACCACGTTACACAAGGAAGCAGAGTTCATTAAGAAGTAAAAGAACTATCAAATTAAAGCCACCATCATATGATGGTACCACATCTTTCGGCATCTTCAAGTTCCAGTTCGAGACGGCGGCAGATCAGAATGTTTGGAACGCCGAAAATCGTCTTGCTGCATTGATAGTTGCACTTAAAGGGGAAACAGCTGAAGCGTTCCAGGCGGTGCCAGAAAACGACTGAAAAAGTCATGCAGAAGTGATGAACTTGTTGGAGCGAAAATACGAAAGTGACCTTAAAAAGGAATTATACCGGAGTTTCTCTTGCAATGAAACGTAGAATTTCTACAGAACTATCCCTCCGAAGTGGAAGGGCTTGTAAATTTGGCACACTCGAATATGCCACCATGTTTTATGGAGGATATGAAGATCGATGTTTTTACTGATGGTATTCGTTATCCTGAGACAAGAAAAGCAGTAATGTTGTCGCCAAAAGGAACATTCGCTGAAATTATAGCTTGTGCCTTGACTAATAAAACTGCGCATCGATTAAAATACGCCGAGTAGAGTTGGTTGAGTACAGCATTTATAAACCAAGACCACCGGAGATCGTTCATTAGAAGTGACAGTATAAGATGTTGGTTCTGTTGCAAAGTAGGTCATAGTTCGAAGGAATGCAGAGATATAAGAAAAAAGGGCAAGATCAGCATCGCCTACGCAGCAGTTAAACTACAACGAGCTAGTCTAGAGAGGCGTAAGCTGGCTCCCATAGCTGATTGCCCCATAACCTTTATCCATATTTAGAGATTGACCCGCGGGGCGATGGTTGTCAACCTTACGGTTAGGGTTAATATTGATGGAAAAAATTATGTCATCACATTAGATACAGGCGCAACAAATACAATTGTCCGCAAAGATGTTGTTAAGGGAAAATAAAACCAGCAGGGAGATACCGAATGCAGACGGCAACTGGGAAAAGTGCAAGTATTAGAGGCAAGAAAATGGTCAACATTGAAATCGGGAATACTCACTTTTAACATGAAGTAGTCGTAGCTGGTATTGCGGATGAAGTCATCTTACGCATGAACTTCATGAGACCAAATGGATACGTTATTAATGCTGGAAAAGGAGTACTCACGTACGAAAATGTTGAGTTGCCACTCCAATTTAATGCTAAAAAATCGAATTTTATTCTATTATAATATTATAGACTCCTATATAAATACTACACTATCTACCAAAAGCCGTCATCTACATCTGTATCATAAAAAGGAAATATGGTAATCCCCTTTGAACACTTAAATTTATATAATTAATGCCATTGACCATTCTTAATCTTAATTGTTATTCTTTTATGTATACATATATTTTTTTATATCCTTTATATCCTTCCTGTCATTTAAATATTTTCTGCATCTCCTCCAAATTGTCATTGATTTTAGTTTTATGTTTAATAATTTTATGATCTACAATTTATCAATGAATTTAAAATGTTCAAAAACAAGAGAATTTTAATATTACCTATCACCTATGTCAACTCGTTAAGAGTTTAAGTTATGTATAAGAATAAGAAGCATTTTTGTAATATGTTTATTAAGTTACAGATGTAATTATGATAATTTAAATTTTAAATTTTAAATCAGTCTTTTGTAAGCTCCTGAAGATGATGTAAAAATCGAACTCAGATCGAGCGTATTAATTAAATATAACTAAATAGTTAATTAGTAATAATAAAAATTCTGCGAAATAACAACAAGGAATTTTATTTACAAAAAAGTATTCATCATGTTTGGCCAAGTACCAGCGGTAAAATCTATCGAATTTATTAAGTGCGGTTGTCTCATCCACACAGCTCTGTACGTGAAGAGCTGTTGAATTCAATGTTGGGTAACCAATTTTTATTAAAACAAAACAAAATTTTGTTAGTAGGACCACAAGGTGTAGCCCTACATTTCCAAGATAATTGGGTGTACATATTTGATTCTTTTACTGTGATTTTCTTTAAATGGGACAATCAATTTCAATTCAACACTGTTTTGTATGAAACCACAACTTTTAATATCTATAGAACAAATCAATTTCAATCAGATATGCATCAAATATTTAATAAAAGGAAACGAATTAATTGAATTTCAAACGTACACTACTAATTGTTGGAAGATATTATTCAAAACAAATTCAATTCTAAAATGAATTACAAAATCTATTTAACCGTTCTTGTAATAACATTCAAAATTGTCTTGGCAGAAGTTAACCCTCTCACAACATTTAAGGTAAGGATTGTCGTTTGAATAATCCTAACAGACAAATCGTAATATTTTTATTTCAAAGAATGCGGCTGTAGCTTTAAGTACTTATCCAGAGGAAAAAGTAGATTTACTATCGGCATTCATTCGAGGAGGACTAGAAAAACTGACAGCCACCAATCGACAAAGCGCTATTGAAGGGGAAGATTATATTTAATGGATATTTTTAGTTTAAAAGTTTTATTAAAGAGCGATAATAGTACATTATGATGCTAGAACGTAAAGCTTAAGATTTTGGACGGATGTGGAGTGCACCCACATTAAGTCCAAAATAGCTTACGTCCGTGCATCATATACTATTTTTTATTCGCCGCAAGCAAAATATTTTAAATAAATTTGTTTATTCTAAATTAAAATTATAAATTTTCATAAATTTTAAAATAAAAATATTTGGAACAAGTAACCTTTGACAAAATATTTATTATTTTTTCCAAATTATTGTGTAGCTATGACAACAAATGATAATAACTATTTTATGATAATGAAATTTTGAATTTGAGGGTTGCTTTGATAAAAAAATTTATTTTTCATAGAATTTAAACAAATACAAATGCTTTTTACTTTTTTGGACGTAGCTATGACAACAAAATAAATAGTTGAAAAGTGATACTTTAAAGCCGCATATCACAGTAATAAAGT
Organism: Diogma glabrata; assembly: GCA_963693315.1. Classification (NCBI taxonomy): domain Eukaryota; kingdom Metazoa; phylum Arthropoda; class Insecta; order Diptera; family Cylindrotomidae; genus Diogma; species Diogma glabrata. The sequence continues at coordinate 117,956,978 of OY856186.1, forward strand.
AACACTTTAATATGTAGGCGAATAAATAATATATATTTTTAAAGATTATAACCATTGAGTGTCTGATACTGAGAGGTTCACCTACTTTTTAATAATAACTTTTATAAGACAACTAAGCAGAAAAAATTGGAAATTTGTTACTACGGTTCAATTCATTTTGTTTATTGTCTCGAGTCTTTTTGTGAAAGGATGTGAAGATTCTTTTGTTTTTTATGGTAGCCATCGAAATACTGGTTCAATTTAAGCTACTATTTTGCGTTATTTGCTCTGTAACACATTTAACAACAAACAAGTTGTTGCGAAATACGTGGACCTACAGAAAATAATTAAGCTCAATCAAAAGCACAACACGTTAACAAGAACTCGGTTCATATATTAATTATTTCACAAATGAATTCTTACAAAGCCACACAATTATAAAATAGAACGATATCTAAACTCAAGATAAACAACTATTGAAAGCTACGAGAAATACTATCACTGAATATAACAAAATATCACGAAAAATGAAAAAAAAAACAAGAAAAAAGAGAGATATTGGCCTAAGATTGGATTCAATAGGTCAAACAGTTTCTGAGATATCGGTCCACATGCAGACAGACATTCACACCCATACACACACACTTGAATAGTCCACGTAGTATCTGAGACATTTTGTGAACAGATACACACAAATACAAATTTTTGGACCACCCATATCTCGAGTCACAATTGACCTGGGGATCTGAAAATCAATGGCATAGCATATATTGGCCAATAATACCTGATTATCAAATTTATGGCAATAGGTCAATTAGTTTCTGAGGTATTGTGACCACAGACAGACAGACATGCACACACCTTTTGACCCTCACAATTGACCTGCGAGCCTGAAAATCTATGTCTTGGGAGATATTTGCATAAGATGCCTGTCTATCAAAATAAGATGTCTGTATAGGGTCAATAGCCTAGGTAGTTTCTGAGATATCGTGTCTACAGACAGGGAGAAACATACTCATTTTGAACTTTTGACCCCCATATTTCGGTTCACAATTGACCTGCGGCTCAGAAAATTAACCCTAAAGGATGTACTGTCCTGAAATACCTTTGTACCATAATATAAAGTAAAACAACGTCTTTTTTCACTTCAAACATTTTTTATTTTAACACCAAATATTTTCTGTCTCTAAGAGACCTTCTTCATGGGTTAATTGTTTTCTAAACCAAATTAGGGGTCAATATATCAAGTGGTTTCTGAGATAACTATCCATAGACAGACAGAAGCACATACACACACGGACGGGTTTGCAACCGCATTAACTATCTCTATAACTCTCGATAGTTAATCAAATAGACCAAGCATAGAGTTCTATGCAATGAGCACAGGAGTTTTCTAGAACATATTTAACATAAATCTACAAAGAAACAAAAAAAAATTGAACGCAACGACGCATTTAAAATGTATGCCTCAAACAATCGCCAATAATGCCCTTAATAATAAACATTTTCCACTCAATGTCGATGAAAAATCTATCAATCATATTGAAAATTAAATAAATCTTAAGGTACCTATAAGCATATTAAAAATGTAGTAGCATATTAACACACAATCGAGTTACTCTTTTCAAACATAATAAATCATTGAATAAACATCAAAATTTATCAAGTATATCATATTGCTACATTTTTCTAATCTTACTTCAAATTGGCCTTACTATCAATTCGATAAATGCAATTCCCAATCTCCTTCTGAGTTCGATCACTGATTAATAAGCACAAACACCAGGTTTTATTAGGTATTCAACTCCTCAATTGTTCCACAACAACATTAAAACAAAACAGCAAGCAATATTCCCAACTAGAATATTCTTCCAACAGCTTCGAAACTCCAACAGTTTATTGTAGAAATTTCCAGTATACAGCGTCCAAAATAATACACAAAATATTTCTAATCAATAACCCTTGAAATTTTATTTACAAAAACTGATTTAAAAATAAATTCTATTCACACGATTTTATATACAAGATACAACGTTTTGTTTACAATTAAATCCATTCTGCCTAAAACACCTGCTTATATATATATGAAATTACGTACAATCTAGAAAAATCTAACCTCTTTAGTCCGGAACTTTCCATTAACAAAATAAGAAATAACTTTTTACTGTCCCTTAACTGTTAATACAACAACAATTATATTCATTTCATTCGATTGTTGTTGTATTTTGTTTTGTTGATCATCAATCAATGATCATCGTTATGAAGATCCTATAGGGTGTTTCATTTATGTTGATTTGAATTGAGCTCTACCTTGTATTTCGATATATGATTTTGTTATAACCGTAACAATATAAATCCCTAGTAGAACTGAACACAAATGATAATTTAAATTTACAACAGCAACTTAACATGAGCATTAATAAAGATAAGGTAATTTTGTGCTAAAATCAATTCAAAACAATAACGGAGATAGACTCGTAGATTTGTGACACAACATCAGCTATTGATAGAAGGCAGCAAATGCCCACACTTGAACATACACAAATACACTTCGACTTCAGGCAGATAGGAAACCCAAATCGATCATATAAATCGATCGGGATTAATATTAAATTTCTATCCTCAATATCAATATTTTCTATAGAATAAGCAAATATTTACATGGACAGACTCTATGCTGGCATTACACTGGTTATCAGATATCGCAGCAAGATGGAAAACGATTTTTGTCAATCGAACGAGAAAGATGGAATTACGTAGCATCATCTAAAAATCCAGCTGATTTGATATCAAGAGGACCAATACCAAGAGTAATAGTAAATTTAGATAGCTGGCGACATGGACCAAAGTGGTTGCAACAAGATAGATCCAGATACCCAAAATTATAGTAAAATTGCAATCCGGTTAAGTAAATATTGAAAGGAAAAAGAATGGAGTAATGGTCTTACTAGAAATGGATAGTACAAATATTGTTAATCAACTAATTAATAAATTTTAGAGCTGGTTTAAAATCAAGAAGGTAACGGAATACGTCCTGAGATTCTGTAAATTGCCTAAATCACAGTATAGAGGACATAAAACAAAAATATTATCATATCAGGAGTATATTTCTGCTGAAATGTGTTTATTACGCATGATACAAGTAACCAACTTCCAGATATGGAACTAGCCAATCTTAAAAGGGGTGAAACATTGACATATTTAGTTTTTTCTTACAGAAGGGCATTTAGTTCAAATTCAACCCAGTTTTTGTGCCACACTTTGGCGGGCTATGGAGGCATCTGTAAAATCCAGTAAATACCATGTCAGAAGAGCCACCTCGAAGCCAAATCAAGCTTCGAAGAAGCGACCACCTTGGTAACTCAAATTGAACGAATATTAAACTCCAGACCGTTAACCAGAATCAAAGACGACATTGAATTTATGAGATTTTTTGTGTATAAAATAATTTAAAGAAGTAAAATAAAAACTTCATTTATTTTAGGTTTAGTTTCAGTTGGTTTTATCGTGGAGACATTGGCTGTCATCAGTTCAAATCACTACAAAGGAATAGAAAAATAAAAAAACTTGAAAATGAAGAATCAGTTGAAGAATCATTATTAATGAAGAATATATAATGAAGAATCATTATTAACATTGTGGTAATTTGAGACTTTGGTACAATGCGTGACTTTGTTGCGTTATTGTCCCACGACAAGCTGTAATTTTGACGCAACGTTCGAGATGTTTTATTATTATTGTGCAACAATCACCTGTACCATTGGCGCAACGATTGATTATTAGTATTATTATTGTTCCACGATCGCCTGTAATTTTGACGCAACGAATAAGTTGTTTTATTATTATTGTGCAACAATCGCCTGTACCATTGGCGCAACGATTAATTATTAGTATTATTATTGTTCCACGGTCGCCAATAATTTTGACGCAACGATTAAGTTGTTCTATTATTATTGTGCAACAATCATCTGTACAATTGGCTCAACGACTATTCTACTATATTATTATTGTTTCTACTCAGCAATCACCTGTTTGTCATAAATTTAGTCTTTAGTCACAATGGTTGGCTGATGTTAAGAAAGCATGTAGGTTTGGATCACTTACAAATAATGGGGTGAGTAAAACATTTTTAATTTTTAAATGTAATAATTATATTTGATGTGGTGTGGGTTGTGATCTTGATTCTTCTGGATTTTGGGGTCGTCATAGTCCTTGTTCTTTGTGTTCATTAGTGTTCGTTTTCTTTTGAAAATTTTGCGTGAAATTCAGCATTTGTGATGGGCTGAGGAGACATATTCGAACTCACAGACTGGAACTAGCTGGAATTTTAATCTCAAGGCACGCAAATCCTCGGATGTTCTTGATTCTGGTTTCATTATCAGGCACGTCCGGTGTTTATTAACAGGACCCAACTTTACCTAAAAACACTAACATTTAAAGAGTTTTTTTTTCTGTTATTAAGATCAATTTTTGAAGATCTCATCTCAGGTCAAAACATGTAAGTTTTCGTTGAAAATCGTGATCTGAGCGACTGATTAACTTCGTGCTGGGCAAGTCAATGAACCAGTCAATTAACGTGTAAAACGGAATTTTCCAACGCAATAAAAACAGATTTTATTTGGTGATCCGTTCTCTTGTGCAATTGGATTTTAGTCACCATAAGTTTGCATTTCCAGAAAACTTTCGGACCACCTTGCCCTCAAATTAAACATTTTTAAAAAATTTTAAAAACACTTTTATTTGTTATTTCTCCTAAACTACTTGCATTCCAAGTATGAAGTCGATCAAAAATAGTGTGGATAAAAAATCGACTTTTTGGATCATCAAGAACAGCATTTCATCAGATGGAACACGATTTTTTTAAATTTTTTACAACAACACAAAAATACCGAGGTCCCACAACAACATGCGTTCTGAGGTGATGGTGGACGCTTTTTTAAAGATTTCCAAGTGTAGGTGTTTGTGTGTAAATTCAGTGGTTATTCAGTTTTAATAGTTTTTGAGCTATCTCGGTGTAAAATTTAAATTATAATTTCAATAAAAGTTCAAATTATTATAAGGTTCTAACTTTGCCTTAAAACACAAACATTTAACGAGAGTGTTTTTCTGTTCTTCAGATATTAATTTTTGAAGATATGCATATCAGGTCAAAACATTTTAGTTTTCGATAAAATTCGTGATCTGGGCGACTGATATACAAACCGATTGACGAGTAAAACGGGGAAGAGAATATGTTAGAGGCATAATGGATCTGATTTCATTTCATTTATAAAATTTATTAATTTATAAAATTATTTATTATTATTCGTTGAAATTAGAACATGTCGAGTCGATTTACTTCACTTCAACAAATTATATGACAGGAAGGTTCAGCAATCATCTATGTATTTAAGGTTTAAACTGTTTGAAGTTTTCTTAACTCTAGCTTGAAACAAAGTCTAGAAATCTGAAACGATTTCACTTTATTCTTTAGATGTATCACAAACCAATTCAGCTATATAAAGCAACATAAATCATCTATCAGCAGTTATATTTAATTTATATACTGGGCAATGGGCATAAGCCAATAAAAACTCATAATTTTCACATATAGCCATAATACTTATTAGTCCATATTTGCTTTATCAATAAATCTTTACGTTTATTAAATTTTTCAGTAAATTAAACAGTAACAACATTAGGGTTTTTGTATTTTTCCGCTTCTCAGTCCCCTTATATATAAACACATACATATATATCATGCTTGCTTCGAATGTCATCAACAACAATTCAACTGTAAATTAAATGGCAAAATTTTCTTTTCGAATATAGGTACAAACATTTATGTTATCAAGACAATCGTTTTTTTTTATTTCTGAATCTAAATATTTAGAAAATTTAATTTCAAACCAAACATTTTATTTCCATCAACTTCGTCGTTAAGATTAAACTCCGACCCGTTTAACACTCTCTAATTCTTTACGTTTCTTAAAATTTTATTTTTAATCAAAAATTAACAAAAAGGAAGCAATATATTTGATCCGTGCTATTCTACTATTATTATATTTTTTTTTTCTATTATTTCTATTATTTTGTACTCCTTACATCTTTTTCTTTATCAAATCTTTAATTAAACACAAGATACAGAAAAAAGAAGAAAAACATTAAAATAAACTGAACGACAACAGAATTAAACCAACCTTAAAATCTAAAAGAAAAACAATAATAATAAAAATAAAAAAAAAGGAGCGGAAAATTTTCAAAAGAAACTAAATTTTTTTCTGACACCGCTAAAATAATGTTTAGAATAGAAGAAAAGAAAGAATAAAAAGACGTCATCTAAGAAGCTTTGTTGATAAAGTTCTTATTTTTTTAAGGAAAGAAATAAGTGAGAAGAAAATAAAAAAAAACTTGATGAAAAGAAAAAAAATATGTATTCAAATACCAAATCGCGGTTTTAATGTTAGGATAAGGATAGAAGACGAAGGATGTTTATTATTAAGTAAATATTTTATAATAAAACAATTTAAAAGAACAATAAATATTTGATTAATTTAAGAAGGAACATAATAAAAATATGAAATATATAGAACAATTGTAATTATATTTTTTTATTGTTGACAATTATACCGCCAACTTAGTTGGATTTTATAGGAAAACACAAAACAATGTTACCAACGGTTACTTAATCATGAAAGTCGGTGACGTTTCTCAAATATTAATAAGTTAGAAGAAGTGTTTATTATGTAGTCTACGCTGATAGACATTCATTCAACGTGAACCACCTTTTATAATAACTAATACAAACAGTTTACAATCTACATGTTCTCATGGCAGTCGAGGTTGGAGAAATATGAGCTGCTTGTTGACAATCGGGTGTTCAATTTGACTAATTGAAACGTAATTATTAAATTTACATATATCAAACGAAAATTTATTGGATATTTTGAGCTTTGTCAAATACATAATAATTTTGGCGACGAGGATCTAGAACAATGGTCGCCAATATGCGTGCCAAACCCGTTATGTTTATAAATTTTCCAGACACGAAAAACAATTTGAATTATTATCCAATAATAGTTCTTTATTTTTCATTTCGGTTATAATTCGTAATTCTTTTCTTCTCAGCGTTCATGCTCCATTGCCATTGCCAGGCGTTGCCAGGCTAATCAGCTTTGAATATTCACCACACCATACCGGGTTCAGTCCTCTCCATCGTCTGTCTTAAGTGGACCAAAAATGTAGAGTATGATCTTACGTTCAAATACAGATAAATGCGATTCGTCATTTTGTGTAAGGGTCCACGTTTGTGACCCATACATCACAACCGGTCTGATTAATGTCTTGTACAACTTGAGCTTGGTGTTAGTTGATACATACGGTGATCCAAGGAGAGGTTTGATTGAGTAGAAAGTTCGATTACCTGCAGCGATTCGAGCTTTTATATCTGTACTGTAAGTATGCTGTTGTTTGAGTCAAGCACTGATCCCAAATATTTAAAAGATTCAACTCCCTCAATTCGTTCATCGCCGCACATCAAATCTTTCTTCTCAGCCTCTCTTGAAACATTCATATGCTTGGTTTTATCGTAATTAATTTGCAGACCAATTTTTCTAGCACCATTCTCAAGCGACTTGAAATTCTCACTCATAACAGCTTAACTTCGACCGAGGATGACAACATCATCAGCGTATGCGATCATCTGTACTGACTTTATTGACAAGATATTGTTGTTAGTCGGTAGTTTCTTTTGACGGCTAAATTTAAAAGTATTGTCTTAAACCGGAGTCGGCTGTAAAAAACTTTGATATTTCGTTCTCTACTCGTACACAGCATTGAGAGTTCTGTACTGTCATTTTACATAGTGATACCTCTGTAGTTTGCACATTGTGGGCGATTACCTTTTTTATGGATTGGTTTCAGCATAGCTGTGTTCCAGTTCTGTGGCATGGTTTCAGTCCTCCAGATAATTTGACCAAGTTCAAACATTCTAAAGGATAGAGTTTCACCACCAAGTACAATCATTTCGAAGGTGCTTTATTGCGTTTCAATTTTGACAGCGCCGCTTTGAATTCCTCTGTGGTTGGTTCGTCTACATGTACCTGTGACGCACGAATAAGTTTTGCTCATCGCCAGACTTGTTTCTGGTCACTTAAGTTGAGAAGATTCTCAAAATAAGCAGCCCAAGTATCTAAAATATTTTTAAGGTCTACTTGTAGCTCCCCATCTTCGTTTTGAATAGCAGTTGATCTAGTTTGAGGGCCCTTCTTTAAGGTTTTAACCTGTTGAAAGAAGTTACGCGATTGATGTTCCTTATTGAAGCTTTCAATCTTTCCACACTGTCTCTCCCACCATTCTTTCTTCGTTCGTCTACATAGCTTTGTAACGGTTTGTCTTGCCAGTTTATAGTTCTCCTTCGTGGACCTGGTGTTGCGTCCTTGTAGACATTTCAGAAAGCAATCTCTTTCATATTGAATACCGTCAAGGCATGCTTGATCCATCAATGGCAGAGTGGTTCTGTGGTCGTCCAAGTATTCCCTCAGCAGCGCTTAAAACAGCATCTTTGAGCATGACTTATCGACGTCTCCATTATGGTTTCTGATTTCTCCAATGTTTCGGCAATATGGTTTTAGTATCTCTCTTCCGTCTCAGCATTCTTTAATGATGAGATGTTAAAACATTTCCCTTGATTGAATATTGGAATGCCTGGATTTGGGAAGTGGAACCTTATCGTAGCACAAACAAGGAAGTGGTCACTACCAATATATGCACCTTTAAAGAATGGCACATCCAGAATGCTCGAAAAGAAACGTTCTGTTACTAGCACGTGATCAATTTGATTTCGAGTGTTGCCATTCGGTGAGACCCAAGTCTGCTTATGAATCAATCGATGCGAAAAGAATGTACTAGCAATTCTCAAATTATTTGAAAATACAAACTCAGTCATTCTCTCACCATTATCATTCGAATTCAAATGCAGGCTCTGTTGGGACCCACATCATTTTCATAAGAGATATCTCTTCCAACCTGCCCATTAAAGTCACCAAGAACCATAATGATGGTTCCAGTGCTATGTAGAAATTATCCTTCTCGTCGACGGTCGTAGCTACAGTAGATGCATGCACGGCAATGAGAGAAATATTGTTGTATGTACCGCGTACACGAAGGGTAGGTAGCAGATCCTCTTACTCACCGGGATGAATTTCATCACGGCTTCTTGTATGCGTGCACCAACAAAAAACCCAGTACCAAATTCTCTTCGAGAAGGATGACCACTGCAGTATAAAGAGTGACTATCTAAATCTTGTTTTCCGATTATTGGCTGTCTAATTTCTTGTAGAGCAATAATATCCATCCTATACCTCTCAGCCTCTGTTTCTAGACTTATTATAGCATCAGCGCTCAGGCTGCGCACGTTCCACGTTCCGATTCGGTAGTCTAGTCCTTTTTCACGTCCAGGTAAAATTCTATTTTGAAATCCGCGTCTGTTATTCTCTTTCTGATTTCCAAATTTAACAAGTTTTTTTTTCCGGGGTTAGGGTGTTAACCTTAGGCCCAACCCAAATTGTCGTCAATGGGTTCGTTCTGCATCTTAAGGTTACCAGAAACAACATTTTTACATGTTTATATAGCGAGCCGCTTGATCCAAGACAGACACCCGCTCCAAGCCGCCCCTGACTTGAAGAGCAGACGCTTGAGTCGCATTGGTTTTAAGGCGCCAATTCGCCGTGATGTAGCGTCATTGACTAAGCAGTTTTTACTCTGCTTGTCTCCAATACACCAACCTAATTCTGTCAGCATTATCCAGGCAGCACGACGTGGACGTCAAATTTCGGATTTCGCTACCTTCGTAATTACGAGAGTGAAATATTGAAATTTCAGCACAGTTTTGTTTGATATAAAAATTTCGAAATTTTTAAAACAATTACCTTTCCTTATTTTTCTTTGATTAAAATGTAATGAATATATTAATGTAGGGTGAGTGACGGTCGGGGTTCCTCCGTCTTTTGGGGTCGTCAGAGTCCCTGTTTTTTATTTTACTCAATTAAATCCGTTCTCTCATAATTTTCTTTTCTGTGCAATTCAATTCTGCATACTGTGCTGAGAAAATATATTCTCGAATCCGCTAGATTGAAGCTAGTCGGAATTAAACTTAACAGGGCGCGCAGTTCTTCTAATGTTCCTGATGGTCATCCATTATACGGAATACAGTGTTCATTACAGTTGGTACAAGAACAGACTCTTGCTATGGGCTTCTCTTGTAACACTGATATCTTCTCTTGTAAATCTGATAATTATTTTTTTTTTTTTTTTTTAATAAAATGTGTTGTGTAATAGGGTTTAGAATATGTGTCACAACAACACATAAATACCTTTTAAGACCTAGGTCGTAGACCTGGGTCCCACAACAACTGGCGTTCTGAGGTGTAGATTAACGCTTTTTTTAAACATCTGTGGGTTGAAGCCACCTGAGACTAAGTGTTCCGGCAAACTATTCCATTTGTACGCAGTTCGGACAAAGAAGTCTCTCTGCGATCTGCCAGTATGACAGCGCGGGATCTTTACCGTTTCACTGGTTGCGGCAGCCGATTGCCGAGTGGAACGGGGGTAAGAATAAGTTTGAGGCATGATGCCGCTGATTTCATCTGAGCACTGCTGATGACGATATTTGTAAAAAACAACGAGGTCAGCAACAGTGCGACGATGTTGTAGGGAATCAAGTTGTGATGTCAAAGTTCGATCACCTACAATTCGTATAGCTCGCTTTTGAACAGAGTCCAAGAGGGCCAAGATGGAAACAGAGGCAGCACCCCAAACTTGACAGCAGTACTCCATACAGGGACGAATATAGGACTTATAAACATGGAGCAATTGATATGGAGTGAAAAATTTTTTGCATCTATTTAGGAGGCCGAGTTTTTTAGACGCGCTTTTTGCCATCGCCATTACATGATCGTTCCAGAGTAGGTCATTTGAAACTGTGACACCCAATAAACGAATGTTTTTACATTCACCTATTGGTTCATCACACATACTAAATAAAATATCTTTGGGGAACTCGGTCTTTAATCTGGAAACAATCAACAGCTGTGTTTTGGTGGAGTTGAAATTGACAAGGTTTTGGTCACCCCAGTCGGCGACTTTATTCAGGTCTTTGTTCACGTTTATGGCAGCGTCTCTCCGGGCAGGATTAATTCGTTCGTGCATTTTACCTTTTGAAGGAAGGGGCTCGAACGACTTGTGCAGAGTACTATCATCTGCAAAACTATTTATTGGGTTGCTGGTGATTTTCAACAATTCGTTGATATAAATCAAAAATAGGGTTGGGGACAATACTGAGCCTTGGGGTACACCAGCGTTAATTAGTTTAGACTCAGAAGAATATCCGTCTAAGGTTACCGAAATGTGTCGGTCGGATAGAAAATTTTGAATCAGCTTCACAACATTGGGATGAAAACCGTACGCAACGAGCTTGTTGATTAAGTTGGCATGCCAGACTCGATCGAATGCCTTGGAGATGTCTAAAGCGATAACGTATGTTTCACCACCTTTATCAAGTATGCTGTTCCAACAATGCGCTACATAGTTTAATAGATCGGTAGTTGATCTTTTGTTTCGAAAACCGTATTGGCTGTCGGATATTAAATGATTTTCTTCCAGAAATTTTGAAATATGTGTATTAATATAATGCTCATAGACTTTGGATAGGACCGATAGTAAAGCTATTGGCCTATAATTTGAGATATCGGATTTTGGTCCCTTTTTGGGGACGGGCTGGACATTTGCCAACTTCCAGCACGAGGGAAATATACCAGATTTGTAGGATTGGTAGAATATTTTAGTTAAAGTTGGTGCAAGTTCTTTGGAAAAGGTTTTTAAAATAATGGGTGGAATATTGTCCATTCCTGATGCTTTGTTGATGTTTAACCCCTTTAAAAGTTTAGCGACTATTTTGGGTTTGAAGTGAAGTTTATTCATATTAACTCCTGAAGACTGGATTTGGGGTATTTCTTTAGGAGTTTCCAAAACAGTGGAGTTCAGAGCAAAGCGTTCAGCGAACAAGTTAGCTTTTCTTGCGGGATCATTGACGATTAAATCACCATCAATAATAGGGGGAATAGAAAATTTTGTACCAGAATTTAAAGAATTAATGGCACTGTAGAAACTCTTGTCAGAAACAGACATAGACGTAAGTTTTGAGGCTTTCGCTCTGTCAATTTCGGACTTTTCGTTTGAGATAATCTGATTAGATATTTTGTTGGCCTTTAGATATTGGGATCGATTAGTGGGAGTTTTGTTATGAATCCAAATATTAAATGATCTACGTTTGTTTCTAAGTGCCGTTTTGGCAGCTTTCGAATACAAGTATTTTTGTTTGGGTTTTACTATGGAGAAAGGGACAAATTTATTTATAGCAAATTGGATGGTTTCTGTAAAGTTTTGAGCAGAAACATTTACATTGTCAGTGTAAAAACAATGACGGTCGAAAGGGAAACCATGGAAAAAATTTTGAAGACCACTCTTATCCATTTTTGAGTAGTGAAATATTTTACGGGGTTTGGGAGCTGTAGTTTTAAGTAAATCAGTTTTGATAACTGATGAGATTAAATAATGATCAGAATTTCCAATACTACCTTTCGCAACATCGACACTCGTAATATCTGGCATTGTGGTAAGATAGAGATCTAGTAGAAAACTATTATCACCGCCATTACGGGGAGTGAAAGTCGGGCTTTTTACAATTTGGAATAGGCCCTGAGACGCGGCAAAAATTTCTGCCAGTTTTCCACTATTGTCAACATCGTCGGTCGATTTGGAGAATTCCAACCATGATTTGTTGTGGACGTTGAAGTCACCGGTAACGATAACTTCACAATTAGGGGACTTTGCTCTAATCTCGTCCATAATTTTTGTCAGTATATTAAAAAAGTTTGGGTTACGTTTGTTGGGGGACCGGTATAAAGCTATTGTAAAAAAAGTCATTTCTGGAAGACAAATCTTTAAAACCATTGTATTGAAGCCGTCACCGTGTAGTTCAAAATTTGGAAAGCGCGTGTACGCAACACTCTCATGAATGAATGCGCATACGCCCTGATGGAGTTTGAAAGCTGATTCGAGCCTATATTTGGAATTAAGCGATTCTATAAAGAGAAAATTTTCAGAAACTTGTGTTTCTGTAAGGAATAGAATGTTCGGTTTGTCGTGCTCAAGATGATGTTGCACGTGGTCATGGTTAGCGTTCAATCCGCAGATGTTTTGAACATGTATTTTAAAATTTTTTATTGATTCATATATGTTTTGTCCCTGCAAATTCCGTGGACATGCCGCTTTATGGGCGGGTGGATTGCGCAAATTTGCTTTACCACTTGCAGACTTATTTTTTTTCGGTTGTACTGCCATATATATATCAAAATGTTTATTTTATTTTTTTGTGTTTTATTTTAAAATGCATAACTAAGTAAAAAATCCTATCATACTACAAAATATGACATATGCCAATATTTCATGATAAGATGAAGAAATAATAACAAAATAATAAGTGAAAAACAAATTGTGAGAAATTTGCAGAAAACAAAACAAAACTAAATGCCAATAATCCAGCTGATGCAGCGCACCCCAGACGCACCGCCCACCACTTCAATCGAGGCACAAAGCCCACACATAACTACGTGTTGGTTCGATTCCTCGGAAGAGCTAATGAGCGGTACCGCTACGGAACGCTGCCCAGCTAAGACTGGAAGTGCTGCCGTTGACTAATTAAAGTTCGTCCGCCAGCACCCTAAGATATCATCTTGGCTAATGACATCTCCTGCCATTGCCAGTGGTATGTGATATCTCACGCTAACTCATATGTCAATGGCAGGGACTGGAGTACGCAGGGTAGTCAGACCCGTAGATCAACATTGATCATAATCGATCAAAATCGATCCCTCCTGCCTTTTATATTATATATAAAATCCCATGGATTATTGTTACCTCATTCCGTAACAAGTTTTCTGAATTTTTGCCATAAAGTTGTTTTTGCAATCTCAGATCTGGTTATCTTTTTCGTATTTTTTTCTTATGATTTTGGATGCCATAGTGAAGTTTACGGCAAATTCACCATTATGTGCAAACATGTTAGGGTTCATAGATGTGTCCGACACAAGAAGAGATCATCATTTTGACACTTGTAACAGCAAAGCGGCCTGACATGGTCCTGAACTTTGCACGAAGCCAACTCTACGAGAACTCAACTTTACCTACTAGTATTATTTTCGTTTCCGAGTTAACCTCTTCAACCAAGCATTTATGCAAGCTCTTGCCGATATTAAAAATCGGTTTGATTATGCACGTTTTCTTGTCCAGACCATGTTGCTTACAGATGTTGGATGCTACTTCTCCATCAATTAAGTCAGGTCTGATCATCTTTATTGTAAGGCGCGGCATTGGTTTTTTGGACTCATTTATAATTCAACCTGCGGTGCGTCGTTGTTGGTAATAACATCGAAATCAGATTAAAAGTCAGATTGAAATTAATGCTTAATTCGAAACAACATCCTATTAACTATAAATGGTACACCATCATACTAATAGAATGGAGAAGAAATTTTTAAATCTTGGATGTCAGCGCCGACGTTAGAAACATAAGTTGTTGTCTTAAAAAGCATTTATATGTATTAATGCGACACATTTTATTTTAAAAATATATTGCCAACACGGATTGGGCCGACAGTTGGAATGCAAAACCGTCAAACGAAGATTTATACGTTGACAACCTATTCAACGGTTCAGCAAACCTCAGGTAGGAACCGTGATATAAATCTTCGTAAACTTTTACTAAACAAATTATGGTTAGTTAAATTCAAACCTAGCAATTTTTAATTTTACTATTTGCTATGTAATTTTCGCTCTATGTAAATTTAAATTTTACTTAACTTTTTCAATAAACAATTTATTTCGTTTATTTAATTTGATCAATAAATGATTTATATTTAATTTATTTAATATCTTTAATATTTTTATTTAATATTTTATTTAACAGTGATCCCGGCGTGAGACCGATCTCGCTCCACCACCGAAAAATTGTTCCTTGTTTTCTTTACTCAACATTTGAAGAGAAGTGGCTGGCATTTGATTTGAACAGCAAAAATTTAGAAAAAGTTGATCTGGTTGTAGTGGCAGCGCGCACAGATGCAAGAGGTGTTCCGACCCTGACTTAATCATCAGTCAAGTGTCCAGTACAATACATAAAAAGTTCTGTTCAATACAAAATATTATAATAAAATTGCTGGTTGAATGAATACCAAAAAAGCGCCAAATATGTTTTTTGTATGAAGATTGGGAATGCTACGCAGGCGTTTTCCGTACGTTAATTACCAATAGCCACATTGAACGGAATCAAGTATGTACCGGTTTTAGAGTAATATAACGTCTCGCTCAACACCAACATATTCATAAACACTTTCGACAATAAAACCATTACATTAGTCATCCTCGACTACATCGGCAACATTAAATAAGGTATTTTTACGGTTGTATTGCATCGTCGATTTTTTTTTGCAACAATCTGAATATGTACAACGAGTGTACAAATCAATTCAACAAATCATATGTAGGTTTTTATGAATCAGCCATTATTTTGTTTTGAACGTCAACGACGAATCTAACGATCTTAAAAATTTTACAACGGTTAACACATTAATTGAACAAATCATCTGTATGGTTTGACGCAGTCATGTTTTTTTCATCTGTTGATTGGATGATGTTATTATAGGCTAGGTTTTTTATAGGATGGAGGATTGGGTTCAACAAGCAGATCAGGTGAGTAGATTTTGTTTATATAAATGAGATGATATAATCATAGTTGATGTGGTGGTGATGGTGGGATTGGTTCCTCTGGGGTTTGAGGTCGTCAGAGTTCTCTTTCGTTGCACCGTTGATTCCGTCTCGAGTTGAAACTTTCGCGTGCATTACAGCATTTGCAATGGGTTGGGGAGGTAGATCCGAACTCATAAACTGGGTATGGCCGGAGACCACTCTTGGCACGCGACTTCTCTGCAGTTCATGATTATCATTCTGTTCTGTAATCCTCAACCAACTACTGCTCTTTACAGTACCGAACGCACACACTACATACAAGACCTCAGCTATGATTGGTTGCAGTAAAAAGTTAATTCATTTATCAAACAACAAGTTGGATCGAAGTGATAAATTTAGAAACATTTAGTCGTTACGTTGCATGCAGTTTGGGTATCTGTTATCAATTAAAATTCGCTTTGAATTCAAAGAACTAACATGTGCTCAGTGGAGAGATACTTTAAAACTATTGAGCTTGAATTGTAAAAAATGGATAGCGAAACCCAGCGACAGAGGTGGAATTCAGATGCCAAGTCACTCAAACTTTGTTCTTACCCGATAAGCCTCCAGATGATCCTTCTTCAAGCAGTGGTAGTGCGAGAGCTGGTAAGCAATACAATCAAGAGAAAGTAAAGCATATTCCGAGCAAAAGCGATCAAAGCATTCGACCTCCTCCATTTGTCATCAAAGGACGTAAGAATTGCAAATTAAATCATCAAAGGCTGCAAGAGTTGCAAGTCGTCTGATGATTTAACAGCAGCATTGCTGTGTTTTCGTTCTCTTTCTCTAATTTTTATCAAAGATTGCATTACTTTACCAGTCTTACACAGTAAAATGTACTTATTTTAATTTTGAAAAATTTTGTATACTTTGGCATGTACGAAAATAACAAAATTAAAATTAGGCGAAATGGGAGGAATTCAGTTGAAGCGTTTATCTGCAATAAACTGATATAACAGAACAACTTAAGTAATTCCTTGAAGTACAAAAGTATAAGATTTAGAAATATTTAAAGAAGATCATGTAAACTTAAATAAACATTTCTTTAAAATACCAAGAAACATATTAAAATTTATCGAACCCTTTTCAAACGACATATTCACTTGTATATTTTTGTAGTAAGGAAGCCTAATAAATTTACTGATACTAACCATAATAAAAATAAAATATTCAAACCAATCATCTAACACATAAAACCATCAAAATATTTAAAAACAAATACTAAATCCAATGTAGGTGCAATATTTCCACCCATTGGAAAAATAACTATAAAAAACTATAAATTTTTCATTTTATTATTATTTTTATGTTGATAAACATATTTTTATGGGCTACAGTGCGCGCAACTGAATTTTATTACAATACTTTTTTTTTATTAGTTTTGAGCTGCATCTAAATACACAATAAACAAAAATTATTAATTTTTTTACTACGATATTTCTTACATGTAAATTAGAAGAAGAAAAAATCGTGTGTGTTTTTTTAATGTGAAAGATAAATTTTTATGATGTTAAGAAAAGCTGCGGTTTTTCGTTTTGTTTTAAATTATAGGAAAGAAATGAATTTTTCGGGTGTTGATTACTTTCACTTGAATGATTCGATCACGTAACATTTCAGACAGTACACATAATACAAGAAACTATTTGGTCTATTGACACCAAATTTGGTGCACAGGTATTTTATGCAAATAACTCTTTTAAAACATTGATTGAAAATGAACCCGCATGTTCATTGTAACCGTGATATGGTCGGTCGAAAAATTTGACCGTGTGACCCTGTGGACAAAAAATTTCAGAAACTACTTGACCTATTGAAGTCAAATTTGGTACACAGGTATCTTAGGCCAATATATGCTATGGCATTGGTTCTCATATCCACCTAATCAACTGTGATCCGAGATATGAGGGTAAAAATGTGTGTGTCTGTCTGTATGTGGATACGATATCTCTAAAACGATTTGACAAATAGAGGCCAAAATTTGATTTCTTGAAAATAAAACTACACAATTTAGAAATCAATCAATTTTACCATCGATTCACAGATGGATAAGTCCATCCCGACCAGTCAATGCAGAGATACCATCATTTTTTCAATTTGGTTTTGTTTTATCAAAAAATGTAGTCGAATGTGATTTTTATCCTAGTGCTTTGTGCGACCTTACGGACTTACGAAAGAGTATTTAGAAATATTGTACTTGGTTCATCCGTATAATACCTCTTATAATCGTGTTATGTGAATAAGGATTTGTTGTTGATTATTTTGGTTTAGCTCCTTATTATCTACTACTATGTGCCATTTAGGTTCATTATAAAATAATATTTTTGGAGCTACTAGAAGAGGAGAGTTGTATGAACTTATTGAATTTCAAGGACTAGAGTATGCGGCGTTGTTCATCCCTAGATCCAGAATTTAAAAACATTACAAATCAATAAAAACTGACTTTTCGATGCGTAAAATATGCTTTAATTTATTTTCCGGGTGATATCATAAGTTCAAATAACAGTATGGAGTAAACCTTATTTCTTTCAAATTCGAGTTAACTAATTTCAATCAAATTAAAAATTTGTAACGGATCCGACTTAACGGATTTTGAGTTTGGGGAATTTACTTGTTACATTTATTTTATTTCTTGCATGAAGTAGAGAAACGGAAATATTGATATTCAAGTAACCGCATGGGAAATAGTATATTATATGCCGAGGTGATAAAGTAAATTTTCTACATAGAGGTTTCTCGCGAATTAAGAACCGAAATGGAGAAAATTTTCTTCACCGATGTTTATATACTATATTTTTTACTACTGGATATAAAAAATGCACTAAAACTTTTAATTAGTTTTCACAAAATGAAATGTCAATTAATAAGCAAATGTTGAATAACCAAAATTTTTGATTTGGTGAAAGATTGCATATCATATCATTTGAAGTCAAGATGTGGACGTATTGGATATTTATTATTCAGGGCTGCTTAGTTAGAATTTTATTTTCAATGAATTTTCTTAAAACTATATAAAAATCACATACAGTTTGCATTAAAAAATATGGCTTTTATATATTTTTAACACTAAATTGAAATTTTTACGAGCCAAATTTAGAATTTTGTTAGTCTACAACTCACAACTAAACTAAATTTTAACAGAATTTTGTTTAACATGAATTAAAATTTCAAATAAACTAATCTAGTTGACTTTGGGAACCAAATAATTGTCGTTAAGTTTTCCATTTAAATAAAGTTTACAACATTATAATCGTGACTAAAGAAGTTTTTGCATTCATTCATTATTATTATTAGAATAAAATCAAAATACTTATTAATTTTTAATCGTTTTTTTTTTTTTTATTGGAAGTTAGGCATGTTTAGTGTTAATATAATTAATTATACATTAACGTCTCTGAATATCCGAAGATACCATGCCAACTAGGGATTATAATCAATTGAGAATTAAGTTTCTTTTAGAAATTTATGAACGCCGACTTTGAACATAATTAATCATTATAATTATTTTAGGAAGAAACTAAAGAAATTCAAAGATGAACTCAGACAAACGAACAAAAATTGTATTTTAGTTATTTACCGAGGTGCTAAAATACTTATTATTAGGTGTGGGGAATAATTATTGGTAGCCATGGTTGAGAAATAGGACTTTATGTAACAAGGTTGAGAAGTAAGCTATTATTGACCGAGAACTTTTATATCCTGAGGCACGTAGCGCCGAGGGAAATAATGTTCTAGGTCTATATTAGCCTTCTCAACCGAGGTATATGTACAATTTTTTTAACTACTAACACTAATTATCGTATTTGATTTGATTATATTCTGATATTAGTCATTTTCCATTTCATTTTTTAAATATCTTAAAATATCAAGTAACATGGAAATTTAGTTTCATACACATAAAACGAAACAAAGGAATGCAATCATTATTTGTTTGTGTTTTTTCTTCATTTCAATTAAAAATAAAAGAAAATTTGTCATTATTAACTTAGGTAATTTTTTATAATTATTATTGACCTATAACGTGAGAAAAGTTACTTCTCATTAAAGCAATTGAGCAAATAATGACGGTTTATCAAGTTAGTAGTTAAAAAAATAACTTTTGTCTTGGGTTTTTTAATTAAATAATCGAAATTTCTCATGCAAGTAGTAAAAAAAAACCCTATTTTGCTGATTTTTATTTCTTTACAATTTTTGATTTACGGGTGTGACAACCCCGAGTTTCTAATTCCTACTATTGTCATATGAGTCAATCTTAGATATGGAATTTGCTTTGATGATACCACGTTATTGATTTCTCGGACAATCGAGCCTTCATATAACTCTATATGTGAGCTTTAATCATTGAGGAAAATAGTGCGTCTCATGATTAAGGAATATGCCACTTGCTGAATTTTTGGCAATCCTATTTTAGTTTTGTTCAGAAACTTTATTAAAACGTATGTTGTGGCAGGACCTAGGTCTAAAAGTTGATTTGGTTTTCCAAGGTGAGTGGAAAATATGAGCGGGAAAAAAAATTTTATAAGTGTACATTCAGCAGTTTTTTTAGAAATGTTTAATACACGAGTCACGACGTACAAAAACATATAAAAAGAAATGATGTATTATTTCATGCAAATTACAGCGGAAAAAACATAAAAGTCCTAAATTCTGCAGTTTGTATGGGTTTGTTATTTGACACAACGTTTTCTATCGACATCCAAATGTACAATGTATTATGTGAAAGGCAATCTGAAACGAGTGTAGTACACAACAAACGCGAAAAGTCCTTGAAGACAGACAATATTATACCATTATTACTAAAATCACTATACATATGTCTAAATCTTAGTTTTGTGTGGAATAAAAATAATTTATTTTGTGAAAATAAAGCTATAGCAGAAAGAAAACCAATATCAATTAATTTGTTGTTGAAATGAAAATTATAATAAAAATTCGTTGGAAGAATATCGGTAAGAATTGGCCACAATTTCCAGGCAGTTAAAACATTAATTAATAACAATTCTATTATAAATTTGAATCAAATATTCACCTTATTTTTTGTACTTTATCTTACTCCCGATTTTAATTGACAGTTTTTTTAGAGTCCAAGAGATCTCTTGTGAATAAACGCCCAAGGTAGATTTCTAAAAGTAAAATACGGTCTGCCTGTATTTGATTCCGATGGAAAACATTGTATGTTAAATAACAAAGCCAATTACAAGCTGCTGAATTTATAATTTTGATGTTTTTTCCCACTGATATCATTTGTTTTTGTTAATCCATATCCAATTCAAATGGCATCCATATCTAATTCATATCCAATCTACATTCCATCAATGAACAATCCATATCCAAGACAGTAAATCCTTATCCAAACCATCACCAATCCTATCGATATCCAATCCGTATCCAATTCACATCCAATCCATATCCAACCCATATTCAACCTATATCCAACCCATATCCATTCGATATCCAATCCATATCCAATCCATATCCTATTCATATCCAATCCATGTCCAATCCATATCCGATGCATATCCAATCCATATCCAATCCATATCCAATCCATATCCAATCCATATCCAATTCATATCCACTCTTATCCAATCCATATCCAATTCATATCCAATCCATATCCTATCCAATCCATATCCAATTCATATAAATATACAATCCATAAATCCAATCCATATCCAATTCATTCTAAATAAATTCTAAATCGAGTCCAATCGGTATCCAATCCATATCCATATCCATCTTCAATCCGTATCCACCCATATTCATACCCATATCTATTTCCATATTAAAGTAGAGATTATTGTATTCTCAACTTGAAAAATTAAGCCATCCAAAACTATTGGGTGCGAATGATATCTCAACCATAATGCTCATACAGATTGGACTGAAATGATGAAAATACCTGCATACTACACTAAACACATTTCTAAATGCTCTTCAGATACCAAACAAATGAAAAACACATAGAATCAGCCCCAGTTTAAAACCTCTAAAACATAGTTATATAGCTGTATGAACATGACCATTCCATACAGCAATCAGAATTATAAACAAAAGTAATTATGTATTAATATTTATTGCAATAATAAAAATAATTTAACTCAGTGTTTCTCATCGGTGGAGAGCGAACCATAAAAGATCGGCAGAGAATGTTTAATGCTTCGCGACTTCCTTTATATTTATATTTTTAATATCGTTCTGACTCGTTTAAGAAATTTTTTTTTTATTTCACTCCTTTGAAGTAGATTTTTTTTTTATCTTCTTTCATTCCATTTGCAGAAAAAGAAATCTAGGTAGTACTTTTTGGCTTTTTATTTATTTTAATAAAAAAAAATTGCATAGTTGAACAAAACATTAAGAAAAATAATTTATTCTTCAGTTCCTTCAGAGCAAGTAACTTAAAAAAAATATAACATTCCCAAATACAGGAGTGAAAATACAAAATATCGTTCTTACTCCTAAATCGAAATTAATATTTTCTTTCAAATACTCACAAATTTAATTTTTGCTTCAAATTTGATGCTTTCCTTCGTAATAAAAATAAATATTAATTATTTTTTAATGTTTCCGTATCGAAATAACATTTTACGCAATCAGACAGACGCAATCAGACTGACTGAGGCAAGATCAAGAAAAAAAACTCACAGAAATCTTTTAATTTTTGATCTGCAACTCATTGGTATATTATTTGAAATTTCAATAACAACAGTTTCTGATAATTGATTTTGATTAAACTTGGTATATAAGCTTATAGTATGTAACAGTTTTGCATTCCAACTTCCGGTTTGTAAATTCCGGTATTTTTTTTTTTTACTTTTTCTATTCGTACAACAGAATTTATGTCTGTTGGGATATTACCGCTGTAATGTTTTTGTTACGAAGCACTTGTTCCTGTAGTAATGTCAACGCAAGTTGGGTTTTTAAGCGATTCAACGTTGTCGAAATGTTTTCTATCGTTCGTCTTCTCCATAATGAACAATTAGTTCAATGGTTGTTTTTGTTTCTTTTCTTTCCACGTGCTTTCGTAAATTTCAGTTGGAAAAAGTCAATAAGAATTATTGGTTGAGAATTGTTTTCACTTTTTAGTGTTTTGTTTTTTTTTGCAATGAACACTGTATGTTGAGAAAATAACACTAAACAGTGTTCTCGAATTGTTTAATAAATTTTAGTTTAATTTAAATAAAACAATTAGTGAAATTTAATTTAGTTAGATAAATTTTAGTCAAATTATTAGATCAATTAAATGGAAAAGTTTTTAGAGAATAATTAGATAAACTTTTAACGAAATAAAAAAAGAAAAAAAAAGCACCGTGGCTTGGAGCTGGCTTTTGAAAGAATTATTACTTATTATATCGTCATTTTTTATTTACAATCGCCTGGTCTATTGGCGCATCATTTGAAAGAGTTTTTACTTATTATCATAGTTTATTGCTTAGTATAAGTTGGTCAAAATGAATTTCTAGATAGATTTTCGTGGGCATGAAGAGATGTATCCTATTTTGTTATTTTTATTAACATATAACATTTTTATTTTTTTTAATGTAATAAGTTGATTCAAATGGTGTGTGGGAAGATCTTGGGGTCGACTTTTGGGGTAGACAGAGTCCCAGTTCCTCATTTTGCTCATTTAAATCCGTTCTCTTGTTATTTTCTTTTGCGTGCAATTCTGCATTTATACTGGACTGGGGAAGTATCTTCTCGAATCCACAAAAGTGCTTTACAGTCGGAATTCAACCTCGAAAAGCAAGCAGTTCCTCTATTGTTTCTGGTAGTGATTGTACTATCAGGAACAGAACTACGCGAAATCTATAACATCGGCTAGCCATTAATTGAAGTATTTGATGAATATTGGCTCACTATATATCCAAAACATTTTGCTCCAAAGCTGTGGAGAAGTTAGTCTATGCATTAGCGTCACAATATTTTTCAATGGATGATCATTAAAACGCATTTTCTTGTATTCGTAAGTATGACGGATTTCAGAAAAAACATGTATGTAGTTTTCTCCGTAAATCTAGAATTACTTAATAGTTCAGGCAAGTGCGATTACACTGTGGATTTTAAGGAAATTCATTTTTATCTAAATGATTATCTTTTCTTCGGAAAACTTAATCGAATTTCGTTCTAATTATAAAAAGCGTCTACCATCCATTTTGAACCATTTTTATGAATTTTCATTTTCCCTTCGTAATAAAACTCTCACCTACGAAAGACATTAAAAAAACTAAACCGATTAAATCTAATCAATTTCTCAACAAATTTTCCATTTCTATAATATCACATTATCGCAATCAAAATTCACATAAATTTCATCAACTTTCAACCTCATTTCATTTAATTTTCATTTTATTTTAATTTTCTTCTATAAAAAAACAACATTAGTCTTTCTAAGATAATTTTCCTTTTTTTTATTATTATACTTTTCCGAATGCGAATAGAAAAACAGATTTTCTTTTTGTGTATGTTAGAGAGAAAGAAAGTAATTTCAAGTTCTTAGATCGAGAATAAAAATGAAATTAATGAAAAGTTTATCTTACTTATTTCCCGAAATTTGTCTTATTAACATAATAATACTTACTGTGCTGATGGACATTGATTATTATTATTATTATTATTATGGTAACGATTTTTTTAAAAATATATTTTAGAATAATAATCTCATTTACTAACAGAATAATATGTCAACTTTAAGTTTATTTCATTTTCATATTATATTTATATATGCGATATAAAACGGAATAAAAAAGAACCTAACATGATAAACAAGATTCAGTGATTATTATTAAGATGATGGCTTTTTTTTTCTGTTTTTGATGATAGAATTAAATAGAAAATCCATCAAATTGTGGGCTGATCTGATTTTGATTATTTCTCGTAAATAGTTTATTTATGTTAAAAGAATAAGAAATAAAAATGTCATGTTTATTTTGTAAAAGAAGAAAGATGTTATGTTATTTATCGAACAAATCATCAAAATAGTTTTTATTGACGGTTCAACTTTAGTTTTAGATGTTTTGATGTTTGTTCTTTGGTTTTCTTATTTTTTTAGTGAAAGATAATTTTGATGTTTTGCTTTTTATTCATTCAAAATGAGCTACAAATTAACTGTGTTGTGTTAAATAAATAGCGTTGATTGTTACGGACGAGGATAGATTTTTGTGGCATGATGTTAGATATGTATAAAGATGATTGATGGAAGTGTCTGATTAATGGAAGTAGTAGTATTTACTGTTTTACCGATAGGAATGTTGAGTATTAAACCGATCCAAAATCCACATGTTCATTTTTCTTTTATGCTCACTTCTCAGGGCTTGATTCTTGCATTGGTATGTGCTGAATACCTACACAAAAAATTGGGCCCACTGTGCATTCCAGAGCTAGCCCTTTTTACATATAGTATAATAAGATGTGAGATTTGTTAGCTATTAATACTTATATCTTAGCTTAAAAATATGAAAAAAAGTTAGATCAAAACCCATGTTATTTTGTGATTTCCTATCGTTTATTTCGCAAACTTTTTTCTCATAATTACAACAAAAAAGTTTTAGCGGAACTTTCTGAGATTGGGCTCAATTTTTTCAATTGTTTTCAGTGACATTAAAAAAAGATGCCGGACAAAAAGCATTTTTTAATTCACTAGACTTGAATTTTGAATAGATATTGAATTATTAAAAACATGTGTGAGGAATTAAACTCAAGTATCTAAGGAAAATAATTTGGATATCTCAATCGATATTCCTAAATATCGAAACGATATTTAGGATTTTTCTCAGAAAATTCCATCCTTCTGTTTTTCTTATACGGGTTTCAGACGGATTCGATTCTTTCTCATTCGTGGGCATGATTCGAATAACGTCATTAACACCGATTTAAATAATTCTATATTTTTATTTGAATGAATACTTTTGTTACTTTCCGAAATACTGTTGTAACAGGATTTTATAGAAGAATACATATATAACAAAACAAAAAAACTATTCCTAACACCTATATAAATATATATATATATATATATATATATATATATATATATATATATATATATATATATATATATATATATATATATATATATATATATATATATATATATATATATATATATATATATATATATATATATATATATATATATATATATATAGATATATATTTTTTTTTTTTGACATAGCCTTCATTTCATCGGACACTCTAGTTCTTCATCATTAACTTGATGGAAGATACTACCGACCCCTGCCAGGCTAGCATTATACCGAATGAAGACCTCTTTTTATTATAATCCGAAATTAATCAGAACTGGAGCTGAAGTCAACAGTCTTCAGATTTCCAAAGCTAATTGGAGCTGAACATTCGGAAACAATTTTGATAATAAACAAAAAATGGGGCACCTCACATGGCATTGCTACGAACGTTTACAAGGAAAAGGGGATTTCATTGAATAATTTCATTAAAACTTTTAAACGAAAAGTTCATTAACAACAACAGGATTGAATAATTTCTTAAAAACTCTTAAACGAAAAGTTCATTAAAAACAATAGGATCGAACGAACGAAACAAATCGACAACACAAATGGTGTAAAGCATTCCAAAAGTTGTTCACGCCAATCAATTTTAGATTCTACCTGCATCATTTTCTATTGTTTTGTAAATGTTTTTATTTTTGATCTACGGGTGTGACGACCCCGCGTACTTCAGTTATTGACATACGAGTTAACGTGAGATATCACATACAACTGACAATAGCAGTGAGATATCACTAGCCAAAGTGATATCTTAGCGATGCTGGTGGATAAGCTGCATGCAGTCAACGGTAGCACCCTCAATTTAAGCTGTGGAATATCCCTTGATGGTGACACGCTGTTATTTGGTTGAAGAAACAACCCTTCATATAACTCTTATGTGTGGGCTTTATTCATTGAGAAAGACAGTGCGCCAAAAGATGAAGGAATATGCCACTAGCTAGATTATTGGCAGCCTCATTTAGTTTTGTTAAAATATTTGCTATTTATTTATTTCTCTATCCTATCATAAAATGTTGGTTTATGTCATATTTTATAGGTGATTGGATTTATTGTTTAGTATCCATTCTCTGACAAAAAATATAAAAAAAAAACAAAAAAAAAAAGATTTAGGTCCAGGAACATCCTTTGAACGTATGTTGTTGTGGGGCATTGGTCTTAATATATTTTTATGTATTGTTGTGACACATATTGGAATTCCTACTACACACCACATTTTATAAAAAAAAATTGTATATTATCACATCAACTATGTACTGTAATTTACAAAAAAATATTATCTTAGCACAACTATCTCTTTCAAAATCATTGAGGTTATTAGTCTAATAAAAACTCAACGTACATGAAAATTGTGTAAAAATAAGAAATCCAAACTTCCGTTTTTCTGATAGTTCAAACTTTAATAGAACCAACAAATTTATTCTATCTCAAATTCCGAAACAAACTAAAACAACAAAAATATTTCCTTTATCTCTCAAAATGTGTTGACCCTATTAAATGTGGTAGTAAGTAGCTGAGCTGGAAACGTTGTAATCATCATTTTTTTTATCTTGCTTTCGTTGTGCTTTTAGTAAGTCTATTAAGCAAAAGTCATAAAATGGTTTTGGTTCGATAAGCTCTGAAAGCTGTTTTAAGAAACAATTTAGGTTTATAGAAACAATTTCTATAAATTGCCTAACAAATTACTTACGCATAGAAATCATTGATGATGACAATAAATACAATGGCGTAGAAAATTGGAAACTTACCTAAAAATAGAAGAAAAATTTAATGTTAGTTTATGGTTTTACTTATAACAGAATAAATGTTTTTATATATAAACGAGAATATATTCTAATGCATTATTTTATTAATTTTATTTACTTTCCGATATGGGAAATTCTTGTTTTACTTTATTTCACACATGATACCAGGAATAACTACAGAACAAGTTTTATGTCTGGCCGGACACTACACTTGTTGTGCAATACTAGACAACTGATGGAGAGAAACTGACAAGTCACTTTAATCTCGACTTTGAGTCAACTGATAAGTCTTGGTTTATGGAATGATTTGGGTGAAACATTGATACATGATTGGGTTATTGAGCGTTGGTGGGCGTCTAAAACAAACAACTAATTATTTTTAGCCCCAATAACTAACGCAGTTAGAAATTTCAAGAAATCGAATTTATTTTTATTACATTTTCGGAATATACATATTATACATATTTGAGTTTATTTTCTAATTGATCGCGTATAATTTCAAATCAATCCGGCAAATATTCTTGGAAATACACCCATCTTTATAATGTAATGTAATATTTTGTAATATTTGTAATGGCGCGCAGGGGTTACCGACATAAGGCCAGGCGTAAAATCCCCGGCGACAAAATCCCCTGAGGACATAAGGCCCGGCGACAAAATCCCCAGAAACAAGAATCCCAAGAACAAGAATCCCACTTTCACTTTCACCGCCAAACCCCCCGATTTATAATTTTTTTAAATAATTTAATAATGAATAATTTTTTATGCATGAATTCAATCATGAACTAAATAAAATTATTTATTGTTATTTATTTAAAATGATTTATTGAACGAATTTAGTAAAATTAAAATAAATAAATATATATAAAGTAATTAATTTTTTTTCGATTTTTATTATATTAATTAATTAATTTTAACTAAATTTTATTTCTACCTATTCCGACTGATAAGGGCAAATCCACGTTTTTCTTTTTTTATTAAAACAGTAAAAAACATAAGTCGTGTTCGATTTGTCTGAAGTAACTGTATTATCTGAAAAAAGTCGGACAAGTGCGAATAAAATTCGCTCGCCAAGGGTTCCGTGAATGTAAAAGAACACAATATCAAAAATAAATGACATAAAGTTATGTTGTAAAGTCTTTATATCGCCAGACTATGGACGCATAACAGAATAAATGTTTAATCGTAAACGTCAATAGTAAATGTCAATCACATCTACATTGATCAAAAATGTTACTTGAGGTTAAATCTTATCCATGGCTGTTTATGTTAGCTAAAGAAAGATTTAACCAGTATTTTAATGGTCTAAATTGGGAATATTTGTTCTATGAATCAGCGTCGAAAAATAGGGGTATACATACACTTAAAATAGCACTTTTTTCATAAATAACTAAAAAACTGTGCATCGCAGAATTCTAAAAAATATTGCAATGTTTCTTAAATTAAGTGTTCTTTCAAATGACACCCCACTCGTTTGGTTCCAAAAAAGTTTTTTTTTACCCTCCTTACACCCATCCCCTAAACACACAAAATATAATTATTTGAGAGTTCGCTATACTTTTCGTTCAAAATATAGCAAACTTCCTGTCTCTATGAATTTTTTCAATTTTTTCTGTCAATCAGTGTCGAAACGTAGGAGGGGTGGGGGAACGGTTTGGAGTTTGCACATTTTTTAGAATAACTCAAAAACTGTGTACCGCAAAATTCTAAAAATTCGGAGCTCTTTCAAATGACTCCCCACTCGTTTGGGTCAAAAAAATTTTTTTTCACCCTTCCCCACCACATTCCTTAAGAACACAAAAATATAATTATTTGAGAGTTCGCTATATTTTTCGTTCAGAGTTTATCAAACTTCCTGTCTCTGTGAATTTTTTCTGCTAATTAGGCTCGAAATGCAAGGGGGGGACCAACCTTTTGTGTCACTTTATTGATAATAATTCAAAAACTATGCATTGCAAAATTTAAAAAAAAATAGCAATATTTCTAAAATCAAGTGCTCTTTCAAATGACACCCCACATGACCTGGTTTTAAATGATGTTTTTACCCCTTAACATTCCCACCCCTTTAATAAATATAGTTATGAGTGTCTGCCACTTTTCTATATTTTTCATTAAAAACCTACTCAATTTTCTATCATTCCAAATATATTTCAAGATTTTCGATGAAGTAGGGTCGGAGTTAATCGGGGCAATAAAACATCCCGAAAACGTCATTTTTCAAAATTATACAAAAAATGGTGAGGTGTAAAATTCCAAAATATATTTTTAAATAATGCTGAAATGAAGCCCTTTCATATGATACCCTACTCGTCTCGCTAAAAAAATGTATGTTTTCAAAGGCTTTACATCGTACCTCCTTAAAACAAACGAACACAACACTATTTATTTTTTAACCCGCTATCTTGTGTGGGTAGGTTAGTTTTATAAGCACCTCAAATTTTAAGTTCATCGGATTAATGGTTCACGAGATAATCGAAATAATGTGAAAAACACGTTGTACTCTCACCAATAGTGTTCCGTATAAAAAACGGAACCCTAAAAAATGCATCGAATTGTTGTTTTTTTTTTCGTAAACTAAGCTATTTTATATTCATATCGATTATTAACCTCACTTAATTGTTTTTCATACAAACAATGTTAACCAAATTAAACTAAAAGAAAAAGAAAAAAAAAATATTATTATAAAAAAAATCTCTGAGTATATATATTTTTTTCAAATATCAGGCACCAAAATCTTATTCCCTATTAATCTTAAACTGTTTAATTAAATAACAACCTACTAAGCACTATTGTCTTGCCTACAACTGTTGTTATTTATTTTGTACTGTTATTTTACAATGAACACGGCAGTCAAAAGTCAAAGACTGCTTTTTAAAACAACAACGGTTAGGCAACATGTTTAAAAATAACAACTGTTATCGACTGTTTTTGTCTACAACTGTTATTGTAAAACAGTTCTTGTATCTGTTGTTTTTCTTTAAGCGCAACAGCTCGTTACTGCAATTTTCAAATAACAGTTGTTTAATAACAGGTTTGAAAATAACCACCCAATACTACTTTGAACGCGTTTTTCTCAAAACAGTGTTTTCAAAGTCGGTGAGCACAATTTCTCAAAAATAGCTTAACCACCAATCGTTTTGAAAATTTAACACAACCTTTTCAGATATATTCTTTAGGGATTGATAGAAGGAATAAGATTTCCAAAAATTACTTCTATTTTTTTAAAACAATTTAACGAACAGATTTTTGTCGAAAATTTGAATTTTTTTTTGGTGCAGACATTTTGTCTAAAATTTAAAATTTCGACTTTTCCTTCGATCAATTCCTAGATTTATCTATCCATAAAAGAATCGTTTTGGTTTTTTATTTTATATAATCTAAGTCGGAGATATCGTGCTCACCGCCAGACACTTGTTATTCAAGGATCTCCAGGAGATCGTCTATAGAGGAGCACTGTAACTCAATATGTATTTTTGAAAATGAAATGTGCCAATATAAAACTGAAAGTTACCCCTACATATATTAATACTTTTTGTATTTGTCAAATAAAATCTCTTTTCAGAAACAAATCGTATATCAACAATTTTTTTGGCCTTGAAAATGCCTGTAATCCCCACTTCTAACCGATTTTTAAGAATATTGGAGTAGAAGGTTTTCCAGAATTACTTTAATTACATTTTAACAATAGTTCTTCAATTTCGATAAAATTATTTTTGTTGCACTTTTTTGGTTATAAATTTTTCTAAAATTATATTTAAGATAAATTTTAGACAAGTTAGGCATAAATTGAATTTAGACCAAGAAATTTAATAAAACTATAAAAAAATTTTTGAATATTATTTCTCAAAAATAGGGGGAAACAGATGGGAAAAATATGAGAATTTAGCCTTACATTTTTTAATATTGTACATGATATTTATTCATCAATACTTTATAAACAAATTACAGTCATCTAATTCCAATAAAATGTAACAGTTCATTACTACTATTTAAAAAGTTTACTGTGTTATCACTTTTATGGGAAATCCTTATTGAATTTCCTCAACGAAACATTCGCAGATATGAAAAGCATGGGAAACCACTTTAGTTAGAGTATATATAAATATAGATTATAGAGAGAAGATAATTTTAAAATTGTATGAAGAGACAAAAAAAGTGGGATTAGCACATCTGTCATACTCAATTTCTCTTTTTTTCAATTTGATTTGTTTTTCAATGTTTATATTTACTACCACAAACTTTTTAACTAAATTAAAATTTTTTTAATTATTTGCAAATTAATTTTTCATTTATGAAAACCAAAATGTCATTTTTATTTCTTTACTTTTTTAAAGATCGCAGAAGAAACTATTTTTTTTTATGGTAACGTTTTTTCTTGTAGATTTAAAAAAAAACGCTCTATAATTGCAGTTTTGCACAAATGAAAAAGTGATGAACGTCTATTAGCATGTCACTAGACATTTCGGTTTCTGATGGGAGTAAAATACACAAAAAAATACGATTTGACATGCGTGGATATTCTACAACTACAACCAATAAGACTAGGCCAGAGTTTGTGAATAAATAAGATGGTCGTAAGGTCTACCCACTTCTATTTTTAAAAATGGGAACGGGAAGATATTTATTTGTCAAAAATACTTAGCTGGTCTTTACAGAGTCGCAATAAAAAACAATGAAAATGTTGTGCCATCTTTGTTTTTTTTAAATGCCAGCTCGGTCTGAAATGTTAACGGTTCTTTGAGAAAAAAAATATAAAGTGAAGATTATGTTATATTATAAAATACATTATAAAATATTTGTAGAATTTGTATATATGACCAACAATTATTCTCCACTTTACTAAAAAACTAAAACTTGAATTAAATTTTAAAACTTTTTATAATTTCTCTTGCACTACCGGTTTCGATCTTCTAAAAATCTACAGGTTCTATACAGCAATTGAAGATAAAAGGAAACGTAAAATAATATTACAGAATTCTTAAGGCATTATAAGATAATGAATGCCATTCATACATACCAAAAAATATTAAGAAAATTGACATTTATGAAGTTATACCATTTTTGAAGTTATATGAACAATTGAGAATGACTCCGAATCAGCTAGTGGTTTAAAATAGGCGTGTGTCAGGCGGTTCAAAAAGAAAATGGTTAACATTAGTTGGCTGTTGTTATTGGATCAATACTAGAACCATTCATCGGCCGATCTAAGGTTTCCTGAAAAGAGCCAGTATATAGTTGCCTTTGAAGGACCAAGCGCTGGGTCATGAATGGCAAACAGTACTTGGTAATCTATTGTTATTGGGCCGTTACTGGAACATGGTTAAAGAGTTACTATTCCTTTTCTATTATTTGTCAGGCCAAAGATAATCTTCAACCACTAAATCGTAGCATAATAAAGAAAAGTGCGTTAAAATTGTCTATAATCAATGAAACCAAGACTCATTGGTTAACTGTTATTCTTTGATCCAACACCCTTTAGATTTTCAATCACTAACTTACAGACCTACCACACATTTAAGTCCTAAGTCGGTTCTGTAATAATAACTGTAAAATCAATGGAACGACAATAATTTTATTTTATGTTTAATTTACTTCTCGAAGAATTTTATCGTTATTTTTATTAGTTTTTGGTATCTTTAGTTATTATCATTATTATTACGATTTTCTTTTATTTATTTTTATTCTCATAGGTTTGAACAATAAACAAAACGATGACACTAATGTAAATTAGGATAACCAAAAAGGAAAAAATATTTGAAAACTCAAAACTCAAATGTTAAATCAAAACGAAAAAAGTGAGTTTACGAGGTTGAACTAATAAATTATCAAACATTCTTGCTTGAATATCTCCTTTGATTTATATTTTCTTCATTACATGTGTTTGTTTATCACCTGAATGAACAATTATTTCACTCATTTCAATTATTGCTTTTTCACCTTCCCAGTCATTCACTTATCATCTCATCCATGAAAATCTGTCAAAATCTTTTAAACTAATAAATTTTGACAGATTCGATAAAACGATTTTTTTGTTATTTCATAAGATAAATATAATAAGTTTTTTTATCTTTATAGTTTTGTTATTTTATTTTTTTATCATAATTACAACATATTTGGTTTTAAAATAATTTTTTATGATTTAAATGTAAATATTTTTATAAACAAAGAAATGGGAAATCATAAAACCTTAAAATGTAATCATAACTTTCTGGTATCGCTAAGATATAAAAAAAAAGTGAAAATGGTTATTTTTGGTGGCATCTGGATTAGATAAAATTTAACGAACTATTTTTAAAATGAATATGGACCAAAGATTTACATTTTTGTTTGAATACTTTTTGGAGTAGCATATTTTTTCATTCTGATTTCGATATATATATTAATATATATACATATTAATTATTTAATTACCTTGCATTTAAAACATTCATTAATCCCTGTACGACACATTTATTTACTATAAATACATATCATAAGTCAACAGCAATAAAAGTTGTCAAACTCTCTTCAAATACTTATTTTTTCGGCTGTAAACAAATATCGACTAATTTATCTTCATCAAAAATGTCATTGTCAAAACTTGAAATATTAAATAAATTTTGTTATCAGAATGTTCTTGCTACTGCTACCTTTTTCTGTTTGTTTGATTACAAATTGATCAATTTCTATGGAAAAGATAAGAAAGTTTTAATCACACCCAATCAAATGAAAAAATAAATCAAATTTCCAATCAACAAATATACAATAATACAAATAAAATGTTCAATAGCACAAGTATATGTCTGTGTATCATCTTCGCGTTTATTTCCTTCCATACCTAACAAATCATATATACGTAGTGGGACGTAATATGTTTATAGAGTAAAAAAAATAGATGAAATAAGTAACTTCTTTTCGTTTTAAATAATTTACCCTTATCGGGTCTGTTCATGTTTCGGCGCCAAGAAATTAGAATTATTCGATGAGAAATAATAGCTATCTCCTGTATATTGCAGTATGGCGTATAGGGCTGGGTGATATTAAACGAAATATCGATATAAAAAATATCGATAATTCCGATATATCGATATATCGATAAAGCGATATATCGATTTTACCATTTTATCATTTCGATATCGGTATTCGATATATGTATCGAAATTTTTTCCGGCACTAATGGCGTAACACGCTCAACACTAAAACACCCACCCATAAGAAAAAATATTTTTAAGCCATAAACCATTAAAAAGTTTGTGTAGTTATTTATGGATTGATATAAAATCATCTCTCTTATATTTTATTCTCGCCCAACATTAATCCTTATTACGTTATAAAAAGAAAATTCAACGAAAAACGAGATATCTAGTTTTTACTAGGTTTTGGTTTAAAGGAAAAGAAACAGGTTGATTCACAGCTAATTGACCAAAATTCACAATTGTGGCAAAACATTTAACTGCAATGTAACCCTGACGAATGACAGTCGTTTGAAATCATTTTGGTTTGGCTATCAAGCATGAACCATTTAAATTTATATAACTTCTGAAATATATGCAATGGAGTTTTTAATTACATCTTGTTAGAACTCTATTTTTCCAAATTTGAAAGAGGAAAATTGTGCTAACAAGCAGAGTCGCAAGGAGTTGAGCAGTGGTAAACTGGATTTGGGGGATGGAATCCAGGTTCGATTTCTAGCCAGGTCAAATTATTTTTAATTAGAAAACTATAATAACCATTAACAGGACAGTTTGCCAATTAAACGAAAGTTGGTCAATATGTCTAGTCTGGAATCCTATTCCCGAATACATAAATGTAAATTTGGACAATATTGTGAAATTTGTATTATCTAACAAAAAAATAATATAATTGCCCTATTCCAGGATACTTTTCTAAAACTAAATCAAGAGCACAACGGAAAAGGTCTTCAGCTTAATACAACTTTATTTACAACCGACTAATTGAATCTGAAGACAAACATCAGATAGTTGCAAATTTGAAAATATCACAACAAAAAGACAAAAACGAAGATAAAAAAGTGTACAAGAAATAAGATATTCCTGAAAGCCTAACACAATGTCAGTGAAGGCCCCACAACCATGTATTCAAAAATAAAATAATTCTAAATATGTTTTCGAGTCATTTATTGCTTAGAAGTTTAACGCTATTTTTCAAAACGGTGGAATTCAAACTATAACCTTTTGGGAATTTAGCTCAATTCTTTTAGTGTTATTTGAGTAAAATTCTTTTAAAAACCAACGTATGGTTTTCGAGATATCGCATTAGTAGGTCATCTTATATCTGAATATGGGGTTAACCACAAATGAGAAGCTATCTATAAAACTAAAGTTCGAATGTTACAAGGGTAATTTGAGAAATTTTTGAACTTCAGATATTTTTTTTATTTGCGGCCGGCGCCTCCCACAAGCGATTCGCCGTTGATCGATTTCGATATTTGGATTACCTTGAAAACAAGGGACGTAAACTTTTACCAAAATGAATTTAACGCCTATAAAGATAAATAAAAGCATTTCTGAATTCACGAAATAGAACACAATCATGACCCATCGTGTATCTTTCTTCCTATAATTCTGTGTCACTACAAACAACATTTTCTTTTATTCTCTATTGATTTTCTTTTGTTTTTTTTTCTTGATCCAACTAAGATGAACACAAATATTTAACTTTCGTTGATTGCAATTTTTATTCCAAACAAACTTTATTTCTACTGTTTTTGTCGTATTCTTCTGTAACGTCTCAATTGTGATTTGTAATGAGTTTTTTGTTAACGAATTTTATGAATGAAAATATTTTTTTGTACTTCTTATTAAAATAAGTAAATAAATAAGAAAGAAGATATAAATTGTAAATTTACTTCTATTAACTTCTTGAATTGCAATTGTTTGGTATTTATTTTTCTTGTTTGTATATCTATATTGTTTTAATTATAATGTCAATGCAGCATGCATTGGTTTTATTTAGCACGAATTGTCGAAGAAAAATAGGTTATTATAACATTAAATAATTGTTTTATAAGATATGAAACAAAATACGTGGTTTGATACACTGAAAAAAAAAATATTCTATTTCCAATCGAAATGCAGTTGTCACACGCTCGCCCTGGAGGCGGATATGGCGAATCGAACTACCATATCGACGGCTACAAAGCATTTACGTGTAACTACATTTTATACAAATGGAAAGGAAGCTCACAAAACGATTTATTGCAATTCTAAACAAGCTTAAAAAAAATTATTATCAATAAATAAAACAAAACAGTTTTTTTTGATTTATTGATAAAACAAATTTTTTTTCAAGCTCATTGAGAATCACAATAAATTGTTTTTGCGCTTCCTCTCAATTTTTCCAAAATGTAGTAACACGTAAATGCTTTGGAGCCGTCGATATTGTTTCAGTTGTTTATGTACCGAATGGTGTAGTTGAGATAACCGCACGTTGTGTTTATGTGAAAATAAATATAGTTTACAATTAATTTCTCATACTTCTATTGTCGGCGATAGGGTTGATAGATTGGGTTGGTAGATTGATCTACATATATATAAATTTGATAAACATGATGGCCCATCCATTGGATCGGTTAGATTTTGAGCAGTGAAACTATTGGAATCAAAACGACCAAATACTTTGTTTCACATTTCTCATTCAATGATATTTTGGTTCACTTTTTTTTTAAAAAACTAGTAAGTTTGTTTCTTTTTAAAAGGTTGATTTGGAGATCAGTGTCGTCAGGTTTAGGGCCACTTTCGTAAATATTTATCTTTTTCTTTAATATTTAGCATCTTCTCTCTATTACGTAATGGTGACTGGAGCTATTTCAATGTCGTCAAACCAAGTTTTTTTTTAATCTGGTTGTTCTTCCAATATCAGATGCAGCTGTAGTTTTATTTGTAGTATTGTGTTGAGTCGTGAAATATATTTGAAGATAATTATGCAATTGAGCTTTTTCCAATCATCATCCAACGCTTGACTAATTTTATGCTGATTTTAGATTTAACATTCAACAACCTATTATACTCCGCTATTAACATACCACTTAACATGAGATATCACACACCACTGACAATAATTGACAGCAAGAGCAAGAAAACCTGATAATGGCTTGTTCCGGCCTTGAATTAGAGGCTAGGGTTAACCTTATTTGAACATATCCTACCCCGATTTAGATTTTCGTATTTCACTCTTAGTTGGGACCGGAGCGTGTCATATCATCGAAAAATCATACCGTCGAAAATCGTTACATCGAAAAAAAGCAATAAATTGAAAAATAAAAATCAAACCGTCGAAAAATCACACAACCGAAAATCGCAACATCGAAAATCATATCACCGAAAATTCATTACGTCGAAAAGTCATAGCATCGAAAAATCACATCACCGAAAGTCATATCATCGAAAGTTTGATTCACAAAATCGAAAAATCATACCATCGAAAATCGTAAAATCGAAAAAAAAATCATATCATCGAAATATCATTACATCGAAAATATTCGATGTAATGAATAAATCATTACATCGAAAAATCATATCATCGAAAAACAGGGTGTCACAGATAAAACTTTTGTAAATTAAAATGTTAAATGTCAGCAGTATATGTTAATTGGGCAATTCGTTTGAAAATGTACATTTATTTGTGGATTTTTTTTTAAATCAAAATTTTGTATGAGTGGAACGAATGAAAAAATCTAAATTCTGAATTTTTTATTTATTGCTTTGAAATGCAGTTTTGCCGGTATACATTTTTAGTAATTTCTTTTGGTTTACATAGATAATATATTAGGTGCTATCATATTTTGAAGATAAAGTTTTAGGATTCCAAACAGATTTTACGTTTTTTTTTAATAATAAATACTATGCCCTATAATATTATATTATATTCACCCTGTATTCTTTTGAAAATGCGCATGTTTTATAGTTTTTTTTTGAAAATGCTAAAAACATTTGGTATGTTTAGTATTGACGAAATTTGTATTGGCGAAAGAAAGTGTGTGTCGAGTGTTTTTCAAAAAATAATGAAGTGTGTAACACGAAAATGAGCATTTTTTGCTTAAAAAATTAATCATTCTAAGTGATTACGAGTAGTAACATTGAATGTGGAGAAAATTTGATGGTTGGCATTGGTATGTGTTACCGGAACCTTGATTATTGTATTGTAAGTGTGTCGAAAAATACTGTCAAGTGTGTCAAAAGAATGATTTTCATTTATTTTTTAACCCAATTTTTTGGAAAAAAATAAAATTAAGTATGTAATTGTTTTTATGAGTTGAAATGTATTTGAACATGAAATTGGACATGTTTCTATCCAGTTTCAACTCCTCCCAACTTATAGGAACAATTGGGAAATATCAAGTTGTTGCAGATTAAATGTCGTTTTTAAAAAGCTTGATTAATTTTTGGAATATATTTAGAATTTTGAAAAAAGTTTAATTTTTGATTTTATTATATGTTTTGGAATATTTTTAGAATTTTGAAAAAGTTTTTATTTTGTTTTGATTTTTGCAATATGCTTAGAATTTTGAAAATAGTTTCAATTTTTGATTTTGTAATATTCTCTTGAGTATGTTTGAACTTTTGAAGAAAATTGAAATTTATGATTTTATTATAATATTTAGAATCTTAGAAAAAGTTTGAATTTTTGATTTTGTTATAATTTTTGCAATATGTTTGGAATTTTGAAAAAAGTTTCAATTTTTGATTTTGTAAAAATTTTTGGATTGTTTAGAATTTTGAAAAAGTTTAAATTTTTGATTTTTTTTAA
Organism: Diogma glabrata; assembly: GCA_963693315.1. NCBI lineage: Eukaryota > Metazoa > Arthropoda > Insecta > Diptera > Cylindrotomidae > Diogma > Diogma glabrata. The sequence goes on from OY856186.1 coordinate 117,996,285, forward strand.
ATTTTTGGAATATTTTTAAATTTTGAAAAAAAATTTAAATTTTTGATTTTATGATAATTTTTAAAAATTTTAGGATTTTTGAGAAAAGTTTGAATTGTTTATTTTGTAATATTCTCTTGAATATTTTTGGATTTTGAAGAAAGTTGGAATTTTTGATTTTATTATAATATTTGGAATTTTTTAAATCAATTCAATCAGAATTCCGGCAATGTTTCCGGTCTGAAAGACCTAAGTATTACTCATGAGCCAAAAGTGAAATTCTTACCCCCACTTTTTTTTGCATTTCTCGTCGTTTTACTTTCGCATTTCTCGTCGACCTACTGATTCTAAAAAAGCAAAAAAAAAATGTATGTCTGTCTGCCGGTCGGCCGTCATTACCTACGAAATCTAGAAAACCGCTAAAGCGATTTCAAAAATTTTGGTTCCTAAAAATAGGTATGCTCTATGGACAGGTCCGAAAGGACGCTGTGTTTGATAACTGTATTGGAAGTGTGTCAAAAAATCATTAAGTGTGTCAAAAATAGCAGATTTTCATATTTTTGGCTTAAAAACATTTATTTTAAGTGATTACGAGTAGAAACATTGAATTTGGAGAAATCTTGACTGTAGAGATTGGTATGTGAGATCAAAAACTAGATTATTGCATTAGAAGTTTGCCAAAAAAATGTTGTCAAGGGTGTCAAAAAAAAATTTTTATTTACCCAATTTTTTGGAAAAAAATAAGATTAATTATTTGTTTGACATGAAATTTTATTATTATTATAGAGAATTATGGTATCATAAGTTTGTCAAAAAAATGTTGTCAAATGTGTCAAAAATAAGATTTTGCTTCGGTCTGAAAGACCTAAGTATAACATACATGAGCTCAAAATGAAATTCTTACCCCTACTTTTTTTGACATTTCTCGACGTTTTAGGACCTACTGATTCTAAAAAAGCAAAAAAAACGTATGTATGTCTGCCGGCCGGCCGTCACAACCTACGAAATCTAGAAAACAGCTGGACGGATTTCAAAAATTTTCTAAAAATAGGTTTACTCAATGGGAAGAGCCGAAAGGACGATAATGTCGATAACTGTACCGAAAGTGTGTCAAAAAATCGTCAAGTGTGTCAAAACAAGGAAATTTGCATATTTTTTGCTTAAAAAACTTTCATTTTAAGTGATTGCGAGTAGGAATATTGAACTTGGAGAAATTTTGATGGTCGGGATTGGTATGTGAGACCAAAATCTAGATTCTTGCATTATAGGTTTGTCAAAAAAATGTTGTCAAGTGTGTCAAAAGAAATATTTTTATTTATTTTTTACCCTATTTTTTGGAAAAAATAAAATTAATTACTTGTTTGAAATGAAATTTCATAATTATTACCCAAGTAACAATTGACTCGGTAAATTGTCATTCACAGCTAAAGCTATGCTGTGACAACGTCTCGAAATCCGAAAAACTATAAGAAATAGTTATAAAAGTTAAATAGCTAAACCATTAGTTTTGGAAACGTTGTGACAGTAAACAAAACAGCAATTCCCTTATATAGGTAATATGTGTTCATAGCAGTAATATCATTATTTTCGTAAAATCAAAATTGTTATGTGGAAAGCAATTTTGCTACTATAGTCAAGTGTTTATGCGTTAAAGTCAAAACGTTTTATTATCATTTTTGTATAATTTCAAAGTCAAATCCCAATTAATCAGTTTAGTTCTTTTAATAGCAAGATAGCTGAAAAAGATGAATACAATATAATTTAGACTCTATTGTTGAGTTTGAGCTTTCTGTAAAGCAAATTCGCTGTGCACTCATATTGTCAATTAATTTCATGCTATGAGCATACGTCATGTATATTTTTCAAATCATAAAAAAATTATTTGGTTTTACTTGGTCGGCTGTAACAGTGCACTCGATATTATTTTATATAATGGAAAATAAAAATATAACCATTATTTTAAATCATTAAAGAAATATACACGCAGTTCTACATTTCAAGGAAATTCCGAGATCAATACTAAACAGCTGAAAATGGAACCTTAATTAATTACGAAAATTTGTGTATTAACGTTAAACGATTGACATGTGCCAATTACACTGTTAGAAAAATAAAAGTGATTTCTTTTGATCACTTTTATTGTAGTATCACAACAACCACAAGCAACAAAGTATGTAAACATAAGTAAGTGTTTTTTCAAAAATGTTTAATTTAATTTGATAACGAGAATTATTTTATTCTCTTTGTTTTATAGATGAGAACAATTTAGTTTCCAATAAAAATTGTGATACTGATTTAAAAGAGAGCAATTATGTCTTTTTCAAGACATCTCTACTTAAAATACATAAACTTTTAACATCTGTAACCTCCATATATGATCAAAACGAAAAATTCGGATATTTTTTTAATGATAACGAAGACGATGAAGAAGAGAATACATAAGACTTTCTCGATAAGATAAAAATATAGGCAGTATCGTTTATTATTGCACAAACTGCTTTAAAGGAACTGCTCTTAGCGATTTATAACCAATGCCTTAAACAAAATAAATTGCAACCATTACAATGTGATACTCGCACCTTGTTTAATACACCACAAGATTGCAAGTATAGTACCATTGGCTGGTGGTTTGTATTGGAATCGAGGTGTTAAATGTATTAATCGAAATGTATTAATGTATTAATCGAAAACAAAATGAAACCAAAATTTCGAAAGCTCAATTAGCTTTGTCTGAGTCTTGCTCTAGTTACAGTAAACTTCAACACTTATCATGGATGTCTTAACTGCCATGTCATCGGAGAGCATGATAATGCTTTATATGCCTAAACGAACTGATTATTCCTTTCGCCAGCAACTAGACAAACAGCATTACAAATTCAATTCAGCACTTCTCTGCCTTCCTATTAATATGGTAGATGATGTTATCGTATGTGATATGCTTCATCAGCAGTAAATTGGTATTATGAAAAAAACTTTGTTATATTGGTCAAGAAAAGAAAATGGGGTTTCATATTTCACGATGGGATCATCGACGCATTTAGGAAGTATCACCATATTTAATAAAATGCACTTTGCCATTGGGCATTAACCGTTCAGTTACACCACTTGAAAAGAAAATGGCAATTAGAGCAAAATTACAGAAATTACAGAGTTACAGCAAAATTTGTATATTTGCCCTACAAAACGAAATTTGTTTTCATTCCATTGCTTCACACTTTATAAATCATACTATTTAAATATCCTCTATTCAATAACGCATACCATTGAATGTTGCTGTAAAAAATTAAAAACAATGTTTATAAACTTATTTATTTCAAATAAATGGAAATATATTTTCTTGACAAATTCATATTATGAGTTCATTGGTTGAGACTAGCCATGATCTCATGACTAGCCAACAAACTTGCATTCTGATTTTAAGTTCTCTGTAGAAATAATTGATGATCTACATGAATTTCATTTAATAAACAACAACTACGTTTTATCCTCTTTTTTCACATTTTCTTTCACACAAAGCAAAACTACTTACCACAAAACTACAAAGGCCACCTCAACGAAAGATTGCTTACCTTAAAGCAATCCGTGAAAATGCTTAACATATAACAATTTTGGTTATTAGGAGGACAACGATAGGCCTCTAGATAAAGCATTATAGTTATTAAGGGCAATGAATATTACTTATTTTCTAAAATGTTATTAACGGTAAGTAGTTTTCAGAAATGATAATATCCCATTATGGTATTAATATTTTGAATGCAATTTTCCTTTTAAGTACGCAATATTTATTACTAAAGGCAAATGTGTCATTTATTTGCTTATTTCCCATCTAAAGAAAAAGCATTTTAGCTGTAAAAATGTTGACTTTAGTATAAATAGTAAAAAGGATATCAATTTATCTACATAGCTGTTATACATATTGCAGACATATTTTAATTCTATTTGTTATGCACGAAAATGGCTGCCAAATTAAACGATACGATATAATACCAAAAAAATTGTTTTTCTGAATGAAAACACGAAAATAAACGCTTGTAATTTGTAGTTTGATTAATTTTTTTAAAGATATTATATTGTTACGTTTTTCCAAACTTACTTCGAATTGGCCTTACTCACAATTCGATAAACGCAATCCCCAATCTCTTCCTGAGTTCGATCACTGATTAGTAAGCACAAACACCAGGTTTTATTAAGTATTCAACACCTTAATTGTTTCACAACAACAGGAAAACAATACAGCAAACAATATTCTTGACTAGAATATTCTTCCAACAGCTTCCGAAACTCCAACGGTTGATTATAGAAATTTCCAGTAATAGAACGTTTAAAATAATACACAAAATATTTCTACTCAATAAAACTTATAACTTTATTTACAAAAAAACTTTACACAAAACTAATTTAAAGATCACTTTTATAATTTTAACTTCACTATCGCAGGTTTAAAATAAAACTAATTAAAAACTACAAGAATTAATTTTCTTATATACCTTCTGCTTAATCTCTAGAAATTTCGCGGTCACTTTTTAGAAACCTTGAGAAAATATTAGAATATTCGATTATTTTACGTTACGTTGATTTGATTCATAAAATCATTTGTTTTATGTAGACCTTATTTCTAAGAATATGTACAACAACAACAATATTCATTTCATTCACTTTCTGTTGTGTTTTGTTGATTTTATTTTCCTGGAAGTGACCGTAATCGTCTAGATCTTTCTGTAATCGTCTAGATTTTTTTCTGTACTCGTAACATTACCCTCCACTTAAGCCTGTTCGTCCCGAACAGGATCTAGCTCTCCTTTGTATAAGGCCAATCTTTCCAAATGTACGACTTTCGCTTTGCCTCGATGGCATTTCCTAATTCTATAAACCACGTCATTCAACTTGGTTATAATGTTGTAAGGTCCTTCCCATGCAGCTTGCAATTTCGGTGATAACCCTCGTTTTCGGTGTGGGTTGTGTAGCCATACTAATTGTCCTTCATCGAAACCTTTATTATTAGATCGTATATCATATCGGGCTTTCATTCTATCACTGGTCAGTTGTATCTTCTGCCGAACAAGCTTGTGAATATCCTCAAGGTTCTCCCGGGTTCGGTTGACGTATTCTTGCGCAGACAATGATGTTGATGGTACCGCTCCAAATTTGAGGTCTCCAGGAAGTCTTAAATCACTTCCAAAAATAGTTTGAGCTGGTGTCATGGTCGTGGTGTCATGAACTGCTGATCTGTATGCCATTAAAAATAAAGGAATGTGTTGATCCCAGTTACGTTGATTCTTACTGACCACTTTAGCTAGAAATTCCTCCAAAGTAGCATTGAATCTCTCAACCATCCCATCTGACTGTGGGTGTGAAGCTGTCGTCCTGGTTTTGTTAATCCCCAGCATTTGACAAATTTCCTGGAATACAGCTGACTCGAAGTTCCGCCCCTGATCGGTGTGGATCTCCATAGGAACTCCATAGCGGCTGATCCAATTATTTATCACAGCTTCAGCGATTGTGGTTGCTTCCTGGTTGGGAATCGCACACACTTCCGGCCACTTACTGAAGTAGTCCATGATCACAAGCACATATTTATTCTGATTATCAGTTGTTGGAAATGGTCCCGCTACATCCATTGCGATCCTTTCAAATGGAGCACCTACATTGTATTGCTTCATTTTCCCATGACTTCTTCGTGCGGGTCCTTTCACCGCCGCACATTTATCGCATTTTTGACACCACTCCACAATTGATTGCCGAGTCCCCGACCAGTAAAACCGTTGTCGTATTTTTGCAAGAGTTTTGTTGATCCCAAGATGACCTCCACTCGTTCCTTCGTGATACTCCTTAAGTACTGCTTCTATTTTCGCTTTTGGTACCACTGTAAGGGATTGCTTTATCTTGCCATCTGAGCTTTCCCATATTCTCTTTAGGCATCCATTCTCTAACTGGAGACTGTCCCATTGCGCCCAGTACGCCTTCAAAGTTGGAGTTTTATCAGAAATTTCTCCCCATACTGGTTTGCAACCCTTTTCCTTGAACTCGATGATGGGTGCAATATCCGGATCTTCTATTTGATCTTTTCTTATGGCTTCAGCTGTCCATTCATCGTCAGGTAGCACTTGTAGTAATCGTACATAGATGATGTTCTCCTTATTTTCTTGACGACTGCAATGCTTGCATTCAACTTGACAGGGTCGTCTCGATAATGCATCAGCGTTCCCATGTGCAGTACCCTTTCGATGTTCAATGTCCAAATCGTACGCCTGCAACCGTTCGATCCAACGTGCTACTTGTCCCTCTGGATTTTTGAACTGGAGTAACCACCTTAACGCACCATGGTCAGTTCTGAGATGAAATTTCTGACCATACAAGTATTTATGAAAATGTTTGACGCATTCCATAATGGCCAATAACTCCTTCCGGGTAACACAATAATTTCGCTCCGGCTTTGATAACATTTTCGAGAAATAAGCTATCACCTTTTCCTGACCATCTATTTTCTGCGACAATACTCCTCCTATACCTTCATTACTGGCATCAGTATCCAAAATAAACTGAACATTTGGTATAGGATAGGATAGAATTGGAGCCGTACACAATCTCCTTCGGAGCTCCACAAATGCTTGTTCCTGAGGTTCATTCCATTCAAATGCTTTATCTTTTCTTGTTAACTCATGCAGACTTTTGGCAACGTTGGCGAATCCTGGCACAAACCGTCTGTAATATGTGCACAATCCAAGGAAGCTTCGCAGTTCATGTAGATTCTTTGGTCTTGGCCAGTTCATAACTGCTGCAATCTTGTCGGAATCTGTATGAATTCCCATTGCCGTAACCTTGTGTCCCAAATATTTTACTTCTTCCTTGAAAAGTGAACACTTTTTGGGACTTAATTTTAAACCAGCTGCTTGCAACCTTTCCAGTACCTCCGCCAAGTTCTTCAAGTGGTCATCAAAGTCTTTTCCCATGACGATGATGTCATCCAAATATACAAGGCATGTTTTCCAGTGCAAGCCTTTTAGTACCCGTTCCATTAATCTCTCGAAAGTTGCGGGAGCGTTGCATAACCCAAATGGCATGACATTAAATTGCCATAGTCCATTCCCTACACTGAACGCTGTTTTCTCCCGATCTTCATCCGCTACTTCAACCTGCCAGTAACCACTCTGCAGATCCAATGTTGAAAACAATTTTGAACCCGATAATGTATCCAGTGTATCATCAATCCTAGGCAATGGGTAGCTATCCTTCTTCGTAACTATGTTTAGTTTCCTGTAGTCAACACAAAATCTCAAGCTTCCATCTTTCTTGCCAACTAACACCACAGGTGAGCTCCAGGGACTGTCTGAAGGCTCAATTACACCAGCTTCTTTCATATCTCTTACCATTTTATCTGCTTCCTCTCTTTTAGCCAATGGTAATCTCCTTGGTGCTTGGCGTATCGGCTTTTCTGCTCCAGTGTCAATACGATGTTTTACCAAATCGGTTCTGCCATTTCCTTCGGGTGAACTGCAGAATACAGACTTGTGTTGCTCCAACAATTGACGTACTGCTTTCTTCTGCTCTTCTGAAAGCCCTTCTGTCCATTTCTGCACAAGTTGTTCCATTTCTGCCTTTTGTTGTTTTGTGTTGACCGAGCAATTGATGTTTTTCTGCTCGCACTTTATTATTTTAGCTACCTCTTCACATTGTCCTATGATTGATCCTTTTTTCATTGTTTTCTGCGTATCTGACAGATTTAAAACTCTCACTGGTATTTTGTAATCAGCATCCGATCTAACTAAGGTTTTCCCTATAACGACTTCTTTACAATTTTGATGTTCTTCTTTGTTGGCCTCCACAACCCACAACCTGGGTGACCCAGAACCTCCTTCCAATTTTCCCCAAATGATTGTTTCTGATTGGGGTGGCAGCTTTTCTCTGTGATCCAATATTATTCGACGGACACAATTTGAATCTTCACCAATAAACTGGAGTGGCAACTCAACATTTCCGTACGTGAGTACTCCTTTGCCAGCATCAATAACGAATCCATTTGGCCTCATGAAGTCCATTCCCAGGATGACTTCATCCACAATGTCAGCTACAACCACTTCATGTTGAAAGTGAGTATTCCCGATTTCAAAGTTGACCACTTTCTTTCCTTTAATACTTGCACTTTCGCCAGTAGCTGTCTGCATCCGGTATTTCCCTGCTGGTTTTAGTTTCCCTTTCACAATATCAGTGCGGACAATTGTATTTGTTGCTCCCGTATCTAACGTGATGACACAACTTTTTCCATCAATATTAGCCCTAACAGTAAGGCTGTCACCTCCCCTTGTCAATCTCGAAACATGGATGAAGGTTATGGGGCAATCGGTTGTGGGAGCCAGCCTACGCCCCTTTAGGCTGACTCGTTGTAGTTTAACTGATGCGGCGATGCTCCATCGTCTTCCCTAGCTTGCTGCACCCGTTTTTCTGCTGGACGTCGCTGCATAGGCGATGCTGATCTTGTTCGTTTCCTTCTCACATCTCTGCATTCCCTCGAAATATGGCCCAACTTGCCACATAACCAGCATCGTATTCTATCACTTCTGACACTCTCTCGTGGTCTTGACTTGTAGTTGTTTTCATCAGCCAACTCCACCCGGCGTATTTTAATTGATGGTTTAATAATTGCTTGCGCAGTTTCATTTGTTAAGGCATAAGCAATAGTTTCTGCGAATGTTGCTTTTGGCGACAACATTACTGCTTTTCGTGTTTCTGGATCACGAATACCATCAGTAAACGCCTCGATCTTCATTTTCTCCATAAAATTCGGTGGAGTATTCGAGTGTGCCAAATGTACAAGGCGTTCTACTGCCGAAGAATAGTCCTGAATGCTTTCTCCATTCCGTTGCAAGCGACCCTTTAACTCGATTCTGTATAATTCCTTTTTATGGTCGCTACCATATTTACGTTCCAATGCATTCATCACTTCAGCATAACTTTTGCGGTCGTTTTCTGGTACTGCCTGTAGTGCTTCAGCTGCTTCACCTTTAAGTGCAACTATCAATGCAGCAAGACGATTTTCGGCGTTCCAAACATTTTGATCTGCTGCGGTCTCGAACTGGAACTTGAAGATGCCGAAAGATGTGGTACCGTCATACGATGGTGGTTTCAATTTAATATTTGCTATCTGTTGTACCACCTGTGAAGTAACTTTAGCCGTTTCAACATCCTGTAACCATTTCTCAAAATCGTCAACTTTAGTTACGACCTTATTTAAATCACGCTCAAATTCCAGCATTTCTGTTTGAATTTTCTCGACTTTAACATCGAATGCCGTTGACATTTGTAGAAGTTTCTCGTCCAAGTGTTGATTTATGCTAATATTCAACTCATTTATTTGCTGGTTCATCTCATCTTTATTTGCAGCAAGTGTTGCAGTAATCTCTTCCTTGGTAGCAGCCATATTTGTATTTACATCATCCAGTTTTTGATTCATGTTGGAATTAATTTCTTGTTTTGTCTGGCTTATATTCAAATTCATTTGCTGCATCATAGCCATTAACTGCGTAAAATCACAATTTGCAGGTGGCAATGAGGTTGTTGTTTCCGCAACAGAACTTTTCTCCTCATCAGCTGCTATTGAATCAGCATTTGTACTAATCACTCCAAACTGGTAACTTTCCACAACTACTCCACTAGCTTCCATAGCTTCTCGAAGCCGTATCGTCAATTCAGTTTTGTTTCCGGTTGTTGACAATCCACGTTGTTCTAGTTCTTTCTTTAACTCAAGAACCTTCAAATCACTTAATAAAACCATTATTAACAGCCAACTAATCCGCCGATGTCACCAATGTTACGTTTTTCCAAACTTACTTCGAATTGGCCTTACTCACAATTCGATAAACGCAATCCCCAATCTCTTCCTGAGTTCGATCACTGATTAGTAAGCACAAACACCAGGTTTTATTAAGTATTCAACACCTTAATTGTTTCACAACAACAGGAAAACAATACAGCAAACAATATTCTTGACTAGAATATTCTTCCAACAGCTTCCGAAACTCCAACGGTTGATTATAGAAATTTCCAGTAATAGAACGTTTAAAATAATACACAAAATATTTCTACTCAATAAAACTTATAACTTTATTTACAAAAAAACTTTACACAAAACTAATTTAAAGATCACTTTTATAATTTTAACTTCACTATCGCAGGTTTAAAATAAAACTAATTAAAAACTACAAGAATTAATTTTCTTATATACCTTCTGCTTAATCTCTAGAAATTTCGCGGTCACTTTTTAGAAACCTTGAGAAAATATTAGAATATTCGATTATTTTACGTTACGTTGATTTGATTCATAAAATCATTTGTTTTATGTAGACCTTATTTCTAAGAATATGTACAACAACAACAATATTCATTTCATTCACTTTCTGTTGTGTTTTGTTGATTTTATTTTCCTGGAAGTGACCGTAATCGTCTAGATCTTTCTGTAATCGTCTAGATTTTTTTCTGTACTCGTAACAATATTATACATTTCAAATTGATGAATTTTTTTTGCAAATAAAAATTTTACGACAAATTTTAAATTTTATTTACTTTTTAAATATCAATTAATTTGTTGGCGCATATTAATTATCTGAGGTAACTTTAGAAACTGCCCGATAAATTTATTTCTGCAAGTGTTTTTACGTTTGGAACATGCAGAATCTAAAACAATAACTATTTAACATATAACTTGGCCATCCATTATGAATACAATCAAAAATATTATGTAGCATTAAAAAACAAAGTAATTAAGTTACGTAAGATCATTTTTATAATCGAATTGGGGGAAAAAATATACGAAATTGTTATTTTATTAAATTGTGTTTTTAAAAAAGCAGTTTAGATTTTCTGGTAAATTTTTCTTTTTTCAATCTAAAATCGTTTAAATAACTATTATACTTTTACGAATGCTAAGTTACAACAATAATTTCTTAATTGTTATGGATCCGTTTTTCCTAATTTTACTTATCTGCGTTGAGCTCAGCGATATCGCAAAAACAACTCATTTAATTTTTGTGAAGCGTTATTGCTAAACTAACGAAATTGATATATTAAAAACTGTTTTACAATTATAGCAAATTCGCTGTGTGACGTTATTACAACGTACTGCCAACCAAAATATGATCCCCATTTTAGCTGCCGCAACATCAGCAAAACGTTGTGAAAACGTTTTTTGTATTTTTTGAACTTGTTATTACAACTAAATTCCTGTAAATTTTAGCTGACACAACGTTGTGACAGCTTCAAATTGTTACTTGGGTATTGAGAATTATGGCATTATAAGTTTGTCAAACAAATGTTGTCAAGTGTGTCAAAAGAAAGATTTTTATTTATTTTTTTATCCAATTTTTTGGAAAAAAATAAAATTAATTATTTGTTTGACATGAAATTTTATTATTATTTTTGAACATTATGGCATTATAAGTTTATCAAAAAAATATTGTCAAGTGTGTCAAAAAAATGATTTCATGTATTTTTTTAGATAATTATTTGGAAAAATAAATTTAGCTGTTTGTTTACGTAAATATAATTGAACATGGAAATTTTTGAATTTGTTATAGTTTTTGAAATATTTTTGGAATTTTGAAAAAAGTTTCAATTTTTGATTTTGTAAGAATTTTTGGAATATTTTTAGAATTTTGAAAGATTTTAAATTTTTGATTTTATTATAATTTTTTTAATTTTGGAAAAAGTTTCAATTTTTGATATTGTTATAATTTTTACAATATTTTTAGAATTTTGGAAAAAGTTTGAATTTTTTTAATTTCTAAGAATTTTTGGAATATTGGGCCCGATTCAGTAAAATCTTTTATCGAAAATGTCTGTTATTCTTTTATTTTTTGTATGAAATTTTATAACGGGAAAATAAAATTTCATACAAAAAATAAAAGAATAAAAGAAATTTTCGATAAAAGATTTCACTGAATCGGGCCCATTATTAGAATTTAGAAAAAGTTTAAATTTTTGATTTTATTCTAATTTTTGGAATATTTTTAGAATTTTGAAAAAAAAATAAAATTTTTGAATTTTATATATATTTTTAGAATTTTGAAAAAAGTTTCAATTTTTGTAAGAATTTTTGGACTATTTTTAGAATTTTGAAAAAAGTTTCAATTTTTGCAATATTTTTTGCAATACTTTTAGAATTGGAAAATTGGAAAAATGTTTAATTTTTGATTTTGTTAATAATTTTGTCCTCGTACAAAGCTTTTGGTGAAAACTATATAAAAAGCCTCAACACAAACACAATCCTTACTGTTTTATTATTTAAATTTGTAATGTCATAAAATAAAAGGAGGAAAATCAAATTTGCTTAAAAAATTTTGCAAGAAATTCAAAAAAAGTGGGGGTAAGAATTTCACTTTTGGCTCATGAGTGTAATATTTAGGTCTTTCAGACCGAAGTAATATAAATACATAGCCGGAAAAAAGACGCCTGATTGAATTGATTTAAAAAAATCCCAGCGGCAGGTATATCCGCTAGAAATAGGTAGATTTCGGGGTCAGACGGTTTTGTGTCCAAATAAAATTAGATAAGTCAGACTAGTTTAAATAAAAAATATAAGTAGAAACAGAATAATTCAAAAAAATTACCGAACTAAATTAAATACATTATCCGAACTAACTCCATCAATACAATTTTGGAACAGTTTTATTTAAGTTGGTTTAAACTACTTTTAATAACATATTAAATCCACCAAAGATCAAATGAACTACGTCACAACTACAATTATACCATCACACATAATTTATAATCAAACATTATCAAACCATTTTATTTCAAAATCATCTTTTTGTTGTATTTTTTTGTTCTTATTTAATCGTTTTTCAAACGGTTACTTAGTAAAAAAAAAAAACAAAAGAGATTTTGATAATTTTTCTATGGTATTAAATGGCTTGATATTTTTCTTGTAAGGGGTGCATTATAACGCTTATAAAAATGGAACCTTTTGGGTTAGAAAGCTGAAATTTTTTGAGGCTATAGTTTAAAAGTATGTTTAAAAGTTAAGATGAATTTAAATAACGTAAACTGAAACATGATGAAAGCATTGCCTTTTGCGTTTGTTTTCATTTCAACAGTCCTACAGTCTTCCCCGGAATATAACGCCTAGGCGTCTATTTCGAAAATTACTAAAAATAACAACTTTGTAAAAATTAGTCCTTTTTTCTGCAATAAACTGCCCATTGAAATATAATGCCTAGGTGTACAATTTGAAATAAAAAAAAACTTTTAAACAAAATTAAAACAAGAAATAATTTTATTCATTAAAATTACATTCTATAAAAATAATTTCGTAACAATTACAAAATTACAAATAAAAATGTGATTGTTTTCGAGACAATCTTCTCTGATCTATATTATGTATGTATGTCTGTAGTCAGACATTCAAATTCCAGATTCGTTGAAAATAAAATAATAATTTTTGCAAACTAATAAAATTTCTTTTTTTGGGGAATCAACGGTGTATATAAACGAAGAAATTTCAATAAACTGATCGTCTAAACTCTTGACTTTTGTTCCAACATTCAAAGTTTGCAATGGCATAAATTTCAATTTTAGTTGAAGTACTTTCACCTTTTTTAATGGTTTCCTCGTCTTCTTTGTCCAAAATTTCATCGATTAATTTATTTTTAATAAATTCAATGAGGTTTGGAATATAATTTGTTAGAAACCCGGTAAAAGTTTGTGAATTTTGATACTTCGCTCTGTTAATACATTCGAAAAAACTGTTCTTTAGTTTTTCTGGCCAAAACCATATAGTATTTTCATCCGGAAAATTACTAAAATAATCAAAATCGGAATTGTCTGAATTACCTTGATTATGTGTTTCAAAGTCGCGAAGCCATTCGTCGAATTCAAAATTCTCATCAAAAATTTGTTGAAGCCTTCGATGTAATTTTTCTTTGATAAATAGATTTTCGGAACAATACCACAAACTTCAAATGCATTTTTAATAAACGCCTCATCTCTACTCTCAATCCATTCTATAACCCACCCTGAAACGAATTTGTAAGACGGAATTTTCGGATTTCCTATGCGAGTCTGCAATTCTGGTGTCTCCAAAGCGTCCGATAAATATTTGTCGTATTTTTTGGAAAAAGCCGCTTGAAAACTGCGATTAACAGCGACATCCAAAGGCTGCAACAAACCGGTTAAATTCGGAGGAACAAATACAATAAAAATGTTGTATTTCTTCAGAATCTGATTATTTGCCAATTTTAAATGGCATCCATATGAATCTAATATTAATAAAGTTGGTTCCCTGCTAAAATTTGTTTGCCTCCGTTTTATGTCCACATCCTCTAAATATTTTTTTAAAATCTCGTCGTTGAACATTCCTGTTTTATTAACACTTACAAGACATTTGGAATTGACAATTGGTGGATTTTTAAGGTTCGAAAACAGAAGATGTGGTTTCAAAAATTTGCCTTCTAATGATATCCCAAATGTTACTGTGAACCGTTTATGAGAAGAGCTGGCCTTTCTTATAAATACTTCGCGAACTCCTTTTTTGGTCAGTGTAGATTTTTGATCATTTTCGAAGTATCGAGGAACTTGGTCGATATTTATTATATTGCAGTTTTTAATTTTATTCGTTTCTATTATATTTTGGATGTCACAAATAAACTTTTCTGAAATTTCTGCTACGTTGTCAGGAATTTTTTTTGTTGTAGTTTCGCGGCGAGAAGTTAAATTGAATCGTTTTTTAAAACGCTCGCACCAACCAGTTGATGCTTTAAATGATTCAAATTTCGAATTGCCCGCCTCGGTCTTTAGAGATTCGCACAGAGAGAGAGCCTTCATTTGAATATATTTGTCTTTAACTTTTAAACCTTTTTTATTTCGGTCACTAACCCAGTCTGCTAATTTTACTTCGATCTCTTCCAATTGTGATTTTCTGCCACCACCTTTTACTCTTCTTGTCATTCTCGATTTAACGTTGTTATCCTCTAAAAGTTTTAGTAATTGATCTTTCTGCTTATTCCAACCCCTTAAAACAGATGTCTGTATTCCATGTTTTTGTGATAAGGCATACCATCCTTTTCCTTTTTCGTTGCCGCTAGACTCACTAAGGATATCCAGTTTCGTTTTAATCGTGTAGCTCTTTCTTTTTTGTGACATTATCTAAAATAAACGAAGATCATATTGTGTTAAATAGAGAGAATAATACATAATTGCAGCATCCGATGTGGACCTATTTTTTAATTCACACCGAGCAGCGCATTCCATTGTTTTTTATTGTCTGCTTTGATCAATTTATATTAAGAGTGGCAAGAAAAAATTGTACACTGCGATGCCCAGTGAGAATTAAAAAACATGCCCTACTCATGAAAGCTTGACGATTATACTTGTTAGACACGCTTGGTCTGTATTCACACATTAAACAATTCGTTAGCACACGATTCTAAACGATTCTGAATTGTACAAATTCCGTTCGGTAATACTTACGCGAGTTAAATATACAAATCCCCAATTCAATGGCCGTGTGACTGGTGTAAGTGACGTTGCTCGAATAAATTTTATTTTAAATGATTTAGTATCTGTTTCACGGAATTATATTGTGATTCTATTAGCTACGAATTCACAGTAGGTTTTTAGCTCAATACGACCGGAAGTTTTTTGATTTTATAGAAATACACTTTGCAGTTTTTCAGCACTTTTAAATTATATTTACACGTCAATGGTTAAATATATTTTCAAACTTTAATTATGGTATATATTTAGGTAACTATTTAAAATAATATAAATTGTGTTAGCCGATAAAACAGGATACAATTTAATTTATTTTAATTTGTTAAGTTAAGTAACTAACGCACGAATCGTGAACAGTATCAGTAGCTATATTCAAATAAACAAGTTTTTTGTAGAACAAAATTTTTACAGTTAAGTGAAGAAATAGACGGCAATATTTTTAATGTTATATTGCACACATGGCCAAACCGCGGCTCGCGAGCCGCATGCGGCTCTTTAAAAGAATAAATGCGGCTCTCGAAAAGAAATGAAAAAATTAAATAATATTTAATAATTCATAAAAATTGTAACAAAATTAGAAATAATACATATAATTTATAATGCTGTTTAATATAATATGAAAATATAACAAGTAAAATAAAATATTCAAAATAATAATATAATATGATTTAATGCAATCATTTTATTATATTTAGGTCCGTCCTGTCGAAGTTACTACTATTGGAGTTTTTTGCGACTTTGTTTTAGTTTGATACTACTTTACTTCGCGAATCAAGTTTATAATCCGCTGTTACAAATAAATTTAACTAATTTTATTATTTAAGGTTATACGTTTAACATATTCTAGTGGGCTAAAAATAAAATCACCTGTATTTGTCTCAAATTAATGCACAAAAATCTTTCTCAAAATCAAAAGTCTTTCCTTTTGGATTCGTTTGTTTTTCTATGATTATCTTTTTCTGCAATTTTTTTATAAACAATATTTTTGATATTTTATCTTTAGGCAATTTGCCGATGTTAAATTTAATGTATCCTTTAATATTCCAATTAAAAATTGAATAAGTTCATAATTAAATAGAATTAAAAACACGTGC
Organism: Diogma glabrata; assembly: GCA_963693315.1. Classification (NCBI taxonomy): domain Eukaryota; kingdom Metazoa; phylum Arthropoda; class Insecta; order Diptera; family Cylindrotomidae; genus Diogma; species Diogma glabrata. The sequence continues at coordinate 118,012,838 of OY856186.1, forward strand.
AAATCCGACATATGCTACCTCAACCTGCTACATTTACGACAGTAAGATATTACCCTAAACCAAAAACGAAATTAAAAACTTAAGGAAATTGCAAGAAAAAAACGGTGATTTCATCTCTTGAAGCGAAATATAATATTTTGCGTGTTTTTTATGAATACTCCGTTTTTTAATTTAACTGCTAAATATGTGAGACCACAAAAAAAGGAGATATGACGGATAAAATCGTAGCTTCAGGCAAGAATGGGTTGAAGCATACGCATTCATCGATAAAGGGGGAAAATCTTTGTGTCTTATATGTGCAATGAATCACTTGTCCATTATAAAACCAGTAATTTAAAACGGCATCACGAAAAAAAACATAGTAAATTTTTGGATAGTTATCCGTTGAATACCAACATCCGAACAAATAAAATAAACTCTTTAAAATCTGCATTAAGTAATCAGCAAACATTATTATCATCTTTTAGTTCAGAAGCGGATAATACTACCGAGGCTAGTTTTATGATCGCTTGGAAAAGTTTAGGGAAAATTTATCAAAAAGAATATGGAACAGGTGGTTAAAATGCTGGATCCTTTAAATATCAAATTGCACAGATTAATTAGCAATGTTTCAGTATCACGTCATACCACTGAGCGACGTATTACGGAAATAAGTAAAGATTATAAACAGCGACTACAAGTAGATGTAAAAAATAGTGTAGCTTTCAGCTTAGCCCTTGACGAATCAATCGATATACAAGACACCCCCCAGTTAGCTGTATTTATCCGATACGTTTCCGAATCTTTAATCGTAAAGGAAGAACTATTGGATTTGGTAGCACTTAAAAATACTACTCGTGGTATTGATACTAAGAGTGCCCTTGATAATATATTGTCAGATACAGATATTCCACTGAATAATTTGGTAAGTGTAGCAACTGACGGAGCACCTGCAATGTTAGGAAAAAATGTAGGCCTTATTGGTCTATTAAAAAATGATCCAAGAATACCCGAATTTCGGCACTTTATTGCATTGTTCATCGTGAACATTTAGTTGCAAAATATTTTAAATACGAAAACGTAATGAAAACTGTGCTACAAATTGTGAACTATATTCGGACGAATTCAACCCATCGCCAATTCAAGAACTTTATCGAAGCACTGGACTTTGAAGATCATCCTCAAGATATAACATTTTACTGCCTTGTGCGATGGTTATCCACCTATAATGTTCTAAGCCGATTTGTTGATTTAATGGAACCTATCAGAAATTTCCTCAAAGAAAACGAAAAACACTATCTGGAATTAAAGGATGATGAATTGATTAATGATTGTATGTTTTTGACTGATATAATGGAGCATCTGCAATCCCTCAACCTAGCTTTACAAGAAAAAGATAAAGTTATTACTGATCTTATTCAAACGATTATGAGTTTTATTAAAAAAATTCAACCTTTTCAACGAGATTTAACAACAAAAGTGTTCAACCACTTTCCTCGTCTGAAGAACAGACTCTCTAAAATTAATGATAACAAACTGAGTATTCACTCAGTACAGTAAATTAGCAGAATTATTAAAAGACTTTCACTTGCGATTTAATGATCTGAATAATTTAAATATTTCTCTTAATTTACTTGTAAATCCATTCGAAATTAACATTATTAACGAGGGCTTATCGATTCCTTGTTATATTTTGCATGACAGTGCCTCAAGAGAAATGGAATTACTAGAGCTACAGGAAGATCACATTCTTAAAATGCACACAATCTCCAAATGAGTTTTGGAAACTAGTGTCTCAATCAAAGTACACCGAGCAGCGCATTCCATTGTTTTTTATTGTCTGCTTTGATCAATTTATATTAAGAGTGGCAAGAAAAAATTGTACACTGCGATGCCCAGTGAGAATTAAAAAACATGCCCTACTCATGAAAGCTTGACGATTATACTTGTTAGACACGCTTGGTCTGTATTCACACATTAAACAATTCGTTAGCACACGATTCTAAACGATTCTGAATTGTACAAATTCCGTTCGGTAATACTTACGCGAGTTAAATATACAAATCCCCAATTCAATGGCCGTGTGACTGGTGTAAGTGACGTTGCTCGAATAAATTTTATTTTAAATGATTTAGTATCTGTTTCACGGAATTATATTGTGATTCTATTAGCTACGAATTCACAGTAGGTTTTTAGCTCAATACGACCGGAAGTTTTTTGATTTTATAGAAATACACTTTGCAGTTTTTCAGCACTTTTAAATTATATTTACACGTCAATGGTTAAATATATTTTCAAACTTTAATTATGGTATATATTTAGGTAACTATTTAAAATAATATAAATTGTGTTAGCCGATAAAACAGGATACAATTTAATTTATTTTAATTTGTTAAGTTAAGTAACTAACGCACGAATCGTGAACAGTATCAGTAGCTATATTCAAATAAACAAGTTTTTTGTAGAACAAAATTTTTACAGTTAAGTGAAGAAATAGACGGCAATATTTTTAATGTTATATTGCACACATGGCCAAACCGCGGCTCGCGAGCCGCATGCGGCTCTTTAAAAGAATAAATGCGGCTCTCGAAAAGAAATGAAAAAATTAAATAATATTTAATAATTCATAAAAATTGTAACAAAATTAGAAATAATACATATAATTTATAATGCTGTTTAATATAATATGAAAATATAACAAGTAAAATAAAATATTCAAAATAATAATATAATATGATTTAATGCAATCATTTTATTATATTTAGGTCCGTCCTGTCGAAGTTACTACTATTGGAGTTTTTTGCGACTTTGTTTTAGTTTGATACTACTTTACTTCGCGAATCAAGTTTATAATCCGCTGTTACAAATAAATTTAACTAATTTTATTATTTAAGGTTATACGTTTAACATATTCTAGTGGGCTAAAAATAAAATCACCTGTATTTGTCTCAAATTAATGCACAAAAATCTTTCTCAAAATCAAAAGTCTTTCCTTTTGGATTCGTTTGTTTTTCTATGATTATCTTTTTCTGCAATTTTTTTATAAACAATATTTTTGATATTTTATCTTTAGGCAATTTGCCGATGTTAAATTTAATGTATCCTTTAATATTCCAATTAAAAATTGAATAAGTTCATAATTAAATAGAATTAAAAACACGTGCAAATCCGACATATGCTACCTCAACCTGCTACATTTACGACAGTAAGATATTACCCTAAACCAAAAACGAAATTAAAAACTTAAGGAAATTGCAAGAAAAAAACGGTGATTTCATCTCTTGAAGCGAAATATAATATTTTGCGTGTTTTTTATGAATACTCCGTTTTTTAATTTAACTGCTAAATATGTGAGACCACAAAAAAAGGAGATATGACGGATAAAATCGTAGCTTCAGGCAAGAATGGGTTGAAGCATACGCATTCATCGATAAAGGGGGAAAATCTTTGTGTCTTATATGTGCAATGAATCACTTGTCCATTATAAAACCAGTAATTTAAAACGGCATCACGAAAAAAAACATAGTAAATTTTTGGATAGTTATCCGTTGAATACCAACATCCGAACAAATAAAATAAACTCTTTAAAATCTGCATTAAGTAATCAGCAAACATTATTATCATCTTTTAGTTCAGAAGCGGATAATACTACCGAGGCTAGTTTTATGATCGCTTGGAAAAGTTTAGGGAAAATTTATCAAAAAGAATATGGAACAGGTGGTTAAAATGCTGGATCCTTTAAATATCAAATTGCACAGATTAATTAGCAATGTTTCAGTATCACGTCATACCACTGAGCGACGTATTACGGAAATAAGTAAAGATTATAAACAGCGACTACAAGTAGATGTAAAAAATAGTGTAGCTTTCAGCTTAGCCCTTGACGAATCAATCGATATACAAGACACCCCCCAGTTAGCTGTATTTATCCGATACGTTTCCGAATCTTTAATCGTAAAGGAAGAACTATTGGATTTGGTAGCACTTAAAAATACTACTCGTGGTATTGATACTAAGAGTGCCCTTGATAATATATTGTCAGATACAGATATTCCACTGAATAATTTGGTAAGTGTAGCAACTGACGGAGCACCTGCAATGTTAGGAAAAAATGTAGGCCTTATTGGTCTATTAAAAAATGATCCAAGAATACCCGAATTTCGGCACTTTATTGCATTGTTCATCGTGAACATTTAGTTGCAAAATATTTTAAATACGAAAACGTAATGAAAACTGTGCTACAAATTGTGAACTATATTCGGACGAATTCAACCCATCGCCAATTCAAGAACTTTATCGAAGCACTGGACTTTGAAGATCATCCTCAAGATATAACATTTTACTGCCTTGTGCGATGGTTATCCACCTATAATGTTCTAAGCCGATTTGTTGATTTAATGGAACCTATCAGAAATTTCCTCAAAGAAAACGAAAAACACTATCTGGAATTAAAGGATGATGAATTGATTAATGATTGTATGTTTTTGACTGATATAATGGAGCATCTGCAATCCCTCAACCTAGCTTTACAAGAAAAAGATAAAGTTATTACTGATCTTATTCAAACGATTATGAGTTTTATTAAAAAAATTCAACCTTTTCAACGAGATTTAACAACAAAAGTGTTCAACCACTTTCCTCGTCTGAAGAACAGACTCTCTAAAATTAATGATAACAAACTGAGTATTCACTCAGTACAGTAAATTAGCAGAATTATTAAAAGACTTTCACTTGCGATTTAATGATCTGAATAATTTAAATATTTCTCTTAATTTACTTGTAAATCCATTCGAAATTAACATTATTAACGAGGGCTTATCGATTCCTTGTTATATTTTGCATGACAGTGCCTCAAGAGAAATGGAATTACTAGAGCTACAGGAAGATCACATTCTTAAAATGCACACAATCTCCAAATGAGTTTTGGAAACTAGTGTCTCAATCAAAGTACCCCAATTTGAAAAAAGCTGCTGCCAGATTACTGTCTATATTCGGTACAACATATTGTTGTGAATCACTTTTTTCAACAATGAAGTTTATAAAATCAAACCACCGTTCACAACTTACAAATGAGCATTTAACGGAATTAATTCGTACTGCGCTAACAAACTATGAACCAGATTTCAGAAAATTCACGACTAAGTTACAAACAAACATGCCATCTACCAGCAGACATGTCATGTAACAAACTTTAAAGATGTATTTGTATGTATTTATAACCATAAGTACATAATTGTTTTTTCAATAAAATAAATATTTCCAAACAACAGATACTTTTTAAATTTTTTTTTTTTTTTTGTGGCTCTCGAAACGAGAGATTATTGTACTGCGGCTCAACGTGTAGTGAAGCTTGGCCACCTCTGTTATATTGTATTAAATAGAAAAGCATAATAATATAAAAATTAATTTGTTTTGTTTTATGTTTTAAAAACCCGTTATATTTAAAAGTGAAAGGAAAATATACGCGCTACGTAGGCATATTAGTAACAAAAAAAGGAAGATAGTAGGAGTATATCCGTTCCACCTGACTTTCTCATTTTAAAGTATCAAATAGAATGTACACTTACTTTCCTTATCACTTTATATGCACTGCAAAACAAAATCTACATTATGTTGTTTCACTATAATTTGTCGAAAAGGACTGATACATTTATGGAGCAGAAAAGAAGGATGACAATCTTACTACAGAAATTTTTTAATTTTATTTAGTGCAAATGAGTACGATATTATTATTGATTTTTTATATTTTTTTTTTATCTATTTATTGCATATTATGATGTGAGAAAAAATTGAAAACTTGACCTATAATAGTAGACCTAAGCGTACTATTCGAATAAAAGAGCGTAGTAGGTGTTATATTTGAACAAAGATCCTAGGAGCTATATTCGGGGGAAGACTGTAGGGTCTCAACCTTTACACTTGAACTATTTTTTTTGAAAATTTTGGAAAGATTTATATTTTAAGTACTTGAAAAAAAGTTTTCAAATATGAGCTTGGCCATTTCAGCTAGATCAAGGACAGCAAAGTTTAGTAAATTTTTAAAACTGCTGATTTTTGAGGAACCTGATACGCCAAGGTTGTCATCTGGATAAAAATGATAAAAAAAGGTTCAAATTTTCAATATTTTGAAATTTTATTAAAATATTATTATTCAAACGGAAGTTATAGCGCCCTAGATTTTTCGACTTTTTAGGCTTTAGCCGCTTAACCGGTACCCGGATATGGCCAGTTCACAAACTTGTCCAAGACATTATTTGCCGAAACATACACAGAAAATTATTTTGGTGTAGGTCGAAAAATGCGACCGTGAGAGTGCCGCTAAATTCCGTTATACCTCATATCGTTATATATATATATATATATATATATATATATATATATATATATATATATATATATATATATATATACATATATATATATATATATATATATATATATATATATATATATATATATATATATATATATATATATATATATATATATATATATATATATATATATATATATATATATATATAATTTTTTTTTTTTTTGTTTATCCGTCTCCGCTTATCACATATAGTCGTTTGGCATCAAAATTTTTCCGAAATTCCGAGATGAAGCCCATTGCAATAGGTAGATTTTTATATGAAATCTACCTAAAATTCCAAATATTATAATAAAACCAAAAATTCTAACTTTCTTCAAAATCCAAAAATATTCAAGAGAATATTACAAAATAAACAATTCAAACTTTTTTCAAAAATCCTAAAATTTTTAAAAATTATCATAAAATCAAAAATATAAATTTTTTTTCAAAATTTAAAAATATTCTAAAAATTTTAATAAAATCAAAAATTTAAACTTTTTCGAAATTCTAAACAATCCAAAAATTATTACAAAATCAAAAATTGAAACTTTTTTCAAAATTCTAAACATATTGCAAAAATTATAACAAAATCAAAAATTCAAACTTTTTCTAAGATTCTAAAAATTATAATAAAATCATAAATTTCAATTTTCTTCAAAAGTTCAAACATACTCAAGAGAATATTACAAAATCAAAAATTGAAACTATTTTCAAAATTCTAAGGATATTGCAAAAATCAAAACAAAATAAAAACTTTTTCAAAATTCTAAAAATATTCCAAAACATATAATAAAATCAAAAGTTAAACTTTTTTCAAAATTCTAAATATATTCCAAAAATTAATCAAAAATCAAAGATTGAAATTTCAAAATTCTAAAAATATTGCCAAAATTATAACATAATCAAAAATTCAAACTTATTTTCCAACTGTTGCTGTTATTCAGAAGTCGTGGAATCACAAAAAACGATTACAAAAGAAATATCTTTCTCATAATTACATTTTTTTTAAAAACATTTAATCTGCAACAACTTGATATTTCCCAATTGTTCCTATAAGTTGGGAGGAGTTGAAACTGGATAGAAACATGTCCAATTTCATGTTCAAATACATTTCAACTCATAAAAATAATTACATACTTAATTTTATTTTTTTCCAAAAAATTGGGTTAAAAAATAAATGAAAATCATTTGAAAATCATAAATCAAAATCATTCGACACACTTGACAGTATTTTTCGACACACTTACAATACAATAATCAAGGTTCTGGTCCCACATACCAATGTCAACCATCAAATTTTCTCCACATTCAATGTTACTACTCGTAATCACTTAGAATGATCGATTTTTTAACCAAAAAATGCTCATTTTCGTGTTTTAACACACTTCATTATTTTTTGAAAAACACTTGACACACAGTTTCTTTCGCCAATACAAATTTCATCAATACTAAACATACCAAATGTTCTAGGCATTTTCAAAAAAAACTATAAAACATGCGCACTTTCAAAAGAATACAGGGTGAATATAATATAATATTATAGGGCATAGTATTTATTATTCAAAAAAAACGTAAAATCTGTTTGGAATCCTAAAACTTTATCTTTTATATTTATCCTAATCCTAATCTTTATCCGAATCCTAAAACTTTATCCTTTATACTTATTTTATCGTGGCTTTCTGCATGGCATCTCATACAATTTTAACTATCAAGTTTACTTGGAGTACTTAGAGCTGGAAAAATTCATTGTAAGAAGAACCCGTTTTGATTTGATCTTTGTATACAAGCTATTCAATTCACTAATTGACTGTTCTGAATTGTTATCAAAATTCAATTTCAATGTTCCTTGTCGTAACAACAGGATATCCAAAACTTTTTATGTTTCTGCCAGTAAATCTAATTTCAAATTTTTTAGTATATCAAATAGATTAATGACGCAGTGCAATAAATTCATCGAAATTGATATTTTTAATATAGCAAAATTAAATGATTTTAAAAAAATAAGCTTGTTGACCAACCAAGTCCTCATTCCTTCACACATACTATGATTCATTTGATAATTTAAAATAGTATAAAATAATATATAATAGAATAAAATATAAAAGCAAAAAAAAAAAAAAGGCAAAAAAAAAAAAAAAACTATAACAATAACAAAATATAATTAATCAATATGCATAACAGATATAAACTAACCAATATATAATAAGAAATTTACTAAATAGAATAAAATTAAATAAACAAAACAAGGTAAAAAAGATAAAAAACAAATAGTAATAATAGTAACAATATAATATTAAAAACTAACTAATATATAACAAAAAATTAAATTATACATATTGCATAAATTGGATTGTAATCCGTCTTGTAATCGTCTTAAAATAAAATAAAATAAAAATAAAATAAAATCTTCAAAATATGATAGCACATAATATATTATCTATGTAAACCAAAAGAAATTACTAAAAATGTATGCCGGCAAAACTGCATTTCAAAGCAATAAATAAAAAATTCAGAATTTAGATTTTTTCATTCGTTCCACTCATACAAAATTTTGATTTAAAAAAAAAATCCACAAATAAATGTACATTTTCAAACGAATTGCCCAATTAACGAATTAGCTGACATTTAACATTTTAATTTACAAAAGTTTTATCTGTGACACCCTGTTTTTCGATGATATGATTTTTCGATGTAATGATTTATTCATTACATCGAATATTTTCGATGTAATGATATTTCGATGATATGATTTTTTTTTCGATCTTAAGATTTGTAACGGTTTCTTGATGAAATAATTATATAATATTAGAATGATCACGTGGTACTTCAAATCAGTATTTGCGGGATTAAAGCTCTAGTGTCAGAGTTCTTATTGTGATCTTGACCGTGTACAAGGAAAAATTTCTAAGAGTACCTTTATGTTAAACCAGAATCGTCTTTCCAAAAAAAAATTATTTGCAGGTCCAAGAATCGAGAGAGAGAAAGAACAGAGGAATCATTTGCTACACCATAAAAAATTAGAGTCTATATCATATTATTTGGTTACATATCGCTGTAAATTCATTTTTTAATAACATGTTAATCACAAATGTGATTAGAAAGATTAAATTAACTATGTACCAGAAAAAAAGATTAAGCAATAATTATATTAAGCAACAAGAAAATCCTAAGTGCTAATTTATATTTCTAACTCAAATTTGTTTCATTTTTTCTTAAAAAATTTTTTTTTTTGATTTTTATTTCACGTATGATATTTCCTTTTAAAATTATGTAGTTAAGCTCTTATATTAAAGAAAAATTAATTAAAATAACTCACTCATACATCGTTGGTTGGTAGTCATCTGTTCATCATAGTTGGATAACTTCATGATCCGATTCTCCTTACAAATACAACAAAAATATGTAAATTCCAAGGTTAAGCAGCAAGTAAATAATTTTTGTTCAATTCTGAGCGCCTTATAATTCTTCTTCATCAGTGTGTGTAATCAAATATCCAAATTTAAATCGAACGATATGTTTAATAAACCATAAAATATTTATTCAGCATGACAAGTAGATTTTATGTATTTTCATATGACATTGAGGAACATCCATGAATTTCAGTGTTACAGAATATATTACAAATTTATCAAATCACTATATCGATAAACAATCCCGTTCGTAACTGCAAATGACTATATAGAGTTAGTACGGATTCATTCGAGTTTTTACCTTCCCTCATATATATTTTATTTAGTTTTATTCTTTTTTAAAAAAAAATTTTATTCTATTATTTCTTTAGTTAATTGTTCTTAACATTCACTAACACTCAACATGGATCACAGTCTTGGAAGGCCTTGGGGTATACAACTTGATACTACTAACACAATAAATTTTACCCAAAGTTATTTAATCACAAGAAAAATTTTAAATATTTTCATATTTACTTATTAATTTTAGTTTATTATTTTTGATTTTGTTTTAAACTAATTAAATACAATAGTTACAGTATTTTTATTTTTAGTTTTACATTCTTGCACAATATTCGACAACACAAATTTTTCTCATTATTTTATTTAACAAATTTCAATTTTGTTCATAATTATTTTATTTTCTTATTTTATATGGCTAATAGTTACAATAATTACAACTAACTTTTTATTTTACATTTTTTTACACAATATGCAACAACACAATTTAGCCAGTTACTAATACAGTATTTTTATTTTTAGTATTACATTCTTGCACAATATTCGACCACACAAATTTTTCTCATTATTTTATTTAACCAATTTCAATTTGGTTCATAATTTTTTAATTTTTTTATTTATTTTTTTAACTAGCTAACAATTACAATAATTACAATTAACTTTTTATTTTACATTTTTGCACAATATGCAACAACACAATTTAGCCAGTTACTAAAATTTCTTTTTTATTGATTAATTTTAATCACTTGATCTTTAAAAAAAGGAACTCAAGCGCGAGTTATAAGTCCGAACGACTTTATTGAAAAAAGCGTTTCACTCTAAGAAAACTGAATTTATACCCTCTCAGACCGGAAGTTTACTAACCAAATCGAAACTTCTAGAGTCAACCGGACTCTCGATTAAAATTACTCTCGATTTAATTAGAAAACCTCCGGTTAACATTGAAGATGGCAATACAATTTTCAAAGCGTAGCATTTAAATTTTAAATATCAAGAAAAAAAATCTCGCAAAAAAATTAACTGGAATACAATTATGATCATTACTCATTATTTGACCTATATTCTATTTTCTTGTTTTTATTTGTTTCAATAACCTACCTCAATCAATCATCCAAATCCATTATGTTTTTCATTCATCATTGCTTTTGTAATTGTTTATGTATATGATTTTGTTATAAAATAAACAAAATTCAATGATGTCATATTGTGACGATTATGTTAAACCAATTAAAAAAATTATGAAAAATAATTTGCTTTGGATTCATTTTAATAATAAAGAGCTTTTAATGCCGTCAACTCTAATAGTTTGTGTTTGGGTATAAGTTTAGAGTAATATTTACCTGTTACTACCACATCGTTTAGTGGACAATAATAAGAAAATGTGTAATTAAGCTATATCCAGTGGAAAATTGCGATTTTATGGTCATTTGAATTGATTAGGAAAAGGTTTTAATGAATAAGATTTCATGATCGGAGGATGTACGAAGGTCTTTCATTTTCTTTGCTTAAATTTAGGTATTCAAGTAAGACTAATAACGAATGGATCAACTGCAATAGGTCAAGTGTAACAGATTTTCGATGGTATGATTTTTCGATTTTGTGAATCAAATTTTCGATGATATGATTTTCGGTGATGTGATTTTTCGATGCTATGACTTTTCGACGCAATGAACTTTCGGTGATATGATCTTTCGATGCTATGACTTTTCGATGATATGAACTTTCGATGATATGAAATTCGGTGGTATGAACTTTCGGTTTTGTGATTTCTGGTGATTCGACGATTTGATTTTTCGATGTTATGATGCGGACTCGTTGGGACAATCTGATCAGAGCTTGATACAAAATGCCTTAGTAGGATTTGGCCTTTTTATTTTTATATGGCTAACATGTTTAAGGTGTGATCCGACTGTCCCGATCAGGGTCTGATTGGGCAAAAGCATTACACTCATGATCAGGGCCCAATCGAACTATAGCAAACCTGATCAGGGTCCTATTTGAGCCATAACAGATTTCTGCTCGAGACACCTTAGTCACTATTATTATAGTCTTTCATTTGAGAAGCGATAGCTGAACTATTGATGAAATTTATTTTTCTATTTCATTTCGTTAAATTCGCTAGAGTAATATTCTAGTGAATTTCACCAAATGAAATGTTATTAAATGAATTGGGACTTAGATCAGGATAAATAAGGCAAACCCTTATAGGGAAATCATAAATTATTAATACAAGGTATACGTATTCGTAAGGCTCTGATCAAATTGCCCAACTAGGGGTCGAAAAACCACATCAGAGCTGGATATATCCAACACAGGACTATATCAGATTGTCCTAATAAAGCTTGGCTGGCCTTTCTGGATTGATGAACTCTGATCACGCCTGACTATATTCAGCCTTCTTCCCACTAGTTTCTGCTCGAGTATCCAGGACGATGTCATAAGTGTGCTGGCGAATGTATTATTTTCAGTCAACACTCAAGGGTGACGCAATCTTAGTAATGGATTATTCCTAGGAGTTGCCACGTTGTTGCATGCTCGAGAAAACATGTCTCTTCTAGAACATTATATGTGGGTTTAAACCATTGAGAAACATAGTGCGTTACAAGATCAAAGAGCTGGTTTTTTGGCAGCCCCATTAGTTTTGTTTTTGCAAAATTGTTGTTTACCTCTTATTTTATTTTTTCATTACTACATCTTATCATGAAATATTGATCTACGTTATATTAAATTATATGATAGGATTTATTGTTTAGTTCTGCATTCCTTAAAAAAGGGTACATTTGCACTTAATATGCATTTTATTTATTTGCATTTTATATGTAATTTATTTGCATTTAATGTGTATTTTATTTACATTTTATTTGCTATTTATTTGCATTTTAGTGTAAATTGAATGCAAATAAAGTATAAATAATATGCAAATAAAATACAATTAAAATGCAAATAAACTGCAGCTAAAATGCAAATAAAGTGCAAATAAAATGCAAATAAAGTGCAAATAAGATGCAACTAAAATGCAAATAGAGTGCATTTGTATTTTATTTAAACTAAAATGCAAATAAAATGCAAATTAAGTCCAAATAAAATGCAAATAAAATGCAAATAAAGTGCAAATAAAATAATAATAAAATACAAATAAAATACAACTAAAATGCAAATAAAGTACAAAAATTAAAATGCAAAAAAATGAAATTAAAATGCAAAAAAGGTGCATATAAAATGCAACTAAAATGAAAAAAAAAGCGCAAGTAAAATGCAAATAAAACGTTAATGAAGTGCAATTAAAATTTTATTTACACTAAAATGCAAATAAAGTGCAAATAAAATGCAAATAAAGTCCAAATAAAATGCTTATAAAATGCAAACAAAGTGCAAATAAAATACTAATAAAATGCAAACGAAATATAAATGAAATGCAAATAAAATGCAAATAAAGTGCAAATAAAATGCAAAAAATGCAAATAAAGTGCAAATTATTTGCATTTATTTGCATTGATACAAATTATAATTCCTATTACGCAAGACATATTATATAAAAAAACCACGCAAGACATATTTTATAAAAAACACTTTCCCTGTACCAAATGTTCAGTTCATGGAGATGATATAAAGTCAAGTGGTGGTCTTCCTCCGTTAAATTCGGCGTTCATTTAGGTAAGGTCTCGAATCTCGATGATTGTTATTAACATTAAATTTGACGAAAAGTCCAGACAACTACGTACTTCCTCACGAGTTTGAAAACTTCTAAAACTTTGAATCGCTATTAGTTATTTGTCAGACGGATCGATATCATTGTTTGACACGTTATGACCGAGAAATACCTGACTAGCATTATGTTAGAGATCCGATCTAGCTTTTCCTACCTCTGAATGTAACTCTTCAAACTATCCAAGTCGGATCAGACAGTCCTATAAGAGCCGGATCAGGACTTGATTAGTAGAGCATTTACTGAATTTAGCATTTATTATTGCCACCCCCCTCCCCCCATTCCGGGAGAGTTGGTTGGTTTAAAAACAAAATAAAAAATTTCAATAAATATTAAATACATTTTACATACTGAAAAATTAAAGTTATGACAACCTCATCCCGAACTCAGCAGTAGTTTATTAGTCAAACAAAGAAAAAATAATTGCTAACAATTTCACGCTGATGGGGGGAGGGGGCAACTACATTTCCTTGACAACAGAATGGGGCTTATTTAAAATATAAAGTGTTACATGCGATATAACAGTAGAAAAACAAAGTTAATAAATATTTTCATTACAAATTTACCTTGCCTTCTTATATCAGGAATTTTTCATTTTAAAATAGAATTATTTTACGTGCAGTGGCCTCAACTAATTTCAGAATTCAATTCGCCACATCCACCCCCACGGCGAGGTTGAGACAACTGCATTTCGATCGGAAATAGAGCATATTTTTTCAGTGCATGTGAATGCAATTCTAGTTGTGGTATTTGGCGTACGGTGTCCAAAATACATGAACAACAAATACCCAAGTATCGGGCAAACTCTTTAACTAGATAGTTAACGAATGAATATTGAATATTTAAAAGTCTAGATGTTGTCTCTCTGCGTAGAAAAATAGTTACCAGGGTCACTATACCGAGAGGTGTATTAAACAATTGGTAACAAGTAACAATTAAGTTAAGTGCTATAACTACAAAACAGTGCAAGTAAACACATTTAGAATTAGAGAAAATTGTTTAATAAACATTATTTATTCATTTATTGATTATTCATTTTTCATATTGAGTCTTACTTAATTTTATTCAATTTGTATATAAATTTAAGCAAATCTTAAGATTTATTCTCAACAAAAAATTCAAATGACTCTGTTGATTAAAAGTCAAAAACAACATTAAAGTATGTTTTTGTCAGTCACTAATCGATATCATATGAAGATTAACATTCTTGACTCATTTATCCTACATTGTTTTTCTTGGACTAGAATTTTAATATTTACAAATATGGTATCGATTTCTTTAAATATTAATTTTTCCAAAACAATCATCAATTTCCTCTTCAAAATCATTTTCATTTTTTTCTGTCTGAAAATTAATATAAACATATTTTTTTTCTATTCAACATATAAAAAAGCAAACATCACGACATGAAAACACATAATAAGAAAAATAAATTTAATTTAATCGAAAAGGTAAAATAATTTTAAGAAAACATTTCATCTTAGAATTTGATTAAATTTTTTTTTATTTTGTTATTGTTGGTTGGCTGGAGTTGGTACGAAAAAGGAAGTTTAAATTTGATTTTGAATGAAGTGTAAATTTTTCATCCGTTCTACAAAATTGTTTAAAAGAAAATTGAATTACGTTGACAGAAGCATTAGAGGTACTTCAAATCTGCCTCCATTCGAAGAAAACCTAATAACTTTTAATTTTCCATCAAAATATGATAAGCAGATGGATAAATGGATCTCAACTGTTTTGTTTGTTTTAGTTTTATTTGACCCAAATTTATACATGAAAATTACATATTACAATATTGTGGGTTGGAACACAAAGTATAATTTCAATCACAATGGGAGTTAGCGAAGTTATTGATCCACTCTGTGAAACCACTGTTTTACACAGTAAAATTAACTGCAAAAAAATTTAAAAACTAAAACTAAAACAAAAATAAAGTGAAATAATCTAAATAAATCGCATTAAGAAATAAATAAGACGCCACGCACACTTCCTGATTCATTAAAGAGAATATAATTTTAAAATAAATTTCATGGTAAATTTTTTTATTACTTAACACTTTATTTGTTGTTGTTTCTCTTATTTAAAAATAAATTAACAACTCCTTGAATTTTAAGCACGATAAGTGATTGATTGATTGGCTTGGAATTAATTATTTTTTTTATAAAATTTCATGAAAAATGTATTTAAATTTATATTAAAATTATTGTTTCGAGGTAATTAACTGGAAAGTTGTTATGAGAAAATGGAGATCGTATTTATCTGTGCATTTATTTTGCTAGTAATTTGTGTAATTATTTTTTTATGCAAACTATACTTATACTTAATTGTTATGATAAAACCGGCAAAAATCAAACACTTTTAGTTCACTTGTAATATCGAGTTGGCGTTGAACAACTAGAGCTTTACCTAGTTTTTGAATATTATAATTATGATCTTTTAAATGGTTTTAAATTTGAAAAATTCTGACTGAAAAACCAGCACCACTAGAACAATCACCGCTAACGCAAAAATCCCTTTTATCTATTATTAATAATGAGGTAAAAACTCTATTATAAAAGATGACCTTAAATGGTGATACACTAAATTTAAATATTATGAATAAAGTAACATCTCTGCTATAAAATGGGCTGTTGCCCCTGAAATAATTTATCTACCCTGAAGGTTTTTTTTTTAAAGAATCATCGCTATCGATATAATTTATTGTCTTTTTCTTTACATTTTTTTAACCCTGATCTCACTGGTTTTTTCTTTTGCTGTCTCGGTTTTTCATATGATGTGTATTCATCATATTTTTGGTGGATATGTAAGGAATATGCAGTTCAGCGAATATACTCAACCATTCAAATTTATTAGTTAAATAAAATAAATTAGAAAATATAATAAATTAACAATTAATAGCAAATTCTATAGTGAAAATTAGGAAAATTTATTCTAATAATAGGAAATTTTTGTTTCTAAAATTTTTTGTATTTCGTCGTACGGTACCTGTCAAAACAGTTCCATGAATATTGAGAAACCTTATGTGAAATTAGGAAAAATTAAATTAATTAAAGGAATAGTACAATTTTTTTTCTTATTAACGACCTTATCAACGACCACTTAACTAACCTTACTAAATGCGGGGGCTCAATATAAGCAACAGATAACTTTATCACCATCAACACAAATTCAAAAATTGCATGTTTTTTAGAGTGCGGCAATAAATTTTGGGTTCAACGAACGCCGTTACCACTGGAGTAGCAATTGGTTGTTTTCTTTTTTGTATTCAACAATCGTATGTACATATGTTGTGAGCAAAATTATTGGTATTGTGATACAACGTTGATCCTTGTGTTCTTGTTTGGTTCAACACTCGTTACCATGGGCGCAACAATGTTGTTGTATTGTAGTAATTACATTATTTTGTATTGGTGGTAGTTAGATTGGTGTGTAAGGGATGGTTTTAGATTCTTCGGTTTTTAGGGTCGTCGGAGTTTCTGTCTCGTAATCATTTAATTTCTTTTTTTATATTTTCTATTGCGTGCAGTTCTGCATTCGTACTGGACTGGGGAAATAACTTCTCGAATTCGCATGATTAGCATAACTTCTCGAATTCGCATGATTGAAGCTAGCTGGAATTAAACCTTGCCAGGCATGCAGTTATCCTATTGTTTCTGATAGTGATTGCACTATAAGGACCAGTTTTCTTTAAAGGTGAAAGGAATATAAAATGAAAATACAAATTGAGTAAGTATAATAAAAGTTATTTTGAATACAGTAACGAATATGAAAAGAAAAAAAATAATAACAGAAAATTTTAAACGAACAAAATTTATAACTATAAGTAACGGATTATTTTTTTTGAATGCATTAATTTTTTTTGGAATTGCTATAGGGACCGTGCATTGCTATTTGATAATATATTGAACTGATATTTCGTAATATATTGAACAACAAACGTCAAACTAATTTCAAAAAGATCCAATACTTTCTATACTCAACCCTTGGTGCGTGACAATCAGAGACGCACGATCCCTGGAATTTTTGAATTTTTCGATTTTATTTTGAAGTATTTTATAATTATTTGGTTATAATAATTATTATTATAATTATTTAATTATTATTTATTATTATAATTATTTGGTTTTCCTCTCAAAAATTTTCGGATTTCGGACCCAAGTTTTCGTTGTTAACGTGTGACATTAGATCCGTCAGTCTCCACCGCGATCATTTTCATTTGTTAGTGAAACCCTCTCGAATTTTTTTTTATTTTCAATCTTTTTACATTCGGTTTCCTTTGAGGCATTATTATGGCTTCCACTCCGGAAATTACCTTGGCCAATAGTATAGCGCTGGGTGTAATGTGGGTTGCAACTTGCAAGAAAATAGATGGCCTTAGCGCAGTCATAATTATTCAGTGTGGTTGTACGTTCCGCAAGCCCTGCTTTAGGAAGGATCCTTCTCCGATGAATGTTTGTCCAACTTGCAAAATTCTTTTTCGACTCGAGGGCATCCACGTAGTATCCGTTTCTGATTCAATAGGAGCCACCAAAAAGGTGTGTACTCAAAACTTCCAAAGCAATGTCTAACGTCTTTCGAGACTAGGTAGCAGACGCTTTCCATTCGGACAGCGTTGGTTGGTTTTATATATCGCTGAAGTCAACGGCTCAAAGCGGATTCTAAAGTATAACCACCTTCTAAATTACCAATCACTAACCCCAAATTAACAACCGCCATTGCAGAAACGGTGATTTCAAATCAAGCAATAGAGAAAAATCCTTTTTCAGGAAGGGCAGAACCACAATCTGCCCAACCTACCAATCGTACCTCAAGAGCAAGTTGCAAGGCGCCTCGCATTTCTACAAGAACATATCAAATTTCTGAATTACCCCTCGAGGACAGTTGCAAAACAATTTTCAAAACCACTTAACTGCTGGAACTGAAAACAAGAAAGTCATATCCATATCAAAACTGTACCTACAAGCGACAAGTTTTCTATTTCGAATGTGAAAAAGCTGATACCTATCTTCCCAACTGCCACCGTCGTCAGAAAAACCGTCAAGGGAGCGGGACACCAAACCTTTTTCCTTTCTTCCAAAACACTTAGAACATGCCCCCGATTCAAACATGAATCCTCTTCAAATTTTAGACTCCAATACTACATCCCCCATTCTAGAAACCAAAGTTGCATTAACTACTTCAGCTGAAGAAACATCTACCATTCTTTAAATACCAAATGTGGAGGAAACTGCAGCTACAGTGCAATCAACCGCTCTTAACCATTCGACAAACACAACAGAAACTAAACCACCAATACCTTTCTCAAACCCAGTTTAAACTGTTAGACAGTGGAGCGTCTATCGGGGTTATCGGTTGTGCGTTCGCGCAAGAAATGTTACAAACTCTCCAGAGCCAAAATCATAACTGCAGATAGTACCAACCAAAACGTTATTGAAAGTCTTAATAGCAAAGTTTCAATTAAGGGTTGTAGCATCGTCCCTTGATCGTTTTGAAATTCCTCTAACTTTAGCCTTTGTGCAAAATGCGGCTCGCTAGAATGTGCATGCCCGGAAACGTGCTTTTGTCGCAGTTGACATCGTCTTCTGCTGAAACTTCGTTTTGTGTGACGCCGGAAAGCAGCTAAGTGCCAAATTAGCTCCCAAATTTGTGAAAACCAATGTGATCAGGTTGGTTGGTAACGCATCTTACAGACTGGTGGACGTCATTTCCCAAAGACGCGAAATATACCATTCTAAAGACGTGCGTCAATTGGTATATGCTTCCCTCTAGTTCTCATTTTATTTCCTCTTGTCCGAAAGGTGCTGCCCATTTCTCTTATATATTGGATTTACCTCCTTTATTCGGGCGTCGGCTTTAGTTTTTCTTGGTTTAGACCGACTAGCTCAGTCGGTAGAGCCTAAGAGTCTAGGGGGTTTGGATACGACGGCCATTTCGTTGTTTTTTTTACAATTCTTAGGACGAATGTAGTCCGTCAGACCTACTCTTTTCGTCCTGTCCTGTAATGGGCAAGATATTCAGTGTCATCCGTTCTTCAATTCTCCGTCCTCTCTACATATAGTAATATACTATGGCGTAGTTCGGAAATGCATATATATATTTTCAAAAACTTTTCAAACCACCTGTGCAAAATCACATTTTAATCTCCTATGAAGTACGTATGACACTTCCAGACAGTATTCTATTCTTTTCAATTTCTTTCATTTATTTTTCCATGATTATGTGAAAATTAAAACAGTATTACATAAATACGATGGAAAAACCTAATTCCCGCTTTCACAGTTTCCAATGAATTTGCCTCTCAGATATTTAAAGAAAATAGCAATCGTCATTTAAAACAATTAGTATAGTTATCCTTATTACTTACTATTCTTCTTCTTTTCAAGACTACATGGTATCTCCGGCTATTCATGTCTAACAATTATTAATAAAAAAAATCGGAGAAGTCAGGATATAATCAACCTATTACTCATTCGGTTCAGCACTCCATAGCGACGACTGTAAGGCTTTCTTTTCTACGTTTTAGATGACTTGAACTCTCCGTCCTACGGAAGTCGGGATGAATTCAAGATGATGGTCGAGTTAGGAATGTGTTGCCCAAAAATAAAAAATAGTAGCATCTCCACTGCATATGGTCGAAAATCCGAGAAAACCAACGCTGGATGAAGAAAGTGTTATCAAATTTTTTTTAATTCTTTCGTTTGATTTCGATATTACGTCTGCAGTAATATTTAGTGGTGAGGAGGTTAGGGGGGGGGGGGGTAATGTGGTAACCTTGTATATAGGTCAATTTTAGTCTCAAATCTAAGAAACATGTTTATTGAACCTGTCTGTTATAAAAATAGCCACGGTAAACCAACCTACAGTCACCCACATATAAAAAAATAATATACAAATCAAACCAATTTAGATTACAACAAAAACAAAATTTGTGAATTTTCTCTCACACTTTTTTTTTTCTTTTAAACTTATCAACAATCATAAGCTCCTACATAAATCCATCATTAAATATTTTCATAATCTGTATGTTAACTTCAAATTATTTTTTTCTACAGAACTATTCTAGTGCAACGTTGGGGAACTATTTAAAAAAAATGATAAAAAATAAATAAATAAAAAACTTAAATAAACATTAATTTTATTTATTTGAATGAATGTTGGTTGGCTTCTTTCTTGTATCTGGCATTTAATGAATGGAATTAATATTATATGAGATGGGATATGATAAAGATTTCAAAAAGATTTTCTTTTTTTTCTTTTATAAATTTGAATTACTTAGTTTTATCGATAGAGTAAGAGTTAGGAGTAGGTTTCTGAATATGTGTGTAGAAACATTGGGGGTGATTAGAGGGAATTATGAACATTTGAATGATAAAAGTTGATTAATTTATTGACATAAATTCAATTAAGTTTTTTAAGTAATTTAAATCTATTACAGTTTTACATGGTAGATAAATGTTGTACAATACATATACAGTTAAATTAGTTACTGAATCTGTCCTTTGATAAAATCTTTGAGAAAGTTTTAAGATTTAATTAAATAGAATATGAATCTTTTAATTTATGTGATCAATAAATATTAATGAGTTCAACTATATTGTATGTCTTTTTAAAATTATATTAGAGAATTATTAGCTGTGATGACGTATTTTTGGAGGTATTTTCATAGAGGTGCTACACTTGAAATTTTTATTATGTTTACTGTATTTGCGTTGTATTTTTTTTAATAAAATGAGTTCTGTAATAGACATGACAATATAGGTTCAAAGGAAATTTTTTTTAAATTTGCATGAAAACTTAAATTGGGTTGCCAATAATCCAGCTACTGATATATCCCTCAATCAAGAACACATATAGATTAAGTTGTGTGGATGCTCATTCCTTCTTTCATCCCCCAATACCTGGGTTAGTGATATTTCACTGATATTTCCAGTACGTAATACCTCATGTTAACTTGTGTGTCAATAGCAGGTACTGAATCCGTGGTTCACACCCGTAGATCAAAATGTTTACAAAGGGAAACAAAATGTTTAAAAAAGGGAAAAAAAAGAAATGTATAGAATATGGAAAATTTTTAAATCAGTGAGGTTTGGTTCATTGCATTGAAAAGTTGTTTTACCAGGAAGTTGGTTTGTTCGATATTGAGTTGGCTGTGGTATTTTGGTGTCGGAAGAGTGGACAGTTGGATTATGTGTTGAATATTAATCATTTTTGTGCCGGACAGAAAGTTTAAATAAATAAAAATAGAATCATTTTGGTTTTCGTTTACTCTTTTGGAGTAAAATTGATTATATAGAAAGTTCAATTTTTAAACAAAAATATTTAAAAAGACAAAATTTGAATAATTTAAAATTAGTTTCTTCGTGTTAAAAATAGAAAATAATTTAATAAACTAAAGTGAATTCGTACACGATAGAAATTCAAACCCAAAGATATAAATGTTGTTTGCTGTGATCAACTCAATAATTTGAATATGCTCATAAAGAGATAATAAATTAAGCCTTAACATATGAACATGGTGTTTTATTAGATCAACAAATTAATCAGAAGAAGGTACCCACCAATCCATTGATTAATGAAATGAATTACACAAAAGGAACAGGATAAACCAGGTAACAAGAAAAAAAGCTGCAAGTAAACGAAGTATCTCGTTAATGTAGATTGATCAGTTTAGGGTATGAACTAATTTTTGGGGTGACTAAATCCTGTTAATAATTAAGCATAAGTTTTGTGTATTTCTTTTAAACGTCCTCAAGGTATATTAAATACAACATGAAGTGCTAGAGTTAGAATTTTTAAGGAAGGGTTGTGGCACGGTAGTACACTCTCTCAGAAAACCTAGGTGGCGTTTCGAGGCACGCGTTTAGTATCTGTTATTATAAATTTTCTTGTAAAAAGGGTGGTCAACAGAACCTTCGCTCAATCGAGCTAGCGGCGGCGATTATTAGCGTGCACGACCTTTACGGTCTACCAGACCTCTTACTTTAGCTGATGTGAGATATGCGCTCCAATTCTTCCCTTTCTTTTGTTACAATTAAAATCTTAGGATCATATTTTTTTAGAATGTCGATTATCATGTATGTTAAGAACATGGAGTTATCCACGCAAATATAATTTCTTCTATTTATATAGTCTGAAGAACAGAATCTAGTTTAAGAATCTAGTAGTTTAAGAATCTAACAGAATCTAGTTTCAATCTAGTTTAGAGAACTTTAGGGGCGGTGAACGACTGTTTTTTTCCAGAGGCACAAGGAGTTGAGGGATGATATGGTCTTGGATTGTTGGTGATTGTCAGTATACTCACCAGTACCCTATGTACTTTTTGGCACTGATTGCTCTGTCAGGATTGAGTGGTATTGTGGACATCAAAAGCCACCAAGCAGCTATGTTTTTGCAACTTCTTACTTTTTATTATCATCTTTATCATTCGGTCTTGCCTTATAGATGTAGCAACATCAAAAACAATCTGACGCCCATTTTTCTAGTTTCGAACCACTAAGAAAATTTCAACTTTTTATAGTTTATCATTTCTCATCAGAGATAGTCGTTAAGATAAACATACTAGCAACTAGGCGTATTAAATAGGTAAATAAGCAAATTTTATAAAAAAAATCATGATTTTATTGTCAGTTGCATTGTATTAAACCCATTACTCATTGATCATGAAAAAGTCAAATTTTTTCATTTCAGACATCAAATTAATTGTTTTGAAAAAATGGAGTTAGATGTTAATGTCATGTAGAAAGCGCTTTAATAAAGTTTGAGTTATAACACCAAATTAAATTATTTTTGTTTTTTTAGCTGATCGGTCCAGATTGACTTAATGAAGTTAGTAGAAAAAATCGTGACTTTTTGCGTCACAATAATAAACGAAGTGTCATCGCTGTCTTCGTTTTTCGCGACAAACATCGCTGTCTTCCATTTTTCAATTCCAATTTTCGAATTTTCTTACCTAAAAAGAAAAAAAAAACACAAATAATTATTAGCTTAAATTGAATTGAAAAAATAAAGAGGTAAAATATTTATTTTGATAAAAACTGTAAATAAATATTACATGTATATAATACATAATAGTTATTTATTTATCTAGAACGAAAAGTGACACTTTAAAGCAGGGTTGTTCCTTTACGCGTAATCTAAAATAGATTACATTACATGTAATCTATGTAATGTAATCTATGTCATCTATGTAAATTTGGTGTAATCTATTAATTTTGATTTAAGAAGAAATACGTGGAAATATTGTATTATCCCTACTAAAATTTTTTTTAATTTTTTTGCAAAAGACATGATCAATAATATTGTCAAAAACAAGATCTTGCGATCTTGAAAAAAGTTAATTTAATTGCTAAAAAAGTTTAGAATGCACAATATCAATTAAATAGATTACATAATAGTTTACATTATAGATTACACGAAAATATCTCGCGTAATTTACACGTAATCTATGCGTAATCTATACATGTAAAGTAATCTATTTTGTCTACGGCACAACCCTGCTTTAAAGTACGAGCTAGTTGTTTACTAGTGAGCACCTTTAAAAACAGTTTTCGTTTGAGATAAATACAAAATTTTATTTCATACTGGAAATTTATTAAAATAAAAAGAAATGAGTTTTAAATTTTGCTCAAAAAGTTGAACTTTAATGTCCTAGGTCTTTATAAAATTTTATAAAGTCCTAGGACGTCAAAGTTCAACGTTTATGGTACAAAAAGTTGAACTTTAACGTCCTAGGACTTTAAAAATTTTATAAAGTCCTAGGACGTTAAAGTTCAACTTTTTGTACCATAAATAATCCGAAAAATGTCGTTTTAGATATCAGTATGAAATAAAATAAGTAACAATTTGTGTTGGAATAAGATAAAATGATTGTTTGGACATTGTGTTCGTCATGAACCAGTACTATCGTTTTACCACATCGCATAAACAGATGGATTCGTGTCTGTATCTCAAGTAATGGAAAAAACATTCAGTAATGGAAAAAACATTTTTATATACATCGGAGGTTATACATTCGCTCTTCTGGTCTGATGGCTGTAGCTTTTTAAGTAATAATGAGATCCCATTTGACTAAGAAAAGTTAATAAAGGTTAAACCATATTCAATCAATTTTTATGAATGACGATTGTAAAATATCGTAAATGTCCAAAAAGCTACGGGCAAAATTAATTGGATTTAAAAGAATTTTTCCAGAAGTAAAATAACCAAACCTAGAAGTTTAATTACAATAAAATGTTGGAATGTATGTCTTCCAAAAAAACTAATATTAATATCGGCTTTCCAGTTCAAATACGCTTATACGGTGTACAGTACAGTACTTTAACGAAAAGATTTTCATTTCAAGTAAAACTTAAATAAAAAATTGTGCAATCCCATCGGATTACTATCATTACAAAAAAGAGTTTGTGTTAAAAAGTGCAAGCAGTCAAACTGATTTAGTTCAAGTGCTGTTTACCAGTTTGTTTAATCTTATAGATGCGTTTATAATAACATACAAACAAACCAATGTGATATTCTTAAGCACTAAAATTTGTTAATCCGTGTTTATTTTTTACGCGTATTCCAACCAAGATCAACAGACCACAAGTAGTTTATATAACCTCATAAATTAATTAAATTCATATAATGTAATAAGTAAACACAAAAATTTATTAATAATTCCTATGTGTGAACAAAACAAACACTTTTATTGAAAAATCAATAAACGAAATTCAATAAAAAAAGGTGATAAATACTACAAATTAAAACTAATAATCTCAATCAATTTATAAATAATCCCACCTTTAAAATATTAATAACATTAATATTAGCAAACAAATAAGCAATAACCACAAAATAGAAGAAGAATAAATAACATTCAGAAAACTATAATAATTTCACCTCATCTACCATCTAATCATCATAATCATCCAAACAAATAAAATAAAATTATTACCTCAAGAATCTAACACAACACATACAAATCTGATCAAACAATCAAAATAAATTTTACTTAATAAAACAACAATAACAAAATCTTAAGATCATAAACTGAATATAACGAACGATAAAATCACACTTTCTTAAAGAGCTAAAATTTATCACATCATTAGCTCGACTTATTATTTCTCATAAATTTATAGACGGGATAGATAAATAAATAAATCTTCAATGTTTCTTCAATTTAAAAGTTCAACACAATTGTTCTATGTCTCATAATTCACCGTTTAAAAGTGATTCAGATTCGTCTTAATTAGATTAATTTAGTTTTGTTTTGTTCTTGGTCCATTAATGAATAGAAACAGAATATTATTTTTTTCATGTTTTTTTTTCAAATAATTTTTGGGGGTACATCGTTTACTCGTATAACAAGACCCGCATCAATAAATTGTTTTATTATTGAATTTGAAGGCTTCGATTTCGGAAATGAATAGAAATCAATGAAAAAACAAAACATGTTGCTTTAGACATTAAATTTTTGGAATAAAAAGTTGAAGGAGTGGAGAGTACTCGATATTTATATTGAAAAACGAGATGTCTTTGTACAAAATATAATATTCAAATTATATGAACCCGCTTAGTTCGGAATATGAAACATCGTAGCGTTTGTAAACGTCTGTCAGTAAAAGGCATTCTAATCTAATACTCAGCTGGGATTTAAAAGCGGCAAAATGGTGGTTTACATTCGATTTATCTAGAATATTAGATGAACAAACAGAGCGAACAGTTTCATATATGGGCCATTTTCAAAATTTGCTTACATTTGCTGTCCCAGAGGTAAAAATAGAAATATTTAACATAAATTAATCTTTAAAATTAAATTAAAGCAATGTTTTACATAGAGGAGACTGTGTTAAATATTTGTAGCCTAAAAAAATAAAAAAAATATTAAAATGTTTTAAGAAATAAAAGGTTTTGAATGTAAAAGTTTGGAAAAATGCTTGTTCCCTTCAAGTTTTATGAAATTTGACTCCTGTTTTTGTTAAATAATTCAGCTTTTTAAAATAAACAGTGTTGTTTATTTTAAATATAATCTATATATATTGAACATTTTTAGTAAAAAATTAATTAAATGATTTTGTATTTTATGATATTACTAAAAAAAGGATGTCTCCCACATTTTGTCAAGTCCGTTACCATGTTATTAATTTGACAACAAATAGTTCAAATTTTTATCACCAGAAGACAGCACATATACAGAATTATTGCTAAACTAGTCAAGCATCTTTTTTAGCCATTTTGTATTATTCGGACCAGAAGAATTGCAGTAGTGTTAAGAATAGGATTTCTTCAAGGCTGGTATTTTTATTCTTTGTCAAGTCTGTTACCATTATTTTTGAAACTAACGTAGTATTTTTTATACTTTTTCAGTTTGATATTATTTATTGGACCGGTTTTAAAGGTGATTCTATTTTTCGCTAATAATTATTTTTTGCAGATCTGGCTTTTTTTTAATGTTTTAGTGTAAATGTCAAGTCCGTTACCATGTGGTTGGTAACGGAATTGACAGAATATAACAAACTGACAAATATATTATCACTAGTTTACAAGAAAAATCTCCCTAAATAAAACCCAACTTTTCTTATAGATTTTGATCTTCTGAACACGGATATCATATTAATATTTTTTAGATGGTTCTTGTTTTTTAGATATTCGCAGAAAACCAATTTTTTCTTTGAACAAACAGGTTATTCCGGTTTTTGAATGGCATATTTTACAAAACAAACAAATTTAATATACTAATGATAGAAATGCATAGTAAAAATACTAACAAACATTTTGAGCTATTTTTTGTAAAAATCCATCAAGAATTCTGGAAGTTACACTCGAGTTGAAAAAAAATCAAAAATTTATGTTTTTTTAAAAATTTTCCATATTCAACGCCAAAAATTGTGAACAACAATGATTGTAAATAATTTTAATTTCTTGAAGCCTACAGTTAATAGCCAATATTCTTTCTTTTAAGTTAAAAACACGAGTTTTGGTGCAGGATGCACCAAGTTATTCAGGTTTTCCCAAAAAAAGTCAAAACTAAAAATTTGGAAAAAAAAGTGTTTACTTAGAACAA
This sequence comes from Diogma glabrata, assembly GCA_963693315.1. Lineage (NCBI taxonomy): Eukaryota > Metazoa > Arthropoda > Insecta > Diptera > Cylindrotomidae > Diogma > Diogma glabrata. The sequence continues at coordinate 118,040,611 of OY856186.1, forward strand.
TTTAAATTCTGCAACATAATTGATTTATATATATAAGTCGTTATACAGATTTCCGAGTTAAAATTGCAACTTATGGTCAAAACCTGGTGGTTATACAATGTTACAACGTTAAATGAACATTTTCTCTATTGTACCATCTTAAATGTGTTAAGTTGCAGTTAAGTTGACCTAATGTGTTAAGTTGACATAACTATTGTTCGGCATCCACGGTGTTTATCTTCATTCAATTTTATGCCGATGTAATGAAGGTATGTAATTCTTATATATGAAGTGATTTTTTTAGCAGAATGTATTATGCAAATTCCACAAATAAAACAAAATGAAATTGGACTATTTTACACTTGAAAATTCTTGAGGCGTCTCATTCAAATAAATTTAACTTTAAACTTTATTATTTTAAAAGAATTCTTAACTGATGTTTGAGAACGACTGAGCTTGTAAAATATTTTTGACGATACGGCACAAAAAAAAGGAAAAAAATACATAAACGCGGTTGAAATAAGGAAAACTCAAAATAGCTCGCAGTTTTTTTTTCGAAAATCGGTATAACAGCATGTAAGTATTGACATGAAAAATATTATTAAAATACATTAGTAACGATTTTGACATTTGGTAAAGGTTTTAGTCAAATCCGTTACCAAATGTCAAATCCGTTACCGCATAGTTTTCAAGGGTATTCATATATTAATTAACTTTTTTTTATCTTTTAAATTGCCAATTCTCTTTCAACCAAGAAAGACAAATATAATCCAAATGAAAGTAAATACCTTAAATAAATATATACTTGCTTTATTTAGAAAAGTTCTTCAAAATAATTCAATATTTTAAAATTCTAGGGTAATTTTTGCCTCCAATTTTAATTTAAAAAAAGCAAAACTGATCCATTGCCTGTTTTCAACTTTGGGAATATAAATCACCTTAAAGCAAGTTGATTTTGAAAATTAAAATTTTTTTTAATGTGAGAATTTTTACGATTTGTGTATGGTAACGGACTTGACAATTTGCTATGTATCCCAAGTTGCGACAGCATCTACATGCTAAATTATACAGAAAAGTGTATGACTATCTACTTCTCTATATAGTCCCAACCTTGGTCTTAGCACCTGTAATTATTTTTAAATGAAATATTAATTTTTTTTTTTTAAATTTTTAATCTGAAATGTAAGCGTTTGGTGAAAATGGCCCATATATAACGTTTAAATAATAATTTTTTTATAAAAGAAGATATTTTAACGCTCTGGTAGTGAGATACTTACGACAGCGACTTAGTTGCGCAATTTTATGAGTACCATTTACAGTGGGTGCAATAATATTGTCACGGGTCCAGCAATCGTTTGTATTATTCGAAAATTATCCTAAAATAAATTAATGATACATCTACCTCAAGCACAAGCTTAATTGTACAAGAAGTGTTTAGAAAATGCTTAAAATTTTGAATAGTTTACTTGTTTGTACGAAACATTATTTTTCTTGTGAAGGGTGTCCCCCACCCCAGAAGGGTCCCAAAATTAACGCAATATTTCTTGCGGTAATTTTGGGACATCCTTTATAATCTATAAATGTTTGGTGGAACAGATTTTGTGTTTAACTGCAGGCGAATGTAAATTCAAAATAAAAAGTGAAATAAATTGGTAATCCAAAGTGAAAAAAATGTGGAATAAAAAAGAAAAAGAAGTTTAGAAAAGTAGAAGTAAATAAAAGATAAAAGATAAACTAATTCGGGAGAGAGTTCATGAGAAATTGGTGGCAATAGAGATACCATACTGAAAAAAAAAATTAAAGTACATAATGACAACCTCCCCTCGAAGTCTACAATCTATTATTCAAATAAAGAAAAAATATTTGCAAAATTTCTTCAGAATTTCTGGAGCTTTCTTTGTAGAGAACGGACCTGAATATTTTAAAAATTTAGAAAAACTGTATATACGTAATTCCTTTTGCAAAATTAAATTAGTTTATATTAGATTGCGATAATGTAAAGTTATAATTTATCTTTAATTGTGATAGTGAAAAGAGTTTAAGTTGAAGGTGATGTGATTATGTTAAATGAAATTAATTGTTAACGAAACGCTTTATCGTGAATATAAATCCGTGTAAATAGAAGTTTCATTATAATTGTGAATTAAGTTTTAATAGAAATATTTTCTGTATTATTTTGGACGTTGTGAACTGGAAGTTTCTACAATTAACTGTTGGAATTTCTGAAGTTATTGAAAGAATATTCTAGATAAGAATATTGTTGCTGTATGGTTTTCCTGTTGTTATGAAATAATGGCGGTGTTGAATTCTTAATTAAATCTGGTGTTTTTATTTACTAATCAGTGATCGAATCCAGAAGGTGATTTGAAAATTATGTTTATCGAATTGAGAGTAAAGCCAATTCAAAGGAAGGTTTGAAAATGTGACAATAAAAAATGTTACATGGAATATAACAGTAGTTGAAACTATTTTCATGAATGAAATTGACTATGGCCTTATGTCAAGCATTTTTTATTTCGAAATTGATATATTTTAAATTGGTTGAATTGCATTTAAATTGCACGGATACACAACGTACGGTTGCCTCAAATAAACCGATTTGTACTGATACCACTGTTAAATAAATTTCGTTTTTTAATTCGACAATTCGTTGCTCGCGCAACGAGGTTGGGATAACCGTATTTCGATTGGAAATAGAGCATATTTTTTCAGTGCATAAAGGGCAAGAATAGTGTTTTAAATGAGTGGAGAAATAGAGATGAAACTAGAACGGATAGACTGTTAACTACTGGAAACAAAAATGAATTGAAAGTGTACGTTTTTCTAAAATTTTCTTTTGCAGAATCGAGCGTTTTAAGATTGAACTAGAATTTACTCAGTTAATGGCGACGACACAACAAATATGCTGACAAAAAAAACTCAAAATCGAAATGAAATAAGTAAAACGTTAGATCAAGAAAATTTTGCTATTAATCAAAAGTTAGAAGTCGTTAATAGAAATATTCTCACGAACAAAAATGTAATCGATAAATAAATGAGTAAAATTTAAACATCAATCAGTATACCGACCAAACAAATTGAGACAATTAAAATCGTCTTGCTTCATTAATGGTGCGACTTCCGTTCCGTTCAAGAAAATGGTCGTTGTAATGAGATGATGAAAGTCTCCAAGATTAATACGATAATTATACCAGCAGCGATATTACATGTAAAAATGAAATTTAATGTGAGTTTTTAACAAACTGGATGAGATCAAAGGCATAGGAGAAACCGAAAACAGAGTAGCGGAGCGGTTGTTGTTGTATATGCGTAAAGGAGTAAGTGAAAAAGAGAACCCGAAAGATTTAAAAAAGGTGAACATTTTTGAAAAAGGTGTGGACATCGCGGTCAGTTGTGAGGTAGAGCGAGAGTCGTAAAAGCATATATCCCGTAACCCGTAAAAGGTAGGTAATGTTTATAGTTGTGACTATAAACATTATGCCAATCAACAAGAGAAAGAAAATTCGCAAAGCCATAGTAACCACCAAAACGGTGAGCAAAGAGGGTGGAACCACCCATTTAGACTAGGACACAGCTTGGCCAGTACTAAGTGGTACTTAAGTTTCCAGAAGCAAAAAGGTTGATTTAGGATGAAAAAGAGAAAAAGGCTCGAAGAAATGTATAATCTCTAGAGCCAGACAGTAAGCAAGTGCTTTGTTGCGTTACCTTTGGTGTAAACATGTTCATTTACAAGAAATTAGAAGAACGTGTAATGAACACTGATCCTGATAGTGCAATCACTATCAGAAACATAAGGGCACTGCGTGCCTTGCGAGGTTTAATGCCGACTAATTTCAATCTTGCGGACTTGAGAATGTATTTCCTCAGTCCAGTACAAATGCAGAATTGCACGCAAACAACATTAACAACATTAACCTGATGACCCCAAAACGACCCCAAACACACACTACTTTAATATATATTCTTTACATGTTAAACCAAAAATTGAAATATTACGCTCACCCGGTTAATGTTTGATCACCTTCTTTCTCCTTAGTCAAGCATACTGAGTAACCTATAGTACTTAACAACAATAGTTGCACCAAGGTACAGGCGATTTATGCACCGAACAATAATTCAATTTTATGCAGTAGTTGCGCCCAATGTACAGACGATAGTTGAACATAAGTAATTATTCAATATAAGACCATGGTTGTGCCAGTGTACACATAAGTTAGTTGCATATTATTTATGTGCAACATAGTTGCACATAAATAATACCATTCCAATAAATAGTAATAATATAAAATATGGAGCTAAAATGCTGAGTTCTCGTGAAAGGAAGTCTGCGGAGGCGCCAGCCGAGATTTTCACCCACATTAAGTCCAAAATAGCTTACGTACGTGCATCAAATACTATTTTTTATTCGCCGCAAGCAAAATATTTAAAAAAAATGTTTATTAAAATTATAAATTTGCATAAATTGTGAAATAAAAATATGTGGAACAAGTTACCTTTGACAAAATATTTGTTATTTTTTCCAAATTATTGTATAACTATGACAACATATGATAAAAACTATTTTAATTGGATAATGAAATTTTGAATTTAAGGGTGCATTGATAAAAATTTCTATTGTATAGAATTTAAACAAATACAAATGTTTTTTACTTTTTTGGACGTAGCTATGACAACAAAATATATGGTTAAAAAGTGACACTTTAAGGCCGTAAATCACCGTAATAAAGAAACACTTTAATACATAGGAGAATACAAAATATTTTATAATGAACATAATTTCAACATACAATTTCTTTTAATTAAGCAAAAAAACTTTTCTAATAAATTTGTTTAAAGCTAAATGAAATTTTACAAAAGATGTCATGAAAATCGCAAAACTCAATTGGAATTTATAAACCAAAAAATACTAAAAACAAACAACTTAAAGTGTATGAGATTGAGAGAGATTGAGATGAGATTCACGGAACTGACTGCCTAATCTATTGTCCACCAGTATATGTATATAGAAAAAAGCTATGAAAATAAAAGCGCGAGAAAAGAAATGAAAAAGAAACAACCATTAAATTGATTGTGTATAATGGCGAGACAAATCGATAAGAAATCATATCGACAATATATGCAAATGAAATATTTGTAAAAAAATTAAATGTGGTGATTACTCGTATTAACGATAATCGATTGTATTATGTTTTCAAGAGCAACTTCCATCCAAGCGGGGAAAAGTTGTTGACAGCCTATATTTTTCTATGACACATCAATCGCACAAAAATAACTATAAACATTGAATATTATCGCAGTTCAAACAGTTGAATTTAGACAACAAGCCTGCTGCATAACTCTAGGTTCTAGAGATGTTATTAGATTGAAAAAAGATTCCCGTTAAAACACGAATATTGCAAGTATTAGTTAACACCTTCATTTTTAAATTTTAGGATTTGGATTGGATAACCAATAATTAGTAGAAATTGTTAGAATAATAATATTACTTAAGGTTTTTTGTGATTTATGCTATGACTGACTAATCTTGAAAAACTGTTGTTACGATTTTACATAACCGCATCGAAATATAAAACAAAATTGTAAATATATGTTATAAATTCCAAGAAGAAGGATCGACAAAGAAAAACATGAGATTAAATGCATGCAATGCATGCAAATTATTCTCAAAATTTTTCGAGTTTTCTTTGTAAAGACATTACAGATTTACCTGGAATATTCTCGATATAAATTTAAATTATATTTAAGTAATTCTTTTTCCAGAGGAGCAGATATTTCGAATTAGACTGCGATAGTGTAAACAAGTAAAAGTGGAATGCAATGGTGTAACAGTTTGAATGTCATAGTGTTAAAAGAGATAGTAATTAATTGTAAACTGAACATAAAACCGTGTAAATAGAAGTAATGTGATTTGTAATTGAATATAAAGTTTTAAAGTTTTGAATTTAGAGTTGTTAAGTTGTCTTACTAGATTTATTAAGGCTTGTTGGAACACTAAAGCCTTTGTTCATTTATTAATGTTGATGACACTTTTACCAAAAATGCACTTATTTATTTGAAACTTCAATTACATCAATGCCAGATAATCGATTTTAATACAACTTGGTACATAAGCTTTTAGTACGGATTTCAACGGATCTGCATCCCAACTTCTGATTTGTCGGAAAAATCGTTTTAATTTATTTTGTTTACGCAAAAAACTCATATATGTTGGGATACTACAGCCTTTGCTAGTGTATTAATTTAAACGAAACGATTGAAGGTTATATATGATCTAAAAGTTTTTGAACGATAGACAACGTAGTAAACGATCGTCTGAGTTTACTTAAAATTTTGATAACTTAAGGCTCAAATAAGCCATTTTGATAAAACTAGATACATAACTTTTTGAGAAGAATCAGTCTAGTTCTGCATCTCAACTTTTGGTATACATTTTTTGTTGTGAGCGAACAAAATATTTGTCTGTTCGCTCACAACAGTCTTCAATCTTTTATTCATGGGAGGATTTTGAAACAGGATGAAAATTTGATACAGGATCTGAATGTGTATGAAAAAAAAATAATTACCCTTATGATATTATCAAACACATGGTTTACCGAACAGTTGTTTGCTTTAAATTTCTAACTATGCACTATGCACGAAGATTCATGTTTCTTACTCACAGCATTAAATCAAAAGCGACAAATGTCTAGACGATTCTTCCATCTATTTATTCATGGTTGCTTGCTGAGTTGTAATAGTTATTTACGGTATGAATTTCATAACGAATCATATTACAATACGAGATGGGAAAATTGTCAATTGATAGCCCATCGAGGATCGTAATATGATGTTACGAAATAAATATTGTACAACGTTTTATCTACTATCAACTTTTATATTAATTTAAGAAAATATAAAAAATAATAAGATAAAAGAAATAATATTATTAAATAATAAAATAGTACGCCGGTGATTTGTTTGTGAACCACAAATATGGCTAGCAACCTACTCTGCATTACCGAATATCGACCAACACATTTGTTAATAGATGGAGCTGTTAAACGCCAATCTCCTAATATTGACCACTTCAAAGTTATGCCAACCATTACTTATATCCATTATTAAATGCAAGTACATATATTATATTTTCAGCACACTACATTTTCACCACTAGCGGAGAAGTCCACCAACATTACCCATTTTATTGTTTTTTAATATTTTCTATTTTACCTCTGTTGTAAACAACTACATTAACTTCAAGACTATAAATAGTTCTGATTATAATTAATTCTATTTTTAATTAAACTAATCACTATATCTACTCTATAACCTAGAAAAATTTAAAACTTTAGGCCATGTTTTTTGTAATTATTTTTTTTTTAAACAAAAACAAGAAGAACAAGGAATAAATAAGAAATCATGAAATAATTTGTCTGATTTCTAAATCTTGTCACACACATGTCACATAAAATATTTTGAAGTGTTGACATTAAATTGTTTTGTTCATCGTATTATGTTTGAAATGTCCATCGAAAATTTTAATTTATTTTTTGTTTAAAATTTTTGAAGACGTATATCTTTGTAGCCAGCACAAAACAGAATAATATAAAATCATAAAATGACATAAGTTTACATTATACGTTTTTGTTTTTGATTTTATTTATTTTTTTTTTAAGAAATAAAAAATGTGTTTTACTTTAACATTCTTAGAATATTAAGCGGCGATTTGTCGATTGTTGATGGTTGGGAAATATTTAGAATCGGAAATAAAAGATTTTAAAAGTTTTTGTTTTTGTATAATCACTCAACATTTTTAATTGACCCTACCCCTAAACGATTAACATGTTTTTACAAATCATTTATCAATTGATTCAAACCAACACATGAATCAACCACATCTTATTTAAAATATTCCAAAAATAATAATAAATTCATCAACCCTAAAAAAAGCAACTTTTTCTATTCAATTCAAATTAAAAAATAAATTTAAATAAAACATAAGAAGGTGTGATTTTTTCTATTCACATCGTCACAAAGGATCAAAAACAAAATATTGAGATTCAGTTTTATTTTTAAAACCAATAAAATCCCTACGATTTGTCAAATAAAAACTGTTGCAATTCACAAATTAAACAATCCAATTATTATTAATATAATTTAATTCCGTTTTTGATTGTAGCTACATGAAATAATAAATCAGGGATAACGTGTTATTATGTGTTTTTTATTGAACTTCAACCAAGAAAAAATTATGCAATTGATTGAACGAATTTAACGCAGATGTTGTTTTTTTAAAGACTGTTAAACAGGATTATAATTAATGCCTGAAATAACTAAATGTATTCATTTGAAGTAGAACGAATAAAAAATGCATTTATTTAAGGACAATTAATATATGTATATGTTTCCAAGTTTATGTATTGAATAACCTCATTTCAAAATGGTTCTGTCAAGCGAACAGTTTTTGTACTTATCAATTTTGATTTTAGGATCTCTGTTCTTCATATACTCTAACAAAATTCAATCTAGGTGGTCATATGGTCCGCGGACCACGTGGACCTTCGTTAGGAAAGCTGGCCCCGAAACAGGAACCTGGGGTAAATATTTCGTCATGCTTGCCCGTTTTCATAAATAAGTTCTCGCTTGAATTAAAATCAACGTTGTGTCGTATCCGATCTGTCGTTAGAATTATAAAAAAAATCGTTTATCTTGATAAACAATCAATCAAGCAAACAAGCAATCAAAATATCTCTAGCAATCGAAAAGTAAACGAGAAAGGAACTTGATCAATTGCTGAGGTTAGATAATCTAGAAATCTTCAAATCATTGGAACTCCTCTGTTCTTTGGGTATGGTACGATTATGTCTAGATGTCCGTAAGGTGAATAATATCACAAAAATCATTGTAATCTCTAGGCATTAACATCCGCTTCCGTTGTAGCAAACCGTAGACATTTTGCACATTTCAATACGAATAGGATATTTCTTGTTGTAGATCGATGATGTGATATTGAAAATCCAGTAGCAATCAGTCAAACAAAATGAAAACGGTAGAACCAAACTACTAAGTGAGTATAAAACAGTTGACGCTAGGAACAGAGCGGATGTCCAGCGCGATAGAACCTGAAACTCAGTAGATATTCCTTTAAAAAGAGCAGCTTTAATTCAATTCCAAATTCTCTTGCACCAAAACCTTGCGCAGATTATGTGACTACAGTGGGCTGCAATGCTTGAATGCTTGATATGAAAACTTTAAAAAAAATGTGTATAAAAGAGTCACCTTTTTATTCATGTATAAAATGTGAACAATAAAAAAATCTGAAGTGTCTGACGCAACCATACCAAAAGGTGAAACATGAACATCATCTCCCACAAATTGGAATTCATTCATAAGAAGTTGAATCGCTATAATTAATCGTTATAATCAAGCAAATATGAATGTATGATCGGTGACTACGTCTGTCATTGTATACTTTCATAATTAATGATGCAACAAAGAATGCAGCCGCGAAACTGTCTTCTAAGTTCAATGAATCAGCAGTCATCGGCATCGTAGCGTAGGAAGTACTTTATTGGAACTGGAGAGTAGGAAAAATATAGAGAGCAGAACATACCGGCCTACACTAAAACTAAAAACTCGATTCGTTCATCACGACCCTATATTGTGTCAACCGCATATTACTTTTACATGTACTCTTAAAACTTCGGTTGTCCTATACCCTAAGCTATAGTAAGAATAACAACAAATGCGTTGTTACAACCGATCTAAAAGTATTTTTCAGTTTCAGAACAGACGATTTCGTTTATCTTTAGCATAGTAGCTCTCTCTCTCCCCATCTTTTTTATTTCGACTAACAATAAAAAGGTTCAATACTGATTGCAATTAAATTCTAAAATAAATTAGTTCAACAATTTCACACTTTAATTGCTAGACCAAACACCTAAAAAAGTACAGCTGACAAAATATTTCTATATTACTACAATAAAATCTTATTCCATAGTAAATGAATTGAGTAATGGCAGTAATAAGATAGGTTAAACGACAGAAACTGGTTAAATCAAAATAGCACTACTTAAAAAAAGGGGAAAAACGTGATCTGATTGTTGCGATCTAGAGTCAAGAAAAGTTGCCAGATAAGTGTCACGATGAGAATGACCTTGAAAACCTAACCGCCGACCAACCAGTACCGACGTCGCTGTTTTGGTTAGGTTTTCAAGACTGGCCACGACAGGGATTGGATTATTTTTGGGGGAGGCGACCATGTAGTCATAGCCTAACATGTAGACTGCTAAGTCCTTTATGCCATCCTCATATTCAAGAGCTGAATACAATTTTGAAAAAAGCCAATCGCCTTGAATGGACTGTTTTGCAGAAATCTTCTATCCTTAGATAGTTTGATCCTAACATGCCTGCTTCGGAGCCCTTAGAGAGCCAAGCATTCTCCCATAATGTGAGGAACTGTTTCATCCTCTTCAAGACAAAAACGACATGTTGTATAATTTTCTACTCGAAGCCGTACCATATATGTTTATTCACATGATAGTGACCTGCTAATAGCCCACCATTAGCCTGCAGGCTGACCGGGTCAGATTTAACAGAAGTTTGGTGGTTTGCCGGTTCAACTAGGGAGTGACATCTTGGCGACCTTGTAGCTTTCTGTGTCCCTGGATTGGAAGTTACTGTATCGAAAGAGAACCTGTTCGACTAGCAATCTTATCCAATCTTTCGATATACCATTTGCAAGTTCAGGGTTGATGAGCCCCCTGCGGAGCTCTTTGCTAATTCATTCGCTTTTCCGTACCGAGATTCCACTATGCCATGGTGTCCATATCAGTGAAATGCTCTTGAGCTCGAGATAATTCAAGGACCTAGAATATTTTTGACTTAATAGTGTATTTTCAAAGAATTTTAACAGCAGACTATCAGTAATAGTATATTATTTTATTAGGAGGAGAAGTATGACTTTCCATGGCGCGCCTGCGTTGAAGAGAAGGCAAGCCATGGAAAGTTACTTCTTCTCCAAATAAAATATGTTATTTTTTCTTCAAACGCTTTAAAATGTGCCATGTTTTTGTGGTTTTGATACTCAGTTCTTGTTTTAATTTATGCAAACAATTAGATATTTATTGTGGCGTGATTTATAAATATGAGTAGTTTCGATTGTTTACAAAAAAACGTTTTGACATATATAAATTGTTTATCGTTGTTGTTAGTTGTGATTGGCCAGTTTTTTAAATGCAATCGAGTTTCTCAGCAGAAATTGAGACTGCGGCCAATGATGTCGTCTCCTCTCTTGGACCCACATGCATGATTTTAATTTCCAAAATGCAACATTAAGAAATTGCACGTTTAATATTAGTTTAATAAATAAAAATGACGTTTAAAATTATATTTTGTATGTTATTTTTGCGGTATCATAGCAACACTTTCCCTGACTAGGCGGGAAAAAGAAACACTTTCCCTGACTAGGCATGGAAGTTGCATTTCTCCGTAGCCAGCTCAGTATAATTATGACCCCTAATTATTTGACGTTTGAAGAAAAAAATATTAATAACCCTGCCAGATCACTTAAGTCCCGTCGCTCGCATCGATGCTGCATTTATGACGAATATCTCAGCCTAAAAAACTGCAGTATTCAACAAGTATAATTTGCACCATTTTCAGAAAGAGATTTATCTGTGTAAATGTCCAACGTGTCTGCGGCTGATCGGCACTTTCCAATAGCAAATCAGATACAGGCCGGTCCTTTATCGTTGGAATTATAACTCGATACTGCTTTCGAAAGGTAGTTAGAGGCACTGTGTTATTAGTCGACGTGGACAAATCTGTCAGGTGTTTTTTCAGATCTCTCCATAACGCTTGATGATCTTTCTTACAGGACCTGGTAGTTCCCAGGAGTTCAAATCTTTTTGTTGCCTTAAGAGTTGTATATATATGCAAGGGAGGAAGCCCTATTAAAACCTGAAAACTCACTTTAGACGTTGTCCGAAAACACTAGTGATACTGATACATAAGCAAGCAGGCCTTTGCACCGCCTCCAGTTTTTATCGCATTCCCAACAAAAGTTCTCGATAGCCATGCAATAAACCCATAATTGACCATGGGTCTGACTACTACTATATAGCGCCAGTAGACCATTTTCGAAATCAGTCCCCATTTTCAGTCAAACCAGTCTCAAAAACCCGTCTGCACTGACACAGAACTCGAGTTGCGTTTACAATCATGTTCCACAGCATGGAGGTGATAGAACGCATCCTTGGGGACATCCATGCTTCACTTTTACCTGGATTGTGGTGTTGTTCTTCATGTGAATAAACAGACATCGATCTTCCAGCGCCCGTTATATTGATTTTTGTTTACACCGTACCATAACGCTCCGCTAAGGAGTGACCCAAAATTGACTTTGTCGAATGCCTTTTCTATGTCAAGAAAAGCGCAAAGAGTGATAGCCATTTTACAGATAGTTTCTTCAATATCAGAGGCCATTGTGTTTGTAGAATTTTCCGCTTAATAAGCCTATGGCCTATTGCTTAGCGGGGTTTTCTTCAGACTGACATTTCTAATGCAATGGTCGATTAATCTCTCCAAAGGCTTTAAAAATTATGAGGAAAGACTGATCGATCTAAAGTTTTTCGCCTCGCAATAGGTGACTTTCCTGGTTTTGGGATAAAGACAAATCTCACTTTTCTCCAGGTCTTTGGTATATATATATAGCCAAGAGCTATGCAGGTCACAAAGAGTTTTAAGAGCATATCTCCTGTTATGTTTAGACACTGTTGTATCATAATAAGTTCAAATTCAGTCTGGACCAGGAGAGTTGTATGGCTCAAAGGATGTGATAGCCCAAGACAGAGCTTAGGGTGATACAACTCTATTTTCCATTACCCAGTTCATTCGGTTAGATTTTTCCATATTTTCCGCGACTGCCTCCTGAGGAATCTCCTCAAATACCCACCAGGAAAATGAAGTTGGGGGAATGTTGTATAACTTCCTTCCTTTAAAGAAGTAAAACTATCATCGGTTATGTCCTCATTTGTGCAGCATTCTCTGTGATGGTCTAAATCGACTCACAGTTTTCGTAAGGCTTTGATTAACGAATAGGCCTTTTTAAAGAATTCCTTGCTATACTGTACAAAGCCCAATCAGCATAATCAAAAACCCGGACTAACAGATAGTTGATCAACAATTAATAACCCGTCGCTTGGAAATGGCTCCACTAAATTCCCGCTCTACAAAGCCCTTGAAGCACAGCCATTCTGTCTGTCGTGGATTCTGCTAGACGCGATCCTCGGTTAGAATCGCCTTTGCAACACTCGCCAGCTCATGATATCTTCTAGAAGAGACCTAGAGCATAGAGTGATTTTTATGTTTTCTTGCCGTCGGGAGTTAACAAAATATGCTCTCGTCCGGAATTTAGAATTTCCAAATTAGGAATAGCCAAGTACTCTAAAAGAGACTGACCTCTGCTGTATTGGTGCTTCAAAAGCTCACGTGATGTGAATTTGCGTCACAGCCGACTATGATATCCAGGTTTTTTATTTTTGGATCAATTCCGGCATTGATAGGCGACTAATGGAGTAGTTCAGAAGATAGGCACACACAATGTACGTACATGAGTACGGCTCAATCACCTGAAGATAAGTCAGTCAGAAGATGCATATTAAGACTTTTGATGCAATGCTGGTTCTGGTTTTGTCAGGCCTCTCTTTATACAGAATTTCTCAGCCCTGTCCCTGGGTTACTGAGTATGCAACTTTTTAGCAAGTGAAGCCATGAGATTATATGACTCACTTATGCTATGTTGTCCTTGAGGACGGAGATCATTGAAAGCCATATAGATGGCAGCATACATCCATTTTCCACGGTATGTATAGACCAGAGAGAAAGAGAGAGAGAAAGGTTAAGCGACGGAGAGAGACTAAGACAGAAAAAGAGCAAATTTCTTTCTGCCGCATTAAAAATATAGACAGTCAATGTGATAATCCCAGAGTTTACAATTTTATTTTAATCGAGCACCCATTTCACTCCGTAAAATATTATTTATATATTAAATGTTTATAATTTCAATATCGTTCTTCCTCGAAGAGTAAATTTTTTAGTTTTGCGATTTTACTCCTTTTGAGTTTTCATTTCATTTATTTTCTTTTTGTTTTACATCCCATTTTCAAAAGAAAAACATTAGTTCCTTTTCGTCATCCTTTTTAAATATTTTTATAACAATATTTGCAAAATAAACCAAAACATTTACAACAATTACATATTAACTTTTTACGTTGGAAAGCATCAATTTTGAAGCAAACATTAATTGTGTGAGTATTTGAAAGAAAATATTTATTTCAATGTAGGAGTAAGAACGATAACTTATTATTTTCATTCCTGTATTTGGGAGTGTTATATATTTTTAAGTTACTCGCTCTGAAAGAGTAAAGGAGTGATATGAGGAGCGTTTCAAACTCTGGTTAATCCTAAATTTTCTTGAAATATTTTGATGACAGTTTAATTCAGACCAGTTGAATTTATATAAGAATAGAAAAGAAATTAATGTTTTAGAGGGAGAGGAGAGAGAAAGTGAGAGAGGGTGAAACACAGAGAGAGAGAGAGAGAGAGAGAGCGAGAGAGAGAGAGAGAGAGAGAGAGAGAGAGAGAGAGAGAGAGAGAGAGAGAGAGAGCGAGAGAGAGAGAGAGAGAGAGAGAGAGAGAGAGAGAGAGAGAGAGAGAGAGAGAGAGAGAGAGAGAGAGAGAGAGAGAGAGAGAGAGAGAGAGAGAGAGAGAGAGAGAGAGAGAGAGAGAGAGAGAGAGAGAGAGAGAGAGAGAGAGAGAGAGAGAGAGAGAGAGAGTGAGAGAGAGAGAGAGAGAGAGAGCGAGCGAGAAAGAGAGAATCTTATTCATATTTTATTTACAACAGCTTGTGCAAACATGCATTCTTTCACACTTTTTCTTAATCATAATAGATACATGATAGCAAAAACAAGTAATGCGAAAGGCACATTCCTATCTAGCTTTTAAAAAATAATCTCATTAAATTTTTTTCTTTCGTATAAGAAGAATACATAAATTAAATAAATTAAAACTCAAGATAAAATATAAAATAATAAAAATTTTAATTTAATAAAAAAAAAACAAGAAAATGAAAATTCATAATATTACTGAATTTAATAGTTTGTTTGACAATTTAAGTTTCTTTTTGTCTTTAATCAAACTTCCTTTATTATTATTATTATATTTTTGTATGACAAGATATTTTTTTATGATTATTGTGTATCGTTATGTCAATGATAGCTTCTTCGTCATATTTTTTATTTTAATATTTATAAGAGAATAATAATTTAGTTAGTTTTAATTAAAAAGAAATTCTAGTGTCATTGAGTTATTTATATGAGAGGAGGATGATAGATACTCGTGTGTGCAGTATTTTGGAAATTAGATGTAGTTTTAGATCAACATAAAGTTATCAAAGCTATATTTTTGAACAGTTGTTATTATTATAAAATTAATGGACGTATAATAACTTCAAACATTTTTTTAAGAGAACTAGAACAAATTTTCTAGTGGTAACCATAAGTGAAAGTTTTTCAATAATCTATTTTCAAAATTAGATCACGTGTTACGGTTACACAAACATAACGCCATGCAATAAAACATATTTCTCTAATCGTTTATTGATTTATCGTAGAGTTTTAACAAACAACTAATAAAAGTGTAACCTGTAAGTCAAAACGGTTTCCGTATTTTATTTATTCAAGCAAGAAAATAAAAGAAAGATAAATTAGATTTATATATCAGACATTTTTTTTTCTTCACATCAAGAAAACTAGATATTCGTAAACACTAATAGACACATTTCTTCTATGACTCAAAACCATAAAAAAAAACAGAAAAACACATAAAACTAGAAAAATTAAAAATTGATGAACGATCTAAGAAAACCAAAAAAAAAAATATAATAATTTTTTATATCTTAGTCAAGAAAATGAATTAAGATTATTCAGTCATTAAAAAAAAAATTTATGATTTTACCATAATTTTTTTTTAAATTAATTTTTCTAGTATCTTAAAAAAAATTTTAAACGATTATATTTATTTTTTTATGATTCCAAATCAATTTTGATTATCCTTTTTATGTTGTTAAAATATTTTATTGGTGGTTTTGTCGATTGTCTGACTTGATTGAGTTTTAGTATTTTTTTTATGATTAAAATATAATTAATTATGCTTTTATGATTAGTATGATGTCATATTTGATCGGTTTATCTTAAAATTTAAGTATATTTTATATTGCGTTTAATAATATGTTTTTCTGTTCTAGATAAAACGACATAAACTAGACTACTTACATTTTGCAGTTTTGTTCAGTGTTCAAGATTGAAACACTATTAGGCTGGAGTGTGAACAATGCTTAGAGATGAATTGATCTACCGATTTTTACCGATTTGCAATTCTTAAATAACACTCTACCGAAAGCATTTTTGATTCAAGGAGGAAGTTACTTTAAGGCAACGTCTTTTTTATGCGCTTTAATAAAATCATCCTTGCTCCCGCCACTGTCAGCAATGCAGTGAATTTCATTCTCAAATTGATCAATCTCAATTCAGTAATTATCTCAATACCCTAATTTTATTGAGCTATATTGATGACATTCTAGTATTGGATCTGGGTATAAATGAGAACAAGAAAAATGAATGTTTGGATAAAATTGGGCTCCTTAAACATTAATATGTTCAAATATTTGCATTCGATTTTGATGGTATTTAATTTCAACCAAGTGAAGGAGATCTCTTTAACTGCATTTTATTTTAAAATTTTTTTCAATTGCAATAATTTACTACATACTCAACTTATATTGATTTATGAGTCATCATGAATTCACAATATTACAACGGTTCTTACAGAATTTTTAATTTGTCAACACCTAGCACCATTAAAATCACAAAATACTAAAACTAGTTCTTACTTAAACGTAGAATTAAATACACACTATAACCTATCTAGGTCAATGTATATGATTAATAATAAACAAAAACTAGTGGGCTGGAGGTGTGGCCTTAAGGGTCATTCCAAGAACTTTCCGAAAAAGTTAAAAACTAGCAGTTGCCAAGACCAATGTTGTAGACTGTTGTTGTGAAATCATTAAAACAATAAAAAAAAGATACTCCACCGAAAGTTGCAAAACTATAAACTTTACAAAAGCCTTATGTATTAAGTTTCAACAAAATTGAATGTAGAACGGAGTGTTTTGGTAGTTTCAAATAAACAATTCTTCAGGCGATCCAATTAAAACCTGATCCATTCTTCAAATTGAAAAAAATACACATTTTCGATATTCTAGTAAACACGATTTCGGGCTATAAGGTACGCCAAGATACATCGAGTGTGTGTGTGTGTGTGTGTGTGTGTGTGTGTGTGTATGTGTGTGTGTGTGTGTGTGTGTGTGTGTGTGTGTGTGTGTGTGTGTGTGTGTGTGTGTGTGTGTGTGTGTGTGTGTGTGTGTGTGTGTGTGTGTGTGTGTGTGTGTGTGTGTGTGTGTGTGTGTGTGTGTGTGTGTGACCGTTTTCGTTGAAATCGGGTCATCCATTTGTAAGAAAGCGTTGGACCAATTTTTATCCGCATAGATACACATGCGCACACGGAGATACACATGTACACACAGACTGCCAGCTAGCCTAAACAGCTTCAGGAGGTCTTGAAACTTAAAGATATCACAAAAATTTCGATTCCGAAAATTGGTCCAAAAACAATAACTCTCATATTGGGCAATGGGCAGTTAATAACAACATACATAGTTCAATTCTTTAAGAAAATAATGATTGTGAGCGAAATAAAATTACTAAACATTTTGCCAAAACGAATATTCATGTTTTAGTTAGATAGATGGTAGTAGTGAGTAGTGACTTATAGAGCCCATACACGATCAATCATGAATGTCAATTTTGACTGATCATAAAAATTTAATCATGTTTAAAATTTCATCAGTTATAAAATTTGACTGTCAGTCAATATCTGTCATGCCAAAACCCCCGATATATCATAGCCATACCCATTCACGCCATTTGCAATAAACAATGAACATTGCCATATGCAAAAAATGGGATTAGTGTTTTTGATTAAATATTTTTGAATTTTTTTTATATGGAGTTTTATTTTTCCAGATGGCGTTATGAGCGTTATGGCGATTTTTTGAATTTTTTTAAGATTGAGTTTTAATTTCAAAATGGCGCTACAAGTTCACGATTTTTACTGTGCTAAAAAATGAAGAAGGCTTCTATATCGGGGGTTTTGGTCATACACATACACAGTCAGTCATAAATGTCAATCACGTTGATTGTCATTCAACACTAACCGTATGTAGGCCCCTATTCAGTGAAAGGGACAAATATTTTTGTTTTACGTATTTTGTGAGACTTATAGGCTTAGAATTAAATTGCCATTTAATTCCCTATAGGGTTAAAACTTAAAGTGTACAATTTAATGTAGATTTTAAAAATAACAAATTAATTAAGATCTTTTTAAGTAATCTTAACAACACATATAAAGCAGGTACAAATTATTTCGCTGCAAAATATAAACAAGGGGTAGCTGTTAAGTAATTGACATATGCATATGCTTGTATCGATGCAAACCAGATTAAGTTGTTTTTTTTTGTAAAATTCGACACAAATGCTTTCATAACTTTGAATGAAGATATAACTTTTTTGTTTCATGGTCACTTACTTTTAAAGTTTCTTCCACAGACAACTTGATTCATTTCCAAAACATTTAAACTCTTTTTTTTTCAAACTATAATATCTACCCTCCATCAAAAATATATGTATGTCTTTTGTAACCTAATATCCGTATAAAAACCTATTAAACTACAAAAGCTTTCAGTTTTTTTTTCCATATATGCCTTCTTTTGTCAATTTATTTCCTACGAAATTAAATTAAAGAAAAACTAATCTACAGTAAGACCCTATTTTGTCACCTAAAATAATAACAATAATAATAAATTTAAAAAAATACATAAAAATGAAATAATTCAATCGATTGTTTTGTAATTTTTATTTTATGATTTAGTTTATTTTTTATTTAAACTATTTTTACTTTTACCCAAAATATTTTGAATGTTTTTATAAAAGAATATAATAGTGAAAAATGAACGCTATAACATTATTTTTATAATAAACGTTTGAAAAAGAAATAGTTTCTTTTCAAAATACGAATCAGTCAGTGTCTTTTGTGTTTCAAAATCTTTTTAAGAAGTAGATTAATTCGATTTATATTCGAACGGAATGAAAAAATTTGTAGGGCATTTGTTTTGGTTTGGTGTGCATATTGTTATAATATTCTTATTGTTTCGAATTTTCATCATACAGAAGACCGTTGTATTACAGTTTTTATTTTTATTACGATGAAATCACCTAGGTAGCAGTAACGTAATTAATTCATTACGCACTAAGGCGGATCTGTCACATTCGTAGAAATTACACATTATCAAAAACAGATCTCCCCTACAAACTGCAATATTTTTATCAAAACACAAGAAGTACTTTTGGGTTTTCCACCCAACTAGCATTTTAACTTCTTTAGAAACACTTAACAGTCTTATTGAAACTAGCTTCCTCTACGACCTCCTTTCTTAAAAGCTTCTATAAAGTTTCGAAAAAGGTCATTTGGAGAACATTCCCCTGCGTTACCGAAGCTTTAACTTGCACAAAACTTCGGAAATAGTTTCGGTGCGTTTTTTTTAAAACTGTTATGCAAGTTGAATAGAAGTATAATCTAAACTATCAAAAATCCATACCGAAGCTCTATGGAAGCCTTACACGAATTATGTGGAAGTTATATTTGTAACTGAATGACGTCTTTTACATAGCCTATTTTAAGTTATTGCTTCGGTATCGTACTTATACATCGTTTGAAAGCATATTTAGAAGTTTTATCGAAACTATAGTAAATTTGGAAAAAATAATAGTTCAAATTTGTTTAGTACATATTTGAAAAACTGATATTATATTTTATTACTTTATAATTCTCCTCCATTCCAGATTAGAAACTGTCACTTATTTTGTGCTCCGAATAGCGGTGTAAATGGCGAAAGAGAGGGATACATTTGTGGATCATATTTGATCGAAAAATATTCACAAAGATAACATGTCTGGAAGATCGCGGGAGGAAGAAAACAGAGACTGTTTCCAAGAATACGAAAGCTGCATATACCATTATACAAATTTTACTTATCTATTGATGAGGAAATTTTTCCAGAGTTTAATGTCAAATTCTGATAGGCGTTTGGAGAAGTAGAGCACCCACTCGGGTAAGATTGATTTGATCTTCTAAGAAGAATACTCATCCAAAAAGTATTTGTAGAATGTTGCCAAATCGGTTCAACCAGGTTTTGTCACACACTCTATTTTAACTTTATATCAACAAACTGCGAGCACCAGCAACCCAATATACAGTTTTGCAGATAGCAGTACATTGCACAAATTATTCGTTCAATATTCAAAGGGTAAACAAAATAAACGAATAAATCTTGTCCGGAGAGACGGAGCGATAAATGTTAGCCTAGAAAACGTTGCTGATTGGAGTAACCAAAATTTTGTCAATTTTAATTCCATCAAAACACAGCTGTTGATTGTTTCTGGTTTGAAGACCGAGCTCTCCAACGATATTTCAATCAATATGTGTCAATACTTGGGCGCTGCCTCTGTTTCCAGCCAAGCTCACTTGGACTCTGTTCAAATGCGTGCTATACGAATTGTGGGTAATCGACATTTTACATTAAATATCGATTAGCTACAAGACCTGGGCAGTTCTTGAGGTGACACCATTACAAACAACATAAAACGCTGCTTTGCAAACCGCAACAGGATGTAATATATTGCCGGTTCGTGAGTATAATGAAATCCAAACCAAACAATATATATTGGCCTGTCACAAAGAGCTACATCCATGGAATGTCATCTTATCAACAATTGAACCACCTAGAGACATAAGGAGGACCGCCAGATGAATTCTGCATAATTGCAGAGATAGCTAGGTACTGTTAAAAAATGACGAATCTACGTATAGAACTCGCTGTTGGTCACGGTTGGTCACGCATTCTAAACGACTACATGAGTAGAATTGTTCCTAAAACTATTGACAAGTGTTCCACATGTGAGGACACGCCGCACGATGTAGACCACCACCTATTCAATTGTCCTGATAATTTAACCAAACTGACGCAGGAAGATTTGTTATACCGCCCAAGGGCAGTAACAGAGTTACTGAAACTGGCCTTAGAGCCGGAGGATTAGATTTAGCACCAAACCCCATCACTACAACAACAACAACATTAGCTATAACTTTGTCGCATTGTTGCTGATCTCGTTGTTTTAAATAATATTAAATAAATATTATCACCAATAGAAGTCAAATGTATTTTCTTCAAGAGAAATCGGGTGCATCAGACGGAAGTTAAGCATATTCTTTTACCCGTTTTACTTGTCAGTCGATTAGTGCAAATAGGTAAACTGTTGAGATCACACATTGTCATAGCGACAGGTTACAAAGAGAATTTAACCATATAAATTTTTAAGAATATATGAAATATAATTTTTAACAAAAGTTTTTGTTAAAATAAAATTTCTCCAGAAAAATGAATAAAATTTTATGACTTTCACCTGACCAAAATAAAATCCCCTGACTTTCCAGAATTCCATACCTGGTGGACACTATGTATACACATTACCTAAAGCCCACTTTATGTTTTGTATTTCATTCTACATATAAAAAAGACAAGTTGTAGTATGTTATGATTTTAATGTTGTTAACATGTCGAATTGTATTTGATTCTGTGAGAGTTGCAATGGTAGCAGTATTATTTTCTAAATTATTTTTTCTTTATTTTCTCTGCAAAGAAGTTGCTACACGTCTTTAACCAAAATTAAAATTAACTTCACCGTATTAGAGTTATTTCAAAATCAATGCAATACAGAATGAAGTCTAAACTTTTGAACCTGAAAATTTTAGCCATTTTATATTGTTCAATCGATTTTTTGTTTCAATTATTTATGGGTAATATGACAATTAAAGTTCCTAAGTAGTCTCTTGATCTATTCTTTCTGCTTTCCGTGCTTTCTGTAAAAAGGACATGTATACACATACTAACATATCCTTTTAATGACATACTCAAAACGTTTGCCTCATCAACCAATAACAAACATTTACATTTGATAATAATAATTTTTTTCCGCGTTTATAAAACAAAGTTTTAACACATTTTACCCCAATCCATTCCATAAACTTGTACACAAGAGAGAACGTAATATTTTGACTTGCTCGTATAATATAAGAAAATGAAAGGTTTTTGTTTTCCTTTTTGTTCTTGTTAAATAAAGTTGTTTAACAAAAGAAATAAAAATTTAAAAATAAAAACAATTGTGTATTTCCAAACAGATGTAAAACGCGAACAATAATAAAAAAAAATTAAAACAAATAATTTTTTCAAACATTTTAAAATAAGTAATAAAAGAAAACTCAAAATCCAACTAACACAATTCAAATTTATTGAACAGCGATTAATTTTTTTTTTAAAAATATAGAAGAAAAAATTGTTTATAAAATTTTTACAGTTTACTTAAAGAAAACTTCCTAAATCAATCAACAATTCATGAGAAATTAAAATGTAGAAGAAAAAAATATAAATCTAAATATATCTATCTATTTTGACACCTACATTAATGTTAATAATCGTTTTATATATAAATCTTGGTTAGAAAGAAAAATGAATAGCAAAGAAAAGGACAAAAAATATTATATGAAAAATATAAAGAATTTCTTCTTCATCAATTCGAATTTAATACGTTTATAAGGTTGACACCTGTGACAACAACAAAACTAAATATTTATAATGATTTATTTATGAAAATTAAAAGAAAAATAATTTTTAATTTTGAAAATATAAATCTTTTATAACATTAGGATATCGTATGAATGATCTCAAGAGATGACATTTGAGACGAATTTTTTTTTTATGTTAATACGTTAAGAGATTGTTGTTGAAGTTTAAAAAGTGTGTGGGGTTTGTTGAAAATTGAAATCATAATCAGAAAAAAAGAAGAGATTTTCAGGTAAAAATCTGGCGCTAGAAAAAGCAATCTAGTATCCCATTCTTGTCAGGCTCAAGCCGTTTATGCAAGCTAGATTTGCTGACATTGAAATTGAAAGATTGACTAGTAGCTCAATACGACTAATACAACGCCCTGTTTTACCTTATTTTACACCTGCAGAAAAGTGACGCCATTTTTATTCATTTTCTCACGGCGCGGCGGGTGTAAAATGACAATACATTTTGAATGGAGATGATGAATTTGTTCAAAAAAGCATAATGGCTGCGTTCATTTTAATGAATAAAACTCAATAAATAAAAGCTATCTATTCGGAACTAGTGCGTCTCGTTAGTTCAATCACGAAAACATAGTTTTTTTCATCTCTTGTAGCAAAATATGCTAATATTTAAATTTTTTATTTTTATTTTTTTTTTCAATATTCGAGTTTTTCAATTCAATGCAATATGTGTTAAAATTGAGAAAAACATTATGGTTTACGGTATTATGAGATATAGAGTGACTCAAAAGTGTGACATTACAAGTTAGCGGGGTCGATTGACGATATCTTGAAAACCACTTGTTAGAATTAAATAAAATTTTGATCAAATCACTCAAAAAAGAATTGATTTAAACTACATAATGGAATAATTTTGAATTTTTAAAACATCGACATTTTGAAAAATAACGGAAAATTTTCGAAATGAAAATATCCAAGATTTTGTACTCACATTAACTAAAATGACCAGTAATACATTATTTTTGATTTACTTTTTATTAATCTAATCCCTAAGGTATACAATAAAAACCCACAATTTTGGATTTATCAGAAAAAACTTCAGAATGGATCATCAATAATGGCCATCGAATCCAATATAGGTGTGGGCAAATTTTTATTCTACTGATAATTTGCTTACTTTCTTATGTGTACTTTATAGAGTATATAAGAGCGTTCACGAACCAACCAACATCGAAAATTGTTACGAGGCTGTTGTTCCCGAAAGAAAGAAAAACCAAATAAAAAAATTCACTTGTCCAGGAAACTTTCTTTTGCATGAATCAACGCGATCCATACAACTTATCGTTTTTTTATTTCATACCTTTCTCAACCCTGTTAGCAATGATTTTGTTTTCATTGATTGTTGTCTTGTTTTTGATATTTTGTTGAATCATAAATTATTTGAGATATGTACTTAGACATTTGACAGTCTAAAAGGCAGTTGATGAGAATTATTAATTGGATATCGTTCTCCAGTTTACGTGAATTTTAATAAAAACTCCAATTTTTGGTGTAGTTAGTTAAAACCTAAAAACTTAGAAATAAATTGATATTTTGTCGTTAAATTAAAAAAAGAAAAATTTGATTAGAAAAAACAAATCTTATTTGTTTGTATTTGTTAGTCAGTTAGTGAATATCGTAAAACGTGATTTGTTTTTTTTGCTTTGCACGATTTATTTATTATTTTAGAAAAATTCAAAAATTAATTTAACAATTAAAAAACTGAATTTTTGTGAGACAATTTTATAGTTTAAATTTTGAGCAGAGCTTTAGCTTAGGTAAATAAAATGTTTTTGTAAGTTTCAGTTTAATAAATTGTGTTGTTAAGAAAATGATAAAATTGTAAAAACGATATTCCATCATGGTTTTAGCTATGGTGATTGGTTTGCATTAAATACAACCGTAACCTAAATAAACAACTAATTATATTGGTAATAAATCTGGTAATAACAAAAACAAAAGAAATTCATTCGACCGTCGAGTTAAGCGGTTCTGTTTTAATATTTGGTTTGCATCAAATTAATGAAAATTAGAAAATTAATCAATTGGAAATATATTTAATGTCAGTAACAAAATATGGTTCTTGTGATTCTGTGACAAAAGTTTTTAAACAATTTGTATTTCTAATTCATGTGGGAAATAAATAAAATGTTCTAGCCACACAAAGGGTTAGAGTTTTTTAATTATTTTCCTTATCAATCAAGTACAGTAATTAATTTAAATTGTTTTATGTGAGGATAGTTTACTGATCATCAAATATAAAATCCAGTTACGTACAAATGTGTTTTTCAATCCCCCGGACCAGAGGTGCCACATTACTGTTTGTTTGATTATTTTTATGCGACAATCGCCAATTATTGTGGGAATTAGATCTAGTCTTTAGTTGGTATTATCGGCTGAATTAACGTGGACATAAGCAGTTGGATCCGAAGCAATCGTGGGGTGAGTGAATCCTTAATTTAATCTTTTTTAAATGTAATGCTTATAGTTATATTGGTATGTGCGCGGTGTTCTCGGTTTCTTTAGCGGTTGGTGTCGTCAGAGTCCCTGCTTTTTCTTTTCGTTTATTTAATTTCGATTAAATAGTCTCATTTGCGTTCATGTTATATTGTTTGTACTAAACTGGGGGAAATTACTTTTCGGACACACATGGCTGAAGCTGGCCAAAACAAAACCTCGATTGGCACGCAGTCCTGCGATTGCTTCATGTTAGTGACATCTATTAGTGGGGTCCAATGGTCATTACAATATTCACCACAGCGGTATAACTACCATGGTGGTCCATTGTCTGTAATTAGTTCCATTTTTGATCATTGCAGAAAATTTGCTTTTAACTAGACGAATTTCATTAAATGTACCAATTTAACCCAAATATTTTATTTACCGTCTTAAGAAATAACTTTTGTTAGGATTTAATTTTAATTTATGGTTGCCATATCTTGTTATAACATCAAGTAGCATTTTATTGTGTAGGGACAGATACGAATCCTTTATCAAACTTTGCAGTTAAACAAAGCATTTTAAGTATCAAGTCCACGTAAAACTGTTCTAATTTTGAAGGTTGAAAATGCATCCTAAACCAAATGGCATTCGTATAAATTAAAAAGTGCTCAAAAAAATTTGAACGAAATTTGTTTCTATTTCTGGTACCATTCACTGTATAGGTATGAGAAGCTAAAATATTGGAAATAAATTGTATGCGATAATCCATACAAACGCGCTAATTTTTTCCAAGTCGTTACTGATTTTTTGGCACAAAAAGCAAAGTCTAGTTTTAGGCAGTGATGCTATGTTATACTATTTAATTGAATAACATTTTCTTAGCGTAAGATTTAAAGTTTGTTTGAATAGATTTATCGACAGTGACGACGTCTTGAAGCAGATGAAAGGTTTAGTAATGGCTCAACTTTATGACTGATTATTTTGTTCAAGATTAAAAAAAATTACCATGCAATTCAGGTACGTCATTCAATTCATGGGCTTTCGATAACTTAGATTTTAATAAAAAGTATTTAATGTGGTTGGATGGAATAACAGATAAAGAAGTGAATAAGACAACAACACCGGACCGATGAACGGTTTGGAACAACATCATAATAAGAACAAGCAATAAAAATTATAGAAAAAATATTTAAACACCTCAAATAAAAAACTCAGGCAAACATCTGAAAATAGATAAAAAAATCTCTGGTGTGCCAATATGAATTGTTCAGGAGCCCAGAAAACTGGATAGGATTCAAAGGACCAATTGTCTATTATACTAAAATTTAAATGATTCAAAATACGGAAACTAGAATAACTAACAATCAACCTGGACAAGAAAAGAACACTAGAACGGCAGAACTCTATAGCACAAGCTGAGAAGGTAATGGATGAGAATATAAGAGCCGAGATATTTAATACTCACTCATGATGGGAAAAATGGAGATATAACAACAAATAAGGGCAATTGTTAGATGTTCAGTGACATGTTCAACACACATGAACAAGATGTAGGAATATTGACAACACCGATAGCTAAGAAAGCAATGCTGGAGTGCAAGGCAATCACAATGACAGCTCAATTTCTATCAAAAAGTAGAAATACAACCATCATAAAGTCCTATGCACCTACCGAAGAAGCAGATGATTTTACAACAAATCCAGTCTCCAATGGCTACAAGTATAAATATGTAGCGCAAGGTAATACTTAAAACTTCTGTCGGATTGTTGGTGTGTTCTGGTGACAGAGTTGCACCTGGAACTGACGATCTTCGATGTTATTCCAAGGAGCATCACTAATCTATGGTTTTCGAGACTTATCTTGGTATCCGTACTCAAATGTAGCTGCTTTAGGTATTTTGTTAAATTTGATCCCATTTGTGATCTATACGGGTAGTTTGGTTCCTTGGTATATTGAGCAGGATAGTGTTTGACAAGGCTATTTGTGTTCTTGTCATTCAATCTATTTGTATGAAATTTGTTCAGATTTAACTTGTTATATGTTACAACGATACCGATAAACACCAACACCTTTTTGTTTATTTGTAATAATTCTAGTAGTTAGATTTGGGTAGTTCGTGTCAAATTATTGTAGAGTTAGTTGAGGAATTTAATTTTTTTAGTTAGTTGGAGGTTTGTAGTGTTGAAAGAACGCTAATTTTTTTTTCTACATTAATGAAATAGAAGTGTGTTGAATGGCCTAGTGGTAGCATGCTGGACTTCGAACTCGAGAGAATCGGGTTCGAATCCCCATCTAGGTTAAAATGTTTTAAGCATAACATTAACAACCATCAACACACCGGTTTTCCAATTAACCGGATGCTCAGCTGATATAGTCGATAAATTGGAAAAACTATGGGCTGATCACCCATATAAAACAAATCGATTGAATTAAGCCTTCAAGTGAAAGTAGACCATAAAATTGAGTGAATTGATGATATTAACAGAGGCGAAGGGGACACTTGTTGACAGCCTACGTTCTTATACGGAATACAACGGCATAAAAAAAATAATGAAATAGAAATATATTGATGCAAAATTTAAAATCATATTAACAGAAATATATGTGAAAAAATAACCGAAAGTTTAATTAATTTTTGCTATTGACCATATACATATAGAAGTATAATGTTAATTGTAGTGTTGTTAAGATTTAAGTTTCAAACCTACTGGTAATTTTTTCAAACCTACTGGTAATGTTACCGCAAATTCCATCAATTAAATAACGATATAAATAAAAAAAGAAAAAAGATTCATACACTGAATTTTATTTGGAACCAGAAGATGAAGAGAATTTAAGAATTTGAACTTGGGAAGGTGATCAACACACTTTGAAACGGTGAGTGAACGAGCTGACGTTGAGTAAATTTTGTATTTAATTTCTTTTGTTAAGTCATGAAGGGTTAACGTAATTATAATTAGGAGAGGTTTGTGACACGACAGTGCAACCTTTCAGAAATCCTGGGTGGTGTTAAGAGGTTGGTCAATAGGATTCACGCACGGTCTTCCAGACCTCCAATTACAAGATGGCGCCCAACGTGGGGCTTGGTTTGATGACATTGTTTACAACGATAACTACGACCAGGACCCTATTCGACCCCTGACAAATTTCTGCTCGGGTATCAAACTAAATCAAACTTCAATCATATCTACAGAGGTTTTACTGATGTTTTTTCTGTAAAAAATATTTAATTTCTGAAATGGCATGCACAGGCTTTTAACACAAAAATAAATTATCACTTGAACTCAAGTAGCAAATGTATGTTCTTCCTTTTTAATTAGTGAAATACCGAAAAGCAAAAAAAATAACTAACCATCTTACAATGATAGAATATCCAAAATACCGCAATTTTATTTATACATTCATATATCTTCAATTCGATTTAATAGTTAGTCCATTTATTTCTTATGCTAAAAATAATTATTTTCTTTTCATTTCCATTGTAAGAAAATAAAAATAAATCATAAGAATAAGAAATATAACAACAAATCGTTAATTTATTATATTTTTCTGATGAATCATTTTATTATTTGTTAAAACAAATAAAATTTTCTTGTTATATTTACTTATTTCTTATTTTATTTGATGAAGTTCAATCAACTGATTTAGGTCAAAACGGAGAATAAATTTTTTGTTTTCTTATATGTTAATAATTTATGAAAAATTTATATTAAATGTGTTTCAAATTTTATGGAAATTATGTTTTTTTTTTCTTGAATAAATGTTATGAAAAATGATGGACCCATAAATAATGTTGGAGTGATTTATTTGATTCAACTCGGAAATGAGTAATCAAACGTTATTTCTTTTGAGGTTTATACTATTTGGAGTTTTGTTGTTTCTTAAAATTCAATATAACCAATGAAAATTACGATATACATAAATTATTTTAGTTTGTCAGTAAGAGTGCTTGTCCGGATAAACATTTTTTTTTTCATCCGGACATTAAAATCAAAAAGACAACATGATCGAACTTATTATTAACCCAGTATTGAAAAATTAAATATTTATTTTGACATAATCAAATGGTAAAAGAGTGAATATGGTGAAAAGTCTACAGACGACCCAAAAAGTACCAGAAGTGGCAGTAGAAAAATTATGGTTTACATTATTTTGAGATTTTTAATTTTAACATATCGATATCTTGACACTCCACTATTTTAATTCAAATTTTTTTGTTCCAAACCCATTTTTTTCTTCGATATTTTTTTACATATTCTACATAAAAAAATGTAGAATATTTAAAAATTTCTTTTGAAAAAACTAAATCTGAACAATATTTAAATTAAAACAATATAAAACAATATGTAATAAACAAACCTCGCCCCAAAGTGGCCCAATATCGTAAAAATTCAATCATTTGTTAATAGTGTTGATGAAATTGTTTTGGACAGGCTATTCATTGCTTTGAACTGTTGAAAACAGGCGCAGATTAAAATTGAAGTAAATTAGAAGTGACACACTAAAATTGGAAAACAGTCTTTTTATTATGTGAAGGAAATTATAAATGTTAATCAAGATGTCAATCGCCCGGCATATAGGCGCATTATTTGAAAGAATTGTAACTTATTATCATAGTTTATTGCTTAGTATAAGTTGGTCAAGATGGCTTACTAGATACATTTTCGTGAGCACGAAGTGTTGGATCCTATGCGACATGGGTGAGTGAACATTTTTATTTTTTTTAAATCTAATAACTTGATCGAAGTGATGTGTGGGACGATTTTGGTTCCCACGTCTTTTGGGGTTGTCAGAGTTCTAGTTCCTTATTTTACTAATTCAAATCCGTTCTCTTTTTATTTTCTTTTGCGTGCAATTCTGCATTTGTACTAGGCTGGAGAAATACCTTCTCGACTCCGCAAGATTGAAGCTAGTCGGAATTAAACCTCGCAGGGCACGCAGTTCCTCTAATGTTTCTGATAGTAATTGCACTATCAGAACTAGTGTTCACTACACAGTCCACTAACCCAGTTCAACTGTTTCGAATGAACAAGATTCATCAATGGAATTATTTGACCATTTCTACCAATTCTTCATTTTTTAGGTGCTGGTGTCATTTAAAAATTCAAGTTCTGAGACACTGATTTTTCAGAAAGGTTTTTTGTTTGGTTTTTAAGTTTGTTACATTCGATTAATTTTTGGTCAAACTGTTATGAAACTATGTGGTTATATTTTGTGATGAAAGGGCGCTCAAACTACGCTTCATTTTTAAATAGCTGATAGTTGGTGTGCCGTTTTTAGCCATATTTAGATTGCAAAAATTACAAAAATTCATTTCATAAAAAATTTTAAAATATGTGGAATATGTGTTTAAAATTTTTTAGCATATTGTCATTTTTTAATGTAGAATTTTAAAATATTTTCGCTTTGAATTTTTTTAAATTAGTTCCTTTCTTTCGTCATACAAAAATTCATGTTTTTAGTAGAAACGTTTTTTCTTAACATTAGAAAATTGATTCCACATGAAAAACATATAAAATTCAAATTTGTCTTCCTTTTCAGGTAGTTTGAATAATAATAACTCACCTATGTCTAATTGTTGGAGTGAAATCAAATATTAACAAACATTTAGATGATGACACGATAGAAATAGAAAATTTGCCTATTCATTTTTAAAATGTTTACACCTTCTGGCTCATACTTTCCAAATTTGAAAAATGACTTACCTGAAAATAAAAAAAAAAATAAATGAATATCATACTCACAACCACTACAATTTTCTTAATCCTAAATTTTTCTGTTTTCCTAAAAACAAAACAAATCCCATAACAAGTATAATTCCCATCAAAATATCCCCCTTTTTCCTCAAAAACTATCACTTATTACAAAGGATTCTATCGTATCACACCTGATATTCCTTTAACAATTATTTTATGATACCAATCAGTTTTGTATAAAAGAAGGTTGTCAAATATGTAATAACACTTCATTGTTTTTGTTGGGAAAAACATCAAAATTATTCAACCCAAAAATATTTTTGATTTACAAAATATCTAACCTAAAATCTAACAGATTCATAAATTAACTTCCTTCCTGAAAATTTATTGTGTATGTTGTTTTTTGTTCAAACTTTATTTTCTATTTTCCTTCCGGATATTTCCTTTTTCTGTATACAATAAAAATAAGTTTATGATGTTAAACTTCTATTATATAACCTTTGATTTCAGTTTAGAATTTTTAAGTTCAGATTATCAATTGTTTGGTTTTGAAGGGTGTTTCTTGATGGTTAGAATATATTTGATATATCCATGGATATTCTGTTTAAGACAGCGATATAGTTTTAATATTTTTAAGATCAAAGCGATTCGATACACAAAAAGTTTTTGTTGAACAAAATAGCCTGACAAATGCGAATCCAGTTTGTAATTAGGAATCTCAGTGGGCTTCCACAAAAGTTTAAAAAAGTGTCCATCAAAACATGAAAAAGTTTGTTGTTGTGGGCACTTTAAAGTGCGATTACGTCGGGGTCACCAGTTTATCTTTAATCCGTTAAGTTTATTTTGGAGTTGTTGTAAAAGATATCGTAATTACTATTACACAACAATAGTTACTTAAGAAAAACGGTTCGACATTAGGGCTTTTCGGAATTAAGGTTGAGGGGATAGATAAAATGCACTTTTGCACACAAAAACTATGCTAATATTCAAAATGACATTGGTGAAGCCAAACTTAATTAATAAAATAAATAAATTAAAAGAATTTTATATTAATTACATAATAACTATAAATTACATGGTCCTTCGCGCCGGATATTCGGTGCCAAATCTAGCTTGGATTAAAAAATTTAAGTAAATTACTTATTATTACTTATAATATACAATATGTGTGTTGAGTGGCCTAGTAGCAGCTCGCTAGACTTCGAACTCGGAGAACTCGGGTTCGACTCCAATCTAGGTCAAAGTGTTTTTAAGCGAAACATTAACAACCACCAACACACCGATTTTCCAATTGACTATAGTCAACTAATACAGTTGGTAATTTGAAAAACTATGGTAAACGACCATAAAATTGAGTGAATTGATAAAATTAATACAGTGGATCAACACTTGTTGACAACCTACATTCCTATATGGAACATATACAGCACAAAAATTAAAAGTGATTTAATCTTATTATGTGAGATATTTAAATTAATTAATTTGTGTGAAATTTAAAAACAATGAATTATTTATTAAGATTTTTAAATTTATATATGTATATTAAAACAGTGATTAAACTGAACATTGTGCGAAATTTATTATTTTATATAACCGTTAGCGAATTAGAGTGATAACCGATATAAATGTAATATAAAATGTCGAAAACTAGACCGATCAAGCTGATTGTGAAATGTTTGGAAGCTATTAAAGCCAAATCATTGACTTTAAACAGTGACACTCGTATCAG
This sequence comes from Diogma glabrata, assembly GCA_963693315.1. Taxonomy (NCBI): domain Eukaryota; kingdom Metazoa; phylum Arthropoda; class Insecta; order Diptera; family Cylindrotomidae; genus Diogma; species Diogma glabrata. Next base: position 118,073,282 of record OY856186.1, read on the forward strand.
TGAAATGATAACTTATTTGATTCTTCTCAATGATGATTGGAAGGAATTTCAAGGTTTAGAAAATTCACTAAAATAATAATTTGAAGAATCAAATATGGAGATTTATTACGATGTTAGGCAATAGTTAGACTTGTGAGGAAAAACAACTCGAAAAAAGTAATATTAATATTGGTAGTCACACCATGGAAGAGCTAGTGTTAAACAAAAACAATTTTTTACAAGAAGTTTCTTCAATTAACAGACGTGAAAATGAAGTCTGCTTACCACGGGTCAATATTCTTACATTTCCTGGCCAATACTCTGAGCTCCTTTCGTTTCGCAATTTTTTGATGCTTCAATACACAAAAATAAGAATATTTCTAAAATTCATAAGTTCCAGTATTTTAAAAGTCTGTTTAGGGGAGAAGATTATGCTATAATAACACATTTAATGGTTACCGAAGAAAGTTACGATGAAGTGTGGGACAAAATAAAAAAAAGATACGAAAAGCCAAAACATGTGACACATACTCTGTTGAAAAGATTTATCGAACAACAAGAGATACAGTTGGCAAATCCCAAATTCAACAAATCGCTTCCCATAGACACATTGATTGGAGCAGACGAATTTTTCGCTAATCACTATCATTGTCGGCCAAAGAAAATTCAACTCTATCCTTTTGCAGAAATCACTATAATCACTATTATCTCAGGTCAACCCCAGTCCAAAAACTCTAGGAGATAGAATAGACCCCTCGGCATAGACATCAATCAGCAGAAGACATCTAATGTGAAGAATTTTTCAAACAATCACACAAAAGGGACAAAGATGGTAGATAGAGAGTAAGACTTCCCTTTAAGAACCTGCTGCACAACGTTTTCGAGCACTTGAATGTAAATTAAAACAAAATCAACCAATATGTGAGCGAGCAAATGCGAGAATATCTCCATATGGGACACATGATAGAAATTCAATCAACTCGAAAAGAAATGAAAGGAGATAAAGGAAACAACTACAACAACAATAGTGCAAGTAGTCTTTGACGCATCCTGAAAAACTAATACAAGCATCTCTTTGAACGATCAACTAATGTTGGGACCGACTATTCAACCGTCACTTTAGGCTACTTTGATGCGGATGATCGAATTGCATTAACTGCTGACATTGAGATGCATTGACAAGCTATTATCGCTTCAGAAGATTTGGATTTTCAGCGAACCCTTGGGAGAGAAGATCCTAACAAACAATTTCGCCACTACAAATTAACAAGAGTAACGTTCGGTCTTGCCTGTTCAGCTTTCTTAGCGATCAGTAGTCTCCACCAGCTTTCCCACTGTGATGGAAACAAAAAATGCAACACATTCTAAACGATTTCTATATTGATGACCTTCTATCTGGTGCAAGTGATGTCCAAAAGGCAGTTGAATTAAAATTAATAAAAATCTTTTACAACAACTAATCTTTGTGGTGATGACATTTCTTCTACACTAATTCTTGGAATGCATTGGCACACCTTCAATGATGTGCTTACTTTCAAATTAAACTAGGTGACCAATGCAAAATGCAATTGATAAAAAGGAGCGAAGCTATGTCCAATCCAAAAGATATGTCCGAAGATATGTCCGAAGATATGTTACAAATTACAATCCAAAAGAACTACAAAATCGCTACAGTTTAATGTGTGGTAAATATTGCTGCATCTAACTCCGGCATAGATTTAGTTGAAAATCAATGATAAATTTTTTAAACGGATTTGAAACCGATAAAGTACTTTAACAAAACGGCAAAAAAAAGGTGAACGAACCAAATAAAAACTCGTCCAGGTTGAAAACATGATCAAACTTGTTCAATGTAGGTAAAAGTGTGTTATTAAATTTTTTAAAAATCAACTAATGACAAACTTTTATTTTCACACTTTCAATATCACTGCAGTCCAAAAAAAAATAAAAAAAAAAAAAAAAATAAAAAAAAAAATAAAATAAATATAAAAAAATAACAAAAAAAAAACAAAACAAAATTTAATAATTTGTTTAAGTATTGTGAAAAGATGATAATTTTCCCATGGGAACCGTTTTTCGGTGATTATTCCTCCGTGGTATGTCTAATTTTCAATATTTTTTTTTGTAAACCATCTATGGCTAGATGTCGTCTTACATGCAAAATTTCATTTTGATATCTTTAATAGTTTGGGAGGAGTATGTCCTCAAACGAAAATCCGAATCGGGGAAGAATGGAGCTACGCTCCAATCAAGAACGACATGGTCAAGTTACAACACGTAAAATCATATCAGAATCTTTACGAGTTTTTGATTCGTTAGGATTTTTGTCGCCATCAATTGTCTTGCTAAACATATTGTCCCAGAGACTGTGGTTCTTATAAAAGTCGATTGCGATAATAAATTGCCAGATTACTTTGAAAGTGAATACAGACAGATAAGAAATGAATTCAAATATTTTGAGCAACTATTTTAAGTAAAATTAATTAAAAATTAATTAATTAAATAAAATTAATTAGTAGTTTAGTTTTTAAGTTTAAATTCCAAGATTTTCAGATCACTACGAGAACGTCCAACTATAAATGGCTCTGCTGATGCTAGTAAAGATGCATATTGTGTCGTGATAATAGCAGAGTAACAGGTACCAATGGGGTAATTTCAATTAATCTATAAATTTTTAATTTCGATGGTGGTTCTCATGAAGAAAGTTTCACTGCCAATGTGCTAGATATGCATGTAGGACGAGTATTCAACTCATAGAAAACCTATCTGTTGAACGTGTAACGCCAAAACGACCATTTACCAATTGTGGTATAGATTTTGCTGACCCTTTATATTTTGCAGCAAAGAAAGGGAGAAGCGGAACAAATCCTGTCAAAGAATATTTATATATTTTTGATTGTGTTTCCATAAACGCTGTACACATAGAACCAGTAAGTGATCTGATCAGTGAAGCCTTCTTCGTTGCATTAAAGCGATTTACATCCAAGAAGGGGAGTACCAAAGAAAATTTATATGTACGAATAACGGGTCAAATTTTATTGAAGCAAAGAGATTTTTCAAGATACATTTCTACTAATTCAAAATATTAATCACAATTATCTCATTTAAGTATTTCTAAGTGATAATAGTATAGATTGACATTTCATCCCACTTTCTTCTCCTCAATTCGGTGGACTTTGGGAATCGTTTCGCAGTAAACATTTAATTTTAGAGCTCGTATTACCTAAAGTTTACGTTCGTGAAATAAAAAAATGTTATCACAAATTAACATTATTCAGCTTTTATGCTTTTATTTTTCTTCTGCTGTAAATAAAAAACTACATTTTCGACAAGAGACAAAAACTAAAAGGCACACTGAAAAAAACATGTTCTATTTCCAATCGAAATGCAATTGTCTCAACCTTATCGTGCGGTCACATATGGCGAATCAAACTACGAAATTGCTTCAACAACTCTACAATTATAAATCTATGAAGTTGAGATAATCACACGAAATATTTATGTGAAAATAAAATATAGTTTAATTAATTTCAAATACTTCAATTTTAAAATGAAAAATTCATGATATAAGGCCAAAGAAAATTTTTTTCAGGGAAATAGTTATTATCTTTATTCAACTACTGTTATATTGGATATAACACTTTATATTTTAAATAAACCTCATCCTGTTGTTAGGAAAATGTTATCGTGTAGTTGTCCCAATCACAGTGAAATTGTTTGCAAATAATTTTTCTTTGCATGAATAATCAACTGCCAACTTCGAGATGAGGTTGCCATGAACTTCAATTTTTTTTTCAGTGCAGAGTTAGAAAAGGGTGTGATCTTGGTTGCAACGGTTGGAAGAAATAGAAGAAGGCAGAATGCATTTTTACGAAGCAGTTGTATTAAAATTAACTTCACTCGCATTTTCTGATTCGATATGATTTCTTATCGATTTGTCTCTTCATGAAACACAATCAATTCAATGGTTGTTTTTTTTTCATTTCTTTCCTCGCGCTTTTTTCGTAGTTTTTTGACATATATCCTGGTGAAAAATATATTTGTCAGTCAGATGGTGAAAGCTAAACACTCAAGGTTAAGGTAAAATTTTTTTTGGAATTAAAATTTCATCATACTAGTGTTGTTATTAATTGAATAATTGAACAAATTTATTGCCTAAAATTGTGGTAAATTTAAAGTACAGTTTAATTAAAACTTTTAACAAAATTTTTGTAGTTAGAGGTAGTAAAATTAAAATAATTGAAAAAAAATAAATTTTGAGGCACATAAGCAAAGGAAAAACAACATTTGTTGCATAAATAGCCAGTTTTAATATTATAAAAAAAAATGATAGTTTGAAGGGACAAGAAATTGGTTATATTTTAATTATTATGCAAATTTAGTTTTAATTAGATAAAAGAAAAAAAAAAAGAAAATGAAATTTATAGTTCAAATTTGTTAGTGCCAAATTGAGTTTATTGATTATATGTAATTTAAAGTCAGAATAATTGAAAAAAAAAAAAGAAAAAGTTAATTGTGCTGGTCATTCCTATGGGATGTCGATTAAATTAAAATTGAATCAATTGAATTATCAATTAAAATTGATAAATGATATCGTAGAAATTTCTTAACCTTGACATTGAGTTCATTTTTGTGAAATAATGTTTTAATTTGAAATCGTATTGAAACAATATTTTATGTATATATCACTGTTCAAAAATCGCCTGTACATTGGCGCAACTATTGCATTAAATTGAATAAATTACTTATGATCAACTGTTGCCTGTACATAGGCGCAACTGTTGCATTTTATTGATGTTTTTATATTACTTATGATGAACTATCACCTATACATTGGCGCAACTGTTGCATTTTATTCATTCTTCTGTATTACTTGTACTCAACTATTCTCTGTACAATAGAGCAAATATTGTTTTGTATTGATTATTAAACAACTACTTATGACCAACTACCACCTGTACATTGATGCAACTACTGCATAATATTGAATTATTGTTTCGGTTCCTCAATCGGACCATCAGAGTCTAAGGTTGTTACTTATTTAAATCCTTACTCTGGTTAATGTTGGTTTTGTGCAATTCTGTATTTGTACTGGCTGGGAAAATACCTTCTTGAATCAGCAAGATTGAGGCTATTCGGAACTTAACCTCGCAAGGCACGCAGTTTCCTTTATGTTTCTGATAGTGATTGCACTATCAGGATCAGTGCTCATTACACCATGTGGAGTTGCGAGAGAAAAGGGGGAAAACAAATGCAAACTACCTTGACTGCTCCCTTCACGTAAACACTGTAGGATACAACTTCTGAAGGCATCAATACTAACACTTCTCGGAGACCAAACATTGAAATCATCAAACATATTGATTTAATTAACTGCTGAGCTTCGATGCAAACCACTGGCTATCGTAATGGAAATAATAACTGTGTTATAAATCCTAATAAAGCAAGTTGCCAACCAGCTCACCCAGAGGTCGCGAAAGTGAAAAATACGAGACACAACAAGCCTTAACCACAACAATACGACTAATCAGGTGTCATTAGAATTGATGAGATAGTTGATGGAACAGTAAGCAAGAAGCACAATCAATCTTATTTAATACTCTCTTGTTAATATTACATATGCTGCTTATATCTGTTGAAGATATCGTCACTTTAATAATGAAATAACGTATGCCATTTAAACGTTGTTATTATATAATGGGTGACCTGCATTCCTCATAAGGATCTCTATAGAGTGGCGTTTTAACATTTTCCAATTATTTTATAACTAGGGGTGAAAATTAATATATTGATAATTAACGTACATGCAAATTTGAATTTGGTTAAATATTGAAACAGCGTAAATGCATGTACGATATTCCAATTCCTACAGAATAATAATTTGGGCAAAATCAGTGTCGTATATTTTACATACATTACGATCGCCACACGAAATGGTAAATATAAAATATTGTATAAGCATCATTCGTGACTATATGATGGGCCGGTTCATATAAATAAAAAATTGTAAGAATATCATGCGTTATTTAAATAATAATCAGTTTTAGGCTTAATCGTAATTGAGAAATATGAAATAACGTATAAGGTACCTGATTGACTTTTCACTTCTTTTTAGGTAGAAAAACCAGCAGGTACCAATGTAAAATTTTAATATGCTGTGGGGAAATTAATCAAGAGTAATTGGTAAAATTTTTTTTCCAATATCTTTATTCATTCAATAGTGCTGCCGATTTTACGAAAATCAGAAAATCGAAAAATCTTTAAACCCAATTATGTCGAAACTACACTTTTGCGAATACGTTGTATCATTATTAAAGCGACGATATATACATCTGAAAAAAATCTAGATTTCAAGTCATAAAGAATATGAGAGAGCTGTGGTGAAAAATTTGAGCGATAAAATGGCTTGAATTTCTTCAATCGTAGGATCCAATCACAAAGTGGAAAAAATTGAATAAGAAAAAAACCTCGACAAAACCTATAGATAGACCAAAATGGTTCGCTAAACGTTAATTTCATGAGATCGTGCTTGAAAAAATTAGAGCTTGTTGCTTGGAAAAATATTCGGTCAAGTAAAAAAAGAGGGTTTGGCTCTAACAGGAATCAAAATTTATACTTTTGATCACACGATACACAGATAGAAGATTTGTGTAAAGCAGACCAATCAATATTATTAATTTTTCTTATACAAAAATCAGGTATCAAAAAGGTTGGTCACAATCCACTATTTTGTAACAAAGTTTTATATTTTGGACGTGTCTACGTATAGAAAACTTACCAAACATCTTTCGACTTTTTCTTCAATTTAGTGTCTAACTTTTTGCATTGTTTTGAAAGAAAATCCAAATTATTTTTGTAAATTTTAAAGTAAGATTTGTTGTTGGATTGTTTAAATAAGAAGCCATCTGTTATTTGTTTTATTATTTCTTTGACCACGGTTAAACAAAGAGTTATATGTTTATGAAGATAATAAAAGATTATAAATAAAGCAAGATTTACTGAATATTAACATTATATTCTTGGAAATGAGATAATATTTTGACTAAATTTTTAATTAGCGAACAATTTCAAAGTAACATAGTTAGAAAATTAAACATTAAATTTAATGTCATATGTAGATAGAAATCAAAAAGTCCGACAAAGAACTACCGTCGTGTTGTAAGAACTAATTAATTCAACAAACATCAATCAATTAGTTTTAATATAAAATTCAATCCCCAATTTGTCTATACACGTTCAAAAGTTCAACTATCTATCTTCCATCTCGTGCAACAATAAAACTAATCAAACCCAACATCAATAACCTCAACCTCAAAACTTTTAAACAATGAAAATAAACCAGTTAACCCGAACCAAGAAAACAAACACAAAAATTTTCTTTAACCAAAAAATCAACTGACATCCTTGAAATTAAATGTGAAAACTGAACATGAAAAAAAAATAATCTCAATTTCACTTTTTTCTATTATTTTCTTCCGTTTTCCTTCCGGGAATTTTCTTTTTCTTATATAAAAAACCAAAAAAAAAAAACTTTTCACGTGAACTAGAATAAAAGAAGAAAAATCGAAAAACTTTGACAATGTCAATTGTGTGAAATAGAATTTGATGAATATTTTGGTTTATTTTTGTTGTTGGTTGTTGTTATCTGTTTGTTGTTTTTTTTTTTGTTTTAGTTAAGAAAAACTTTATTATTCTCTGTTGTGCTATTATTTGTTTCGGAAAAAAACTGGAAAAATTCCCTTAAGTTGTTTCGTTATTATTAATATTGTTAAAAAAAAATGTTGAAAGCAGTAAAAAATCTGTGCTAAAGTTTTGGGCTTGCTAACTTTATTTTTAAAAATTTAAACATTGTTGTCTTGGGTTCATGAATAAATTATTTTTAAAAATGATAAAAATAATAATAATGTTAATTTTATCTTTTTCTTTTATTTATGTTCCAAAAAATATTATTTGTCATATTTCCAATTTTTTTTTCGGTTTCATTTTGAACTAATTAATTAATCTTTAAAGAAAAGACGTGAAAAATGACTAAATATTTTTGACATTAATTATAATGCAAAAAAAAAATGTTTTATTTCGTGGTGTCAAATTCAAATTATTATATATGTGTTTTGTGAGAGGGAAACCCTATTTACACACTTTTGTGTAACTTGATATGATTTTAATTTCATTGTCGGAATTTTTTTTTAAATGTTTGAAAATGGTTTATAAGAAGGAATTTAAGGAAAATCGAAGGGAAGAAAAACATTTTTTTTATTGGATTTAAAATTGTTTTTATTTTCTACATAAGGAATTTGGAAAAAAACTGAAGGAATTAAAATTTTGAAGGGTGGAGCGGTTGGACTTCAATGAAATTCTTTTTATGTGTTTTGTTAGAAGAAATGGATTATTTTTGCCACCCTGGAATTTGGTTTCTTTTAATATATAAATAAGTTGATTGACACTAAAGGATACAATGGAAATAATCAAATTTAAAGTATTATATTGTTATGCTTGACTGTTTTGAAATATTTAAAATCGTCATGTTTTTGTAATTCGTTCGCCATAACTATCTAGCCGATACACAAACAAACAAAGGATAAACAATGGACTGGTCGTTAAAAATTAAATCTTCTCAGACGCCTCTAAAAAAATTCTTTTTGATCACAAAACCCCGTGGGTATATTTATTTTTAAATAAAATGAACAGGTGCCGCAAAATGATCGAAGTTGATTTTTTCATAAAATCGTAAATTTCTCATGAAATATGCAGATTAAAAAAAAATCATATGCACATTAATGAAGGGAATTTAAATCTCTACAAAAAAGGACCACTTTATTTCTTTCCTAAAACGTACATTTCTATTTTGAAAAAAACTTGAAATTCTTCGTAACTTGTAAAAACAAATTACAATTATTCTTTTTTTTATTCCAAGCAGAAGAAGAAAATTAGTACTTTTTCGTCATCTTTATTTATTTGGTTTATTTATGTTTTTTATAAATTACGAAAATTTACAAGTTCTTTTTCAAAATATCATCAGAAATATACGTTTTACGATTTTATCAAAAAATCAACTTCGATAATTTTGCGGCACGTGTTCTTTATATTTTAAAAAAAATCCCACGTGGTTTTTTAACCAAAAGCATATTTTTTTCGAGGCGTTTGCTATAATTTAATTTTTAACGACCAATATAATAACCAAACTTTATGTGATTATTGGATGACTTATTGAAACTAGAAAATTTAATAATTTTAGCTGCTATATAAAACGAAGTGCATTTGCAACCAATAAATGATAGTTTAAATGAACAATCATAAGTGGCATAAGAAGTTTCTAAGGGAAAGGAAATGAAAAAGTGTCATAAGCCTGTATACAAAGTGAAATAAAGTTTACAGCATCGTGAGACAGCTATGGATGGCTCACCTCCCTGAGAATGTCCAATTAATTTTGGTTTCATCCGAAAACAAATTGATTGATACGTTCTATTGCTTTTCGGAGAATAACTCGAAAAGTTTTTATTGGATTCACTTAAAATTTTCAGCAAATATTCTCAAGACATTATACTTTGAGAAAATGGAAAAAAAAATAAATCGATTTTCTGAAAATTCTGGCCCCTGACCATTTAAATAAAAACATGGAAATTTTTCTCCTTTTGTATTTTTACTTTAAGATCCCGTAAAGAAATTATATAGGGAAACAATGACAATACAGTTAGGAAGTGATCAGGGTCTGATCTGTCCAAGCAGGGCAAGCCTATTAAGGTTAATCTGATATGGGCACTAACAATTTCATTTTATTCGATCACTCATTTCAACCCTTTAAAAAAATATTCATAAATTAAAATGTTTATAATTTGAATATCGTTCTTACTCGTAAGAGTAAAATTTTTGTTTTTTCGATTTCACCCCTTTGGAGAAAAGTAGTACCTTTTCGTCATCCTTTATATTCATTTTTCTAACAATACATGAATAATTGAACAAATTATTCACAAGAATTATATATTTTTTTACGTTTGAAAGCATTAAATTTGAAGCAAAAATAAAAGGTTTGAGTATTTGAAAGAAAAGAAATATTTATTTCAATTTAAGAGCAAGAATGATATTTTATTATTTTAACTCTTGCAGTATTTCACTCCTGCAGTATTTGGGAGTGTTTTTTTTTTACGCGCTCTGAAAGAACAGAGTAAAGGAGTGATATAAGGAGTGTTCCAAACTCTGTTTAAAACACACTTTAACTAGGTAACTCAAAAGTAAAATTATAATTTTCTAATTGTTATAATTTTTTTCTCAATAAAAAACAAACAAAGTAAGCAGCTTAAAAACTCAATAAATAGTATAGATTTGTAAAAGACAGAACAAGAGGTAGTAATACTGAATACAGAAAGGATCTTATATATTAATACGCTAAAAAACTTTCTGGAACCTAAGGCTTTTTTATTCGAATTTTGATTCATTTAAAATTTTCACTGCTAACTGATATTAGTGTAACTTAGGTTTTAAAGATTTTTGGGATTTTTCGGATCATAAATAAAAAAGTTATAGACGAATTAAAATGTATTTTTGAATTTAACGGCCCCCCTCTATACAATATCAAATGAAATTGCCCAAGTACATATTTTTTTTCACAAAAACGATAAGCAAGCTACAGACCTTCAATCAATTTGTCAATCAATTCGAAAACGAAAACAAACGAAATAAAATTTAGTGCAAAAATCCCCTAAATTTTATTTCGTTTATTTTCGTTTTCAATTGATTGACAAATTGATAGAAGGTCTGTAGCCTGCTTTAAGAGAAAAAAAAACACGAAACAACAAAAACGAAATAAGAAAATTTAGTTTATGAAATCCTTCTGGAGGGAATTAGTTTTCTTTGTTTTTAAATATTATTAGAGACAGCAAATTTTTCTTATATTTTCAGTTATTATTATTTTTATGATTTTTGAAATAAGAAAATTTAGTTTATGAAATGCTTCTGGAGGCGATAAACGTATTATTTTTCTTTGTTTTTAAATATTATTATAGACAGCAAATTTTTCTTATATTTTCAGTTATTATTAATTTTATGATTTTCGAAATAAGAAAATTTAGTGTATGAAATGCTTCTGCAGGGGATAAACGTATTATTTTTCTTTGTTTTTAAATATTATTAGAGACAGCAAATTTTTCTTATATTTTCAGTTATTATTAATTTTATGATTTTCGAAATAAGAAAATTTAGTTTATGAAATGCTGCTGGAGGGGATAAACGTATTATTTTTCTTTGTTTTTAAATATTATTAGACACAGCAAATTTTTCTTATATTTTCAGTTATTATTATTTTTATGATTTTCGAAATAAGAAAATTTAGTTTATGAAATGCTTCTGGAGGGGATAAACGTATTATTTTTCTTTGTTTTTAAATATTATTAGAGACACCAAATTTTTCTTATATTTTCAGTTATTATTATTTTTATGATTTTCGAAATAAGAAAATTTAGTTTATGAAATGCTTCTGCAGGGGATAAACGTATTATTTTTCTTTGTTTTTAAATATTATTAGAGACAGCAAATGTTTCTTATATTTTCAGTTATTATTATTTTTATGATTTTTTCTGTTGTTTTGGTATGTTTTAGGAAGAAAGAGATACAATTTTTGAGAAAAATCAATAAAATTATTATATAAAAGTATAAGTTTTTTGTTGTGTCGGGAAATTTCAAATAAGATGAAAAATTGTTGTTGTTGTTTTGTTTTTGTTAAATAAAATGATATATTTGTTGTTGTGGCGTAAGGTTTTAATTTTAAGAAAATATAAGATTTTAAATACTAGGAGGGCCCGGCGTGCTTATAAATAAAGTTTTTGCGTAGACATTTTGTGGGGTGGGCCCGGTGAGCATAGTGGCATTTGCTACATGCTAGCATTTCTCACGAAAAGTACGATCATTAGTACGACAATATTTTAATGGTTGACACCCTCAACACCTTGACACCCTTGACACCCTTGACACCTTGACACCCTTGACAACCTTGACACCCTTGACATCCTTGACACCCCTTGACAACCTTGACACCCTTGACCCTTGACACCCTTGACACCCTGAAAATAAAATTTTATTACAATTCCTTCACTAATTGTTTTATTTTCTTTTGATTAGAAATTAAAGAAACAATTTCCCAAATTTCCCGAATTTCCTAAATTTCCCAAATTTCCCAAACTTAAAAAAATAAAATTTTGTTTATTACAACCATTCGTTCACTAATTAATCGAAAGGAACTTCGTTCCATCCGGGTGTCCCTTGACACCTCTTTACTTTTTCTTGTGCGTGTGGAAATGAAATGATTAATAAATACTAGGAGGGCCCGGCGTGCTTCGCTACGCTTATAAATAAAGTTTTTGCGTAGACATTTTGTTGACGTAGAAGCAATGATTTCAAAAAGTGGTAATGAGAAATGCTAACATATAATTTTTAATTTTTCCTTTCAAATATATGAATGAAAAATAATCAGAACTCTAGCTGATCAGTTCGGATATATGAAAAATGAGCATTCGAACAAACATCAGAATACATTCTTGAAAAATTTGAAAAAATTTAATATTGACAAAAAGTTGTAGTTTGCGCTGATAACACTTGGTATTCGTGTTTTAGTGGTGTGTCACGTCAAGGTGTGAAAAATGTTTTAAGCAAGCTAAACTCGAATTTGAACCAGAATGTATTGGGTATTGGATTCGCAGTCCATATTTTGAATTATGCAATGTTGTTGTTGTAGCGACGAAATGTGGTGCTATTCTTCCGGCTCCAAGTCCTGCTTCAGGAATTCTGCTACTGCCCTTGGGCGGTAGCACAGATCTTCCTTCGTCAGGTTGGTTGGTTTCTCTGGACTATTGAAAAGGTTAAATAATGCAATAAAAACTGCTGCTGATTTAATACTAATTGATGCAAATGGCAGGGTTAAAAAAATGTATGGTTATTTTACTGTACGGGGGAGACGTTGGAGGACTTCTGCGACAAAAGTAATGTCGAATATAACAAACAAGCAAATGTCACATACAATGGAACTCGCTGGCTGGCATTTATGCTAGCACTAGAAAGAATTTTGAATGTACAAACACCTTAATGGATATTTTCTAACGGTTGAGAAATGTCCAATTAAAATAAAAGAATTTTTTGAAGAATTAAATAGTAAACAAAAAGTAAAGGAAAGCATTAAATAGCAATTAAATAGTAAATTTATGTACAATCTAGCTAGCTCGTTTTGACCGTCCCACGTTCTCGCAATAGAATTTCTAATTTGTTAGTATTTTGAAGAATTTTTCCATTTTGTCCCACATTTTATTGATTTGGCTCTGGTCAGTTTATACTACATACAAATAAATTTTTTGCGCAATTCCTTCATTTTTTTAATTGAACAGAAAGGGATAAATTTTGGAGAGTAAAATTGAACAGAAAGGGATACATTTTGAAGAGTGTGAGGTGAATTTAAACAGAAAGATTTAAAGATTTTATTTATCTTCAAAATCGGATCCATCAAAAGTGTCTGGATCGGGAAGAGGTAATGAATAAATGGATATTCCAGGATACAAAACCCCTCCAACCTTAACAACTCGATGGTACGATTAAAACTCATCTCCTTGCACTTTTTAAGAAATATGTAACGAACCAAGTTTCTGGGAATATTTGATTTTTTTCGTCCAGAGATTGACATTGAAACTTGGAGAGCTGAAGCTGCTATTCAGGAGGACTCTATGGCATTGGTGTGTGCTCCAGTAACGGGATCCTTGACGTTGAGCTCATGATTAACTTGCAAGTGATTATAACCTTCATCATCAAGACAATCAAATGCTTTCCAGCAGTCACTTATGATGGTGGTCGTTGGAACTATCCAGTACTGTATTATTGGTAAAAGGGTCCTTGAACATATTTCTTTTTTCCACAGGGATCATAAATACCTTCCCACTTCCTCTCTCATATCCCCCGAAAACCCATTGACCCTCAAATCTTCGTCCTCGATGGTATTTTTTCTTTCCAAATTTTGATTCGTCAATTTCGACGACTTTATTTTCCCCCTAATTGCTCTTCTTTGAAAATGTAACCATTAAACACCACTTCTTTGCAAAACGAAGCCCAATCCTCCGCTGTTGAAACAGACATATTAATTTCGTTGGCATTTGGCAATAACGGTGGGAGATACGCCAGAGCACCACAAGTGAACAACACTTAATTTTTAAAAAATTACAATTAAAAACTTCATAATTTTTTGGTTTATAAATGCATACCAAAGTATCGGGTAGATGCTCATTTTGAAAAACGTTCCAGAGCGTAGTTCAACGTGGGATTTCCATGTCTTCATATAAATACTGGTTTATTTGAAACTTCAATAACATCAGTTTCTGGTATATATGCTAAGAGTATTATTTGTAACAGTTCTGCATTCGAACTTCCGGTTTGTCAGTTCCGGTAAAAACACTTTTTACTTTTTCTTATCCAACAGAATTTATATTTTTTGGGATACTACAGCTTTCTTGGATGTCTTTATAATTAGAACTACGCGAAATCTATAACAGTGGTTAGTCATTAATTAAAGTATTTGATGGATTTTAGCTCACTTTATATCCAGAACATTTTGTTTACAGAGCTGTGGTGAAGTTAGCCTATGCATCAGCGTCGCAATATTTTTTTTGATTTGTACTTATAAAAAGCGATCATTGGGAGTTATTTTTTATACCTTTCTGTGATCGCGAGAAACTGTTCAACTGTAAGCATTAATTTGTCAAACAAAACTTTAAACAATGAATTCATATCCTCCTTCACAATGACTGTGAACTCTTTTTACAATTGTTTGTGGCTACCAAATTTAATTACTTTATCTAGAAATATACATATGACATTAATTAAAATAATTTTTTGTCCGTCTTTCACACAACACAGCACACCAACAAAAATAATGATAAATGACTTCTTGTAACTTATCATCATCTTACATAATAAATCAAGACACAAAAAAGCAAAATCCTCAAAAGTAAAATCAAGATCTTTGAGACATGATTTCCATAAATGTAAATTAATTAAAAAACAAAACTTACAGCTACTATTCAATTAGATAAAATTCTATTTATTTTTTCTATCTAAAAGTAACTATAGTTAAGATTTAAAAATTTCAAGTTGAGATTGTGAAGTACCAAAAGAATACTTGACCATCCAAAATTTTTAATGATTTAAATTAAAAAGAATCTTGATTAACTTGGGATACCACGAAAACCTCAAAAACAAAAATATTTATCCATTTTTTGTGGTTGTTGTTGTTTTTTTAATAAGAAAAGAAATAAATATTTAAGAAACCTGTTTCATGGAGTATGTGTAGGATTTACTTAATTTTTTTTTTGTTTGTTTGTTTTTGTTGTTGTTGTTATTCTTAATTGATTCCAGTTGATGAGATTAGAGTTTTAATTTTACACCTTGTTTAAGATAATGAAATTGTATAAATAATTTAAGGCAAACACAAAAAATGTAGTTATATATAATTTATGGTTGGTTTTAAGATAAATTAAATTGACCACAAAAATTGGATTAAGATTAGAAAATATATTTTAATATAGTGATTGAATGATTTTTTTATTATAACGTGATTTAAGAAATCGTTTTATTTATTTTGGTTATTGCTTAAGTGTAAAGAAAGTTGCTGTATGGTAAGTACTACTGGAAATCTTAAGATAAGATCAAAAGATATTCAATTATTTTGTTTTTTAGCTATAAACTTAATAACCAACACTCCTTCTCTTAGGGCCTATCACCACGTAATCATTCAGCGCAGATCCTGTGTATTGCAAACCCATTAACGCTTCGCCTGCAATTGAGGTACAGAAGACATTTGTTATTTATTAATTTACAGGAAAAAATTAAGTGGAAAAATACGTTTTAAAAAATTTATGATAGAAAAGTTTATTAGATAAATTATAGTTTTAAAACTAACATGAAAATAAAAAATGTAGAATAAATTTATAGTTGGACATGAAAGTTAGAAAAATAAATTTAGGAAATCAAGGTTGCAAACTAAAAGTTGTTAAGCTGAAAAAATTTTAAAACCAGATTTTAAAAGTTAAAATTGGTAAACATATAGTTAGAAAAATTATAGTTAGGAAACAAAATTTAGAAAATTATGGTTGAAACATTAATGTGAGAAAAATTAAGCTGATAAAAATAAAAATGAAATAAAAAGTTAGGTTAAAAATAAACTTTAGAAAATTAAAGTTAATTCAACCAAAAACTAGAAAATTAAATTCAACATAAAACTTAAAAGATTAAAATGAAAATTTTACTTTTTGATTTTTCCTTGACGAATTATGTTTATCTAAAACTGGCGGATGTGCTGCTATAGAAGATAAATGGATTGTTTGGACTAAAATAAGGAGCAATTGTTTAGAGTTTTGAATATACGTATCATAACACCCGGTAGATAGATGATAATACAATCAACGATTTCCGACCATTTTCGATTTCCTTGATATTTCGGTAATCGTTAGAATAAGATAAAAAATTAGTACGTGTTTTTCATTTTTTTCCTAGTTTTGACAAAGGGTGTCGCTTAAAGTTTGTTTAGATTGTTTGTTTATAAAGTTTGTTTTTTTGTTTTCCATTTAAATTTAGAATTTTAGAACCAAGGCATGTTTAAAGTTAAATTGTGCTTGACCCGGTTAACAGATTTTAATAAAAAAAATTCTGTTTGAAAGGTACTAAGAGTAAGGCTTTATAAAATATTACATCTAGTACACTAGTAGCAGTCACTGCTTTTGCTTGATTTTTAATTGATGCCTCTAGCCCAAAATCCGAACCAAACAGTGACACGGTGTGGATGCATTTGTTTTTCCGACTGACGATTATCGAAACCATCAAGGTGTAGATGAACCTGATAACTTAAAATAATTTCGCTCGAAAAATCAGCATCCATTTGTTGATGTTCAATAATCCGATCAACGAACTCTATTCGCTGTGAAGGTCATTATGCTTCATTTTTTGAGTTAAGTGAACTTCCCGACTACCATTTTGTTCAGGCATGTCCTATTATGATACGGCCCGGATCAGGGTGTCACAAGGTAAGACCTAATAGGGCATTTGCATCCGGCCCCTATTAGAAATCATACATGATTTAACAAATAGGGCACGCCCTATTTGCCCTGATCCGACCCGGACTGCGAAAACCTATCTCATCCCTAGTAGTAAATGCCGGATCTGTACCTCGATTCTGGTTCTATGAGAAAAAAAGAAGTGGAATGGAATTATTATTTATCTCGAATTTTGATTTCTCACTAAATAATTCCATTCCACTAATTGGTATTCTCGTTCTCTTATCGAGATATCCATTTTAGTACAAGTTCTAAACTATTACAAATTTTTGAAAATGGAATGCATCTGTCAGTTTATTTACTGTTTTTATTTGTGTTTCTTTCGATAGCTAGTTTACAAGTTGTGCTATAGATTTTAGTTGTAAAATTATTCTTTAGAATTGAATAGTATTTTTTGCCACATCGTCCCTATTTCCGTATTGTAGTCTGCCTTATCAAATATGCGAACATCATACAAAACAATATGTTTTGTTATAAATAATTTAACTTTTCTAAAATAGTTATTGATAAATAATAATAAAAAATTAATAAAATATCGTTAACTCCCAGGCGCCAAATACACATTCTCCTCTAAATAATTAACTAAAATTACTTTTGGCATGATTACTTGAACTTAAGCTCAAGCGGATTTGTTTTTATTTTTTTAGGGTAAATTAAGTAAATTTAAATTAAAGCACATAGGAAATATGTATGGTAATTTTAGTAGAACATATTTGAATAACATCAAAAAAGTGTAATTTTGTATGGATTTTGCTTTTTTCAAAGGGCTGTATCTTATAGCCTGGGACTGATATACAACTTGTTGTGGTTTTATTCGCTTCAGTTAGTGATTCTATATCAAATTAAAAAAAATCTTGGCGCCTAAGTAGATATTACCTTTCTTTTTGATTTATCGTAACTTTTTTCGACATTTTATTCTCCATTTTTGTGCGTCTATATAAAATTTCAAATCAAATAATCGCATTTCGTCTATAAATTCGTTGACGAGATAATTTGACAGTTCATTCCACAAATGCGGAATTTATTTTCTCTTCCACTGAATCTGAATGCAAAAATCCCATTTAGTACGAAATCTCATTCCACGAGAAATAATTCCATACAACCAGAATCTAGCTACTGAGCTGGATCAAAATAATATTTGATTTTTCAATTAAGCTATGCCCCATTTGTCCTGATCTGAGCCCTATTTGGTTAAACTTCAATAGAGTATTATCCATTTTAGATATATATAGTTTGCGAACTTTCATTTATACTTTAGTTATCGCTTCTTTGCGTTTTGTTATGATGACATATATAAGTAAGTATAAAGTTAGAATATTTTATTAACGAATTTATTGGACATTTTTAAATTAACGTATTTACAAGAATTGTACATTTTGTCATTTAATTCCCGGGTAGGAACTGCCAATGTTAAACAATGGGCTAACCTCGGGCCAGTATTGGCGAGCCAAGCCTTGGCTAGTTAACTCCGGTTTTAGTCTGGGCCAGTTGTAAATGCCTAGACTGAACCAAGATTCAGTTTATTGTATTACACGTACGAAGATTCAAATAAAAAATTGAAGATTGTAAGTGTAACCAGTTCATATTTTTCTGGCAGCGGAGATCGTGAGGGTGGGAGATGCCTTCGTTAAAACTTTTATGATCATATTTAATTTATTGTATTTTTGTATTACAAAAATTGGTATTTGATAAATTGGTTTGCCAGGCTTGACTCTAGTCTGATTTTCCAGGCTTGGCCAAAGTCTGGTTTGCCAGTCTTGGCCCCAGGACATCATTCCAAGCTTGAGCCGTTTGAAAATGTTAAGTCTGGCCCAAACCCCAAAAGCTGTGGCACGGGCTTGGCCCATTAGCTAATTCTTACCCGGGTTACTAATGAATGCCCTATCTGAACTGATCCGGTCCTGGTCCGGTTCTAGTAGGGCTGCCTGATCCGGTTTGGACAGTTAGAGGCGTTACATTACTGATCAGGATCTGTTCAGGGTGCCTAATCCGGACCCTATCAGTGGTAGGGAAAGCGGTATCCGGATCTAGAAAGCGGTCTCCAGATCTGAGCCCTTACATAATGCTAGTCCGGTTGGTACTTCGAACTGGTTCGATATTAATATTTGAACGGCTAATCGACCAGTGTTTAGTTCCACATATTGAACCAGTCTTCCTGAATTTTCTATTTACTCTTTTCACAGCTGACGAAGTTAAATCGTTAATCCGATCATATTTTATACGAAATTTGGTGCAAGCAAACTGTTCCGAAACTGAGGCCGCCAAACTTTCATTACTGTCGAAATATTGTTCAACAATAAAACGGGTTGTTTTTTCGTGCAGTATTTTATTTTTACTTTCCATAAAATGTCAACGGTCAAACTGAGTTTATGGAAGATTTATATAAAAATCTACCTATTACAATGTGTATCATCTCGCAATTTCTAATGCAATGTGCATCATTTCAGGCTCAACAAAAAACTTTGCATAAAACGAAATGCTTTTAAGCAAAAAAAATTACCGGCACTCTCACGGTAGCATTTGTAGAGCTAGGAATCAAAAAAAAATTTCTAATAATGTACATCTACATATTTTTTTTTTTATTTTGGACAAGTTTATCAATCACCAAAACCAACAAATGGTTAAAAAACAAGAGCCTTTTTACTAAAAATGGATACAATTTTTTTTTTAATATTCATAAATTTCAAATCTTTGGAATTATTTCTATCAATTTCTTTAAAATATGGACCTCTACAGTAAGAGGTTCCTGAGGAATCAGCTTAAAAAAAATTGCAATAAACAAAATGCTTTTAAGTATTTAATGTTTACACTGACAAAAACTTAAATTAATGATAACCTCATCTCGAAGTTAACGAAGTTATTATTCAAAAAAAGAAAAAATACTTGCTAACAACTTCACGGTGATTGGTACAACTACATTTAAACATTTTCCTGACAACAGCATGAGGTTGATTTAAAATTTAAAGTTTTACATGCAATATAACAGGAGTTGAATAAACTTAATTACTATTTCCATGAAACAAATTTGCTTTGGCCTTATTTCATGAATTTTTCATATCGAAATTAAAGTATTTGATATTACTTGAAATGTATTTAATTTTCACCGAAACATAACGTGCGGTTGTCTTAACTACATCGTTTTGTACTTGTATAACTGTTGAATCAATTTCGGTATTCGATTCGATTCGATTTCGGTATTCGAAAAGACTTAGAGATAACTTAATTAAAAAACTGCATTATCGAACCATTTTTTAAAATTCGTAAAAAGAAATTTTTATGATTTTTATGAATTCATGAATAAAAAAACAATAATTTTAATAATAATAATAAAAACTAAAAAAAAAACAATAAAAAAATGTACCATTTCAGGAATTGAACTCTCGACCTGTAGAACCTCAGTCGACCGCGATACCAATATTATAATTTGAAACGTTACGACCGGATAGAGGTATTTTATATTTAAAAATAGATGCGTGATGATAACTCGAATATATAAATTTTTCCCCACGCAAAATCCCACACCACACCTAAAGAAGTTTTCACTTCAATAAAATCCGTGATTAAACTTGAAAATGAAGTTTTCTTTTTCTATAATTTTTTAAAAATTTCTTTGTTACTTGTTACTCGTATATCGGGCTCGCGATGATTTAAGCTTTTCATATCATAATCACAAAACTATTCTAAGGTAAGAGATTGCCGCTCTAAGCGACGCTCCTTGAAACGAAATGGCTTATAAGACTCTTTTGATATCAAATTAAATTATTTATCATCCAACCTCCGTTGTAGCCTTAATCCAACCTTCACTTAATTTGTAATAATAAGGATTTTGTTGATGATTATTTTGCAATTTCGTATAACAGACAAATAAATAGAAAAAAATTAAATAAGGAAATAGGATAAGAAAAGTTAATATGAATTGATATTAAGAACATAGATTTAACTTAATGTTTTTTTTTCCTTATTCATCTTAAATTAAAATAAATTAGATTTAAAGGGTATTATATGTGAATAAGAAGCATTAATTTTAATTCAATATTTAAAAGCAAAGTATTTCAATTTTATTTTATTTTGACAATAAAAATAAATAATTTTTTTTCTTAAATAAATGATAAGAAATTTGTCACCTAAAAAAAGATAAGGAATTTTGCTTTATTTTAATTTTTTTTTGTTTGGAAAAATGATAAGAAATAGGGAAAGTATATCAATGTCATTGGGGTATGATTTTCATATAAAATTTGTGTAACTAACAATAAAACAAAATATTTAGTGTAAGTGGTAAATGTTTTTTGGGATTTTTGTGGGAGTTGTATATGTGATGAATCTGAGGGTTTTATTTTTGTTTTTATTTGCTTTTCGTTGAATTAACGTCAAATTTGGAATATGTACGAAAATGACAAATTTTCAATCATTTGTTATGGAGACAAGAAAACAAAAATATGTCTTTGATAATTTATTGTATTTTTATTGAGGTAGTTAAAGAGATAAGAATTATTGTTGCTCTAAGGAATTTTAGATTTTGAAATATTATTTTTGGGTTAATATAGAACTAGAAGAACTTCATGTAAACCTAACAAAAAATAAACACAAACAAAAATTTGAAGCAGCCCTCTTCATAAACTCAAGTAAAAATGATTAAAATTCTTTTTCTTATATTTACGCTGATCAAATATAAATAATTTATTAATAGTATACAATTTTCTTAAGAAAAATAAAAAATTTTTTATAAACGCATCTTGTTTTGTTTATTTTTTTTTAATATATTTTTATTGTTTAATATATAATTTATTTAATAAAAGAGATGTTAAGATTGAAAGATCGATTGATCACTTGAATACATAATTTTTTTTATTGAGTTGAAAGAAAAAAAAAATTGAGAATAATTATAAATGATAATGAAGTGCACTTGAACAATTAAGATGGTTTTGTAGTCAGACACGTAGAATTGAGTTTTGATTACAGAAAAAAGTCGACTTTTGAATTGTTCTGTAAATAAGTGTGTGCAAGAGATCAAAATAAACAAATTGTAAGTATTTACTTTAAAAACAATTACATGACATTCTATGATTTGAAATACATGTTTTTGTCATTAGTAGGAACGCTTCTAAAATTAGATCACCGGTTTCTTAAAAGAAAACTGATTTAAAAGCATTGCAATCAATGTGTTCAGGGCTTTCATATTATAAAGTAACCGATCTGCTACTTGGAAACGGTTAAATGGTTTCTACGCAAACACAAGGTATTTGAATTTGTTTATAATTTCAATAACTTCAAGTTTTCTAATTCGATTTTGATTATGCTCAGTGTATAACTACTTATATACCGGAGGACTCTAAGAGAAAAGGCTCTGGAAAGGAAAGCGAAAGCCCCAACCTTCGGAGTAGAAAACGTGAAGCGGACCAGAGAGTCCACGACGATGCAGGCTAATGCAGTAAAGAATCCGAGGATAGCCACCCATCAGGACAGAGAGCAACACCGTCTCAATACAAGCACCAGCTATGCTGGTGTTATTAAGGAAAGCAAATTGGCTATTCTGGATGTGGATTATCCCCAGACGATGCTTAGCACGGGGAGCTGGGGTTAAGCGAGGCTAGAGATAGAATATGCTGACTACAGGATCAGGTTTGGGGGTATTCACTTCAAACCTGATCATGTGGTAGTAGAATGCGACTACGAGCAGACGGTAAAATGGCTCGTGTCTGTTTTACCTAAAGTGGAATTCGGTAAACATGTACTTGTGACGAAAATGGAAGATGATATTTCGATTCCTCTCAAGGTTACAGTCTTTCTCCCAAGGAGTGCTGGGCAGACGAGGAAAAAATCTCTCGCTCTGCTAGAGGAGCAAAACGCCGGCTTATTTGGCATGGATTGGATGCTGTCGGGAAGTCGGAATGAGAGCATAGGCCCCGATTGACGACCGGGTAAAGACAGGCTTATCGGGGGTCGGAATGGCGACGGCAGAAGGAACGGTGAAAAAGGGGGCTGGTGGAATTTTGAAGGAAGTACCTCAGATACCCTGACCGCCCAGGGAGGTAAACACAACCTTAAAGACACCCAGTGAGTCGGCTAATAGGGGTGTGGAGGAGGAGGAGGATGACGCTGTAGAGGATTGCAGTTGTATAGAAGACGTGGAGACCGTGGTGTAGAGATAGTTGATGCATGAAGGGGCAGATACGCCCATCTCCGACAAAATCTAATGGAGGCAGCAGGAAGTTTGGGCGAGGCCCAAGTGAATGTTCACAATGCCATAGCAGCGTCAGATGTGGTGGCCAGAAGATTCACTAAGAAACAGCTAGGATCACGATAATACAGGAACCCTGGATCCACAAAAATAGGATGAGGGGCCTTTCCAACAGCGAGGCGAAGGTAGTATGGGATACTAATGCAAACAAACTCACCTATAGGGCGTGCATTATGATTAGAAAAACATACTTTTATGTTTGTCTTTCAGATTTTCTTACCAAGGGCTTGGTGGCTATATCAGCTACCATCACACTCGGAAGGACTCGCCGCCAGGTACTAGTACCATCAGCATACCGTGCATGGGACGGGACACTGATAACGCCTTGGCACAGGGGCTAGTGGAATGGTACAACAAGAAGTGGTCTCTTATCATCGGTTGTGATGCAAATGCTCACAACGAGACATGGGGAAGTATGGATACAAACCATGAGAGGTGAGATTTTGTTAGAATTTTTAATTAAAGAAAATCTTAGCGTGTTTAACGTCGGGAACATACCCACCTTTGTTACAAGGGCAAGACAGGAAGTGTTAGATTTAACGTTAGGAAGTTTCGAAGTAGGACATTTCATAAATAACTGGAACTCTCCTTGTCAGATCATAGAATGATTCTGTTTGAACTGGATAGTACGAAAGAGGCATCACCACCGGTTCAGAACGTCAGGAACACAAGGTGGGATCAATTTGAAGAGAATCTTAAAAATGGTCTACGGCTAGTAACTTTTAGAGGGACAGTAAAACACCTGTCGGAACAAGCTGGAACAAGCTGTAGCGGAGGTAAACCTGGCAATATCCCAGGTGTTTTTATTCCAGCTGCCCAATTACTAAGGTAGAAGAGCAGATGGAAGCGTTTTGGTAGAGTAAGGAGTTGTCAAAAATAAGAACAAAAGTACGAAGGCGGTTTAATAGAGCAAAACAGTACGGAAACTGGACAGAGTATACCAGGGTACTGACTACCTACAATAAGGACATTAGAACAGGAAAGTGGAGTTGCTTCAGAACCTTCTAAGATAATATCTCTGCAACGTCTGTAGCGACTACACTCCATAAAGTTTTGGCGAAGGACGGTGTCGAAATTAAAACTTCGTTCAGAAGGCCGGATGGAACGGATACGAAGGATGAGCCGCAGGGAGTTGCTTTTCTTCTAGAAACATAATTGTGGTATAAGCGCGTGTGCATAAGATGCGAGTAAAAAGAAAATTAAAAGACCCAGCCTAGAGGACTGGAGGGTTCTGCCTCACTGTCTGGGTTACAGGCACTTTCTAGCCATACAAATCACTACTAGTGGACGGAATAGTTCCAGCTCTCCTGCAGAGGGACATAAGTGGCTATTACCGCACCTCCTGTGCATCTTTCGGAGCAGTCTGTCAATACAGCATATTCCAGAACCATGGAGAAAGGCAAAAGTGATATTTATTCGAAGGGTGTAAGAAAGATGTTACCCACCCGAAATCTCATAGACCCATCTGTTTAACATCTTTCATATTAAAAACGATGGAAAAGGTGGTCGACAACCACATACAAACAAATACCTTGGAGAGATCACCTTTGCAAGATAGTCAACACGCGTACAGAACAGGCAAGAAACCGTTGTCCAGGTTGAAGAAAGAATTAGAGGCGGCAATTGATAACAAAGAAGTTGCTGTCTGTGCTTTTTCAGGCATTGAATGAGCTTTGATAACACCTAGCATGGAGCAGTCAAGAAGGCTCTAAGCGGGAAAAAGGTTGACAGCACAAGGTTGCATAAACTTAACCACCCCATATCCTGAAATTCCTAAAAGATAGGAGGAATGGCTCTAACTGGGAATTCACCAGGGAGTAGAAGGGTGAGGTACAATATATCAGTTTAGTCGTAGTACAACTTATCACCACCGAATTTAATTTAATCTAATCGAATGCTTATCAGTTTCTCTTTATTCCGGACTCAAGCCATTTTGTGAAGTTTAATAAAAAACCCCCACAGATATCGACGGGACCAAAGTGTTTAAATTAATGAAAACCTTACAAATATGTTACACGTGTTTCAACAAAATCGTTTCCTAGGTTTTGGCTTACCATTGCACGACTATTGCAGAAATATTGCAGAGTTTTGCAATAGTCTAATTGCGGCTTAAGTAATTAAATCATGTTCAGATAATGGAAAATATTCTGAAATTTAATGTTTATTATGTGTCAAGTCGGCAAACTGTGACTGCTGCAATCGTATTTTGCAACATGAGCGTGTTTTCACTAGCATGCCGTTAAACCTTGAGATAAGTTTATACTTCTATCAACAAAAAACTTATATTTTTTAAGAACAGAAACTTTAAATCACTGAGTCATTTCTTATATTAATAGCATGAAACAATATATTGCTTGAAGTTGATAACAGGTCTTGACAATTATACTCAAAAAGTGTTGTTCGCGATAAAATTTAACTCAAAATAGAAGAACTCAATCATCAGAAGAAATTTTATCGCGGTTTAAAAACTTTGTTCCTGTTCAAAAATAATATAATCGAATGACAAAGACAAATTGCTATCGAGTATTTTTAGTGTTTGTTGGCTTACAAAAAACACGGTTTTGACAGTTAAAAATGAAGATATATTACTTTTTACATAAATACATGATTCTATACCTTTCTAATAATTCAACCGTTAAATGATATATTGCTTTGACCATTTACATATGACACCAACTAGCTACATTTGACCCAATTGATTAAACATTTAAAAACACATAATATATTCAAAACAATAAATCAACATCATTTCAACAATACAACTAAAAAAAACTAACATCTTGCGCGATTTCAAAAACACAAAACTACAAAAATTTAATTTAAGTATTCAACATTGTTGAGTTATTTCTATTTAAAAAAATAGTACATTATGATGCTAGGACGTAAAGCTAAAGATTTTGGACGGATGTGGAGTTTGCAAATCGAGGCGCTAGCCGAGATTTGCATCCACATTAAGTCCAAAATAGCTTACGTCCGTGCATCATATACTATTTTTTATTCGCCGCAAGCAAAATATTTTAAGAAAAGTTGTTTATTCTAAATTAAAATTATAAATTTTCATAAATTTTAAAATAAAAATATGTGGAACAAGTAACCCTTGAAAAAATATTTATTATTTTTCCAAATTGTATGACAACAAATGATAACAACTATTTTAATTGGATAATGAAATTTTGAATTTGCGGGTTGCTTTGATAAAAAAATTTATTTTTCATAGAATTTAAACAAATACAAATGCTTTTTACTTTTTTGGACGTAGCTATGACGACAAAATAAATAGTTGAAAAGTGATACTTTAAGGCCGCAAATCACAGTAATAAAGTAACACTTTAATATATAGGCGAATAAAAAAACTATTTAGTTTTTCAGTTAGTTCGCTTTATCTTGTCGTGTTTAGGTTTGCTTGGAAACAAATTTCCTATAATTTATAATTTGAGGGAGAAGGAGGGAAATAAGTGTGGTGTATTTTTGATTGTCATTTCCTACGGGTCAATGTCGAAAGTTTATCGCTAAGTTGTTTATTGTTTATCGCTTCTGCTATTTTAAAAACAAAGTTCTTTTCAAAATGAAACATTTGTTTTGGTAATTTGTTAAAAGATAAGTTGGTGGTAAATGTTACCTAATTTTGGTGGTTAAACTTAATTATTTAACCAACATTTGCAGATAGCTATTATTTAGAAAGTTAATAAATTTACACATACTTGATCGTTGCTTCAGATACAGACCAAAAATCAGCACCTTCCTTATGTTGTGTGGATTTTGTTTTTTATACAATAAAAAGTGTTGCGTCATATAGGGATTATAAAATGTGTCTCAACAACATATTATTACTGTTGAAGACCTTGGTTTCACAACAACATGCGCTCTGAGGTTTTAAAATTTTTTTTTTTAAACTTAGCCTAATGAAGATGTGCTTGTGATGTCGGCAAATTAATCTGGACAAATCGGACCTCCTGTATTCTGGCATTATGACAGAGAGAAATTTCTACATTTTGGTTATTTGCACTGACCTTCAAGTTGGCGACGAAGTTAAAAAACAGAGAGATCAGCAAAAAATACGACTGTGTTGTAAGAAATCAATTTTTGATTTCTACTTTTGAATACCCTCAATTTTAATATAACTTTTTTTTAACATAATCGGAAGGGGAGTAATTTATTGAACTACTCTCCCCGAAAAAGGGAAGAAGTTGATTGAATTGAAAATGGTTGATGAAATTTAAAAATTTGTTCACTGCAATAGTAATTCGATCGAACTGAAAAGGTGCGGACACCTAAGATACTTAAGATTACAAACCTAACTAAGCCCTTTTAAAAAATTTTATCTTTTGTTTTTATTTATTTTTTTTTAAATTTTATTAAAATTCTTCCATTAGCAACAACAATATCATATTTTTGGGTCACTATGTTTTTTTTGAAACATTATTTTCATCTCAGCATTTATTAACACAATCCATTGGAAAAATAAAAATAAATGGTTTGAGACATTTCCCCCGACCGTAACATTTTCGTTTTTTTGCATGTTTCTTAGTTCTTGATAATGTTAATTAGTGATGATGGGCAATATTAAAAAAATATTGAGAATATCGATATAATTGATATATTGATATATCGATTTATCGATATTTGATCATTCCGATATCGTTATTTGATATATCGATATTTTTTCCTGGCACAAGTAACGAATCCTAGCGTTATCTCATACATTATAGAAATAAAATTACGTTAACTTAGTAATGCAAACCGACCTATTTTCACTGGTGGTGATTTTACGTGTTAATATCACTAAATTACCACATTTAGTAAGTTGAAGCTTTTGACTTAAAGGGTAAATATTTTAAATATCTAAATAAATATATGTAGCAGCATTTTTGAAATCAATTACAACAACCCTCTCTATCAAAAAATGATATCTATCTCAAAATGCTTTACCCAGAAGTCACAACCACTGAAGATTTAAAAGAATATTTGTATGCAGTTCGAAAAGAAGCCTCATGCGTCAAAATGAAAATTTGGTGGTTTTAAATACCGGACAGAAAATTAAAACGGTGCTATTAATTTGATTGGGACAATGTGCATCTGGCTTTATGAGCACTGTTGGTGAAGATATTTATAAAAACCACAGAAAATCAAAACCAAAGAAACCGTCCGAAGGTGTTGTAGGAAATCATGGCTGTCAATATCGTATACTCACACGTTTTATAGCAAGTGTTTGAACAGAGTCTGAGACAGCTAGATTGATATAGACGCAGTGTCCTAAACATAACAAACAATACAGGAACAAATATTGGGCCTATCAGTTAGTACAATACGACCACACTAGAGTATCAAAGACAGAACTCATGTAGTTTATGACTAATGCCTTATTTTCGACATCAAACGAACTCATGCTAGAATTGAATTTAAAACAAAATTTAATTGTTGAACTATTATGTTGGTGTAATCGGTCGTATTTTGCTAATTTATTTATTAATAGCTTGAATTATAGACAATTTTGAAATGAGTGTGTCCATGGTACGAAATGTTTAAAACCTTTAAAAGGTCGTCGACAGGAGCTTAAAATGGAAAATCAAATAATAATAAGCAACATACGAAAAAGATAGACGTTCGAACGGATTGTTTTCATCAATTGCTGTCTCATTTTGATATGTTGTTGATTCAAAATTTTTTGTTATATGTACATGGACATTTTGCATTTGAAAGACAGTTCCGTTGTTATACTCAAACTGAAGGTTTATAATTTAAAATATAATTTTGTTTAAAATTTTAAACAAATGTTTTCGGATAATCTAAATTTTGTTTGAACATATTTTTTATTAAATTTATAACTTAATTCGAAATAAAATAATTATTTCAATTTAGTTTAGCTAGATAATTTTTTTTACTAGCCAAATTAGTTTAATTCAAAGAAATTAGAAAAATTTAATTTTAATTAGTGAATTTAAAAGAATTATTAGAACAATTTTATTTGTTTGATTTGTAGTCGATCGGAATTAAATGAAGGTGAAGTAACTTATATTATATTATATGTTATATTATAAAAACGCCTAAGTTGATTAATTTTTTCTTTTGTTAAAATTTCCAACTAAGTACATATCGTATTAGTGAGTATTATAATTTTTTCTTAAAATTTGACTTGGTTTCATTAAATTTAATGAGTGAAGGAAAGCAAAGCTAATTATTTGTTTTGTCATTCGGTGAGTGAAATTCAGTAAAACCTCAATCGCCCGGACCAGAGGTGCAACATTATTAGTGGCAGCTGGTAATACTATTGGTTTTATTATTCTTGAGCAACAATCACCTGGATCAGAAGTGCAACATTAATAGTGTTATTGTGGGAATCAGATCTAATATTTAGTTAATACTATCGGCTGAATCAACGTGAACATGAGAAGTAGGATCCGATGCAATCATGGGGTGAGTTAAACCTTTATTTAGTCTTTTTTAAATGTAATACTCATTGTTATATAGGTGTGTGTGGGGGAAATTACTAAGCAGGGGGAAAATTACTTCTCGGACACTCATGGCTGAAGTTCGCTGGAATAAAAGCTCGCTAGACACGAAGTCCTCCGATTGCTTCCTGTTAGTGACATCACTAGAAAGTTCAGTTTTCATTACACAATTAAACAAGCACCCTGCCATTTTGTTTGAGTGGTTACTCAATGAAGGAAGCACATGGTACACTTTTAACTCGTAAGCCAAAACAAAACTATAAACATTAAAAATAGTTTTATTTGTGTTTACCTTTTTCTTAACCTAACGCCCAAACGCACAAAAAAAAAAACGTAAAACATAAACAACTAAAAATTTTAATTTATTATTTTGATGGTTTATCTTGATCTCGTGTTTTTTTTCTTCTGTTATGTAGAAAACTCGTAGATTTTTATCAAAAATTTGACAAGACAAGTGATGTATTTTCATTTATGTTAAAATGAATGACCCATGAGGTTCAAATATAAAAGTAGGATGATAAATATTGAGCCGAACACCACGAAGAGCCATAAAGGTTTAAGTATTAATGATATTTGTTTTAAATCTATAATAGAACCACCTTTTTGTCATATATTTTGATTTTATATCCTAGCGATTATATCATAGTTCATAGTTCGGATAACAACCTATCGTTCCACCCGTTTACATAACCAACTGAAGGTATTTTTTTTCTGTTCATTTCATATTAAAAAAAATTAAACAAACAAATGATTGAAGACGTAAAACAGCAACAACAAAAGAAATATGATTATAAGAAACAAGTTATGAGTTTTTATTATTTATTATTTTGTTGTTGTAAAGCTATCCCGCAGACTTTTTCGTCTTTTTTGTTTTTTATGTGATTGGATTCAATTTATGGAAATTTTTATCGTTAGCTCTACCTCATTATCTTATCTTGGTGGTTTCTTTATTTCATCTTCGCTTGCTTGCGTTAAATAAATTTTATTGGAAGAATTGAATGTACATTAATATTTTATTGTCTATATTTAAAATTTGGTTTTGTTGTTGATGTGTAATTTAGATCATTTGAATTGTAGAAAATGTATTAAATACACAGCACAGTTTTGCTTATATGTACAAATTTAATATCCAACAAATTTCTAGACCAAAATAAATAATTAAAAATTCTGCGTTTCGATTTTTTATAAATATTCAAAGTAACATTATCATGATTGAACAAACCCCAGACATTATTTTCTTTTTAAAATTTACCAAACATTCAAATTCAAACCAATTCAAAAAATAATAAACATTCAAGTAGAAACAAAAATATCTCAAAAACCCCACAGGTTCCAATTTCGTATAAATAAATTATAATCTTGAATTTGTTAATAAAACAAACAACGAACGTATCATAAAAAAAACACAGAAAAAAACATCTTAAGTGATCATTTATAATTGCACAGTCAGGTTCATGCAGATTGTATAATTTTCATTTTCAATAATAATAAAAAAAACAATGTTATGCATACAAGGGAAGGATAAGAGTTTTTCATTTTTTTTATTGTTCGACTGAATGACTATGACTATACAACCGCCGGGATGTAAGTGAGAATATGAAACATAAGGTAAGAAAATGATAATAATAATAATTGACTGGAAAAACAAATACGAATATTTCATCAATAAACAAGCTGAGAAGATCGATCGAATGCATAAACGATCGATTGAAATGTTTTTGATATATTTCAACAGGATTCTATTTTCATCGAATATTATAATTATTATAATTGAATATTAATTATTTTGTTTGCATAAATATAAAATAATTATAAGTTGTAGTTATAGTTTCATCTTTTTTGTATGATGGTATTCTGTATGGTAATGATAGAATTAATTATAATTTTTCCGAAGATACCATTAGGGATAAGAATGGAATCCAAATTAAGTTTATCTGAGAAATTTATCAACGCCGACTTCAAACTGTTGAGGATTAAAGTCATCAGGGAAAACCCACGAAGGTGAGGCATTCCATAAATGAGAAACTCTGTTGAAAAAGTCACACTGAAAGACTACAGTTCAACACCTAATTATTTGAACCGCAAAGGGATGGGCCAAACGTTAATGGAAACGGATTAGGTGTCGTTATTTTAGAAAAATGACAAACCTGTGTTTTGCTTGTATTGAATTCCACACTGTTAGCAATAACCCAATTTATAATTGTTTTAAGATCAGTGTAAGGAAATCTATCCATTTTGATCTACAGTCACTAAGTGCGGGTGTATATAATTTAGGTTCATGAGACGCATGAAGCGTGCTATAATCAGCAAAACTATGTATAGGATGAACCGTTGAATCTAACAAATCATTAATATAGATACAAAAAAGAGTAGGTGACAAAGCGGAACCTTGAGGAACTCCTACATTAGTTGAAAAAATATTCGATGACACACCGTCAACATTGATCCGAAATTTTCGATCAGATATAAAGCTCTGTGTCCAAGATATAAGTTGCTCGGCTAAAACATAGGATCTCAGTTTGAATATAAGGTGGTTATGCCATACTTTGTCAAATTCATTGGAAATATCAAGAGCAACGAAAGTTTCTCCACAGTTCTCTACCGACATGAGTGAAAAAAGAAAATAAATCTCCCGTCGCTCTTCCCTTTCGAAATCCGTATTGTCTCTCATTAAGTATTTTCGAAGACTCTAAGAACTCATTTAACTAAAATTAACAATATTTTTCAGATATTTTAGCAACATCCGATAAGATTGAAATGGGTCTGTAATTTGTAGGATCAGTCTTACTACTCTTTTTTGAAACTGACTGTACATTAGTTATTTTCCACAATCCAGGAAAAATCCCTTTCTTATACGACAAATAGAAGATTTGGTACATACAAGAATAGTACGAATTGGTTCTAGCTGCCTAGCCAATTGTTTTAAGTATAATTAGAGGAATAAAATCAGGGCCTGTTGTTGCCTTCTTAGTATTAATTTGCAAAAGCATTTTTCGAATAATGATTTTACGAAAAATTATTCACCTCATTATTCGCCCAAGCAAATTAGCTCTCATTTGGGTCAATGATTGGTACATCTCCATCAACAAGAGGAGGTAGGGAAAATTTACAAAAATTGCTATGGACAGTCTTTGCGGCTTAATAGAAATTGCCGGAACCAGTCAGATGTTCAGCGAATTGAGATGCTCTTTTCATAATAAATTTACTCTGAATCTATTTTCTATTAGCTTAAAACATAAATTTCTCTCTTTTTGGTACTGTCTAGGGTTTTCATCAGTTTTGTTTTGATTAAACTTTCGAAAAGCCCTTTTTTTAAACTTTTATAGCTTTTGTGAATTTATTTGATAACGATACACCAGCCTTCAGGATGATCAATTTATTATAGGAATAAATCTGCGCATACCATCGATTATAGTTTCAGAAAAATTTGACGCAGCTGTGTCTAGGTCTTGACCTGTAAGGCAATAACGTTTCCAAGGAAACCATTTAAAAAAAACCACAGCTTTGTAATCACAAACATGACGAGGATTCACAATACATTGTTTCGGAATTTGTATATTTAGTTGTGTGGGGATCAAGTTATTATCTGAACCACACAATGGCTTTAATATTTTAAATTGAACCAAGTATGGATCGTTTGACCAAAAAGAAATCAGATAAGTTGCTACCTTGTTTAGGAATGTCGGGATGGTTGACTTGGCTTTTATCTGAGCAAAATTGTGATAAAGAGCAAACAAATCAGCCTGTTTACCAGCCTCTAAGTTTTAGAGCTGTGTGTAAGCCATTTTTGATTGTGGACATTAAAATCTCTAAAAACTATAAACTTTGCATTGGATAGTCAACCAATCCATTATTCTTTTCAGATACGTCATGAAATAAATTAAGTTCTCAGGCGAACGATATAGAGTCCAAAGAAAAACCGCATATGATTTGGGCAACTAATTTTTAGAGACTGAAATTTTGTATTTAATCGAAATTTTTTTCAATCTCACATATGGTATAGCATATATAATATAAGAAACAAATTCCATACTTAATGTAAAAAGAGGATTTAAGTTCATCATTAAGACAAATGTATCTACTTTTATCTAAGGTCACAGCACGCACACTGATAATCATTTCCGTTAAAAACAAAGTATCAGGTTTGATATTCTCAAGATAAAGAAGAACTGAATTGAGGTTAACTAACGTTCAATCCTCTTATGTTCACATAACTAATAAGTATTTTTGTCATTTTAATTGGAAGCGAAAGTAAAACACAACAATAATACGAGAACTAACAAGACCTAAATTGATAAAATCTAAATTGACTATTTCAACACCTGGACAACCTGAAACTGAGTCTAGGTTGACCTCTAAAATCGACAATCTAAATTATGAAACCGTAAGTAAAATTTTATATAAGAATCATAAACTCTTGACGTAACACAAAGAAAGGAAATTATCCATGGAGTGAACTATGAACTTTTACTGAATTAACAGTACTACAGGAAAACTATAGATAAAACTATTAAAGTAACTAAAGTTATACATAAAAATCAAACAAAAATTCAAGTAAAAACAAGCTTATCTCTGAATTGGAATTTTTCCGTAAAATGTTATAATTATCAATCCCTTATCCCTATTTTGTAAACATAATATGGTTTATAAAATTCTTATGGTGTTCCACTCTTATGGTGTTTTGATCAAAAAATTCTTACCTGCAAAAAAAAAAGAAAAAACCATAATTATTATTAAGTAAAAAAATTTAATGAAAATAAAGAAAAAAAATTGTGAAAGGCTTAAAATCTCTTTGAGATATCTTGGATGGGTGTTATTAGGGGTTTATATGAGCCGTTCACTGCACAAAACGATTAACTCCACAAAACAAAATGTTGAGAAATTGAATTTTTTTCAAAGGTCAAATAAATTTCGATATTTAGTAGTGTTAATCTTTATCATTCAGGAATGTTATTATAAACATAATTTATTTAATTTTGGTTATTAAGTATATCAATTAGCTAGTATAGTATTAATTTAATTAGTATAATAGATATTATTAGTTTTTAATGTCAGGTTTTTAATAGTCATTTTTTAGATTTCAAACAAATTTTGACTTTTAATGGTGTTTATCTTAATTATTCAGGAAAGTTGTTTTTAACATAGCAAGTTATGACTATAGCAAGTACTTTGACATTTAAATTTAAAATTTTCCAAAAAGTGGAGTTAGTCGCTTTGTGCAGTGAACGGCACATAGTTTTCAGCAAAAGGCTTTTATGAGGACTAATTTCAAAATATTGCAAAAATTATTACAAAATCATAGATTGAAACTTTTTCCAAAATTCTAAAAATATTGCAAAAATTATAACAAAATCAAAAATTCAAACTTATTTTCCAACTGTTCCTGTTATTCAGAAGTCGTGGAATCACATAACAGATTACTTAAGAAACATCTCCCTAATAATTACATTTTTTGTTAAAAAACGGCATTCAATTAATGCAACAACTTCATATTTTCCAAATGTTCCTATACGTTGGGTCGTTGGGAGGAGTTGAAACTGAAACCATATTCCATGTCCAATTTAATGTTCAATTAAATTTCATAACATACAAAAAATTAATTTTATGTTTTTCAAAAAAATAAATGGAAATCATTTTTTGACACACTTAACGGTATTTTGTTGACACACTTATCCAATACAATACACTTATACAATAATCAAGCTCTTAGTCTCACATACCAATGCCGACCATCAACACTTCTCCGCGTTAGTAGTAACATTCTACTCGTTATCACTCAAAATGGACGTTTTTTAACAAAAATCATTCTTGTTTTGACACACAACGATTTTTTTAATACAATAATCAAGGTACTGGTCTCATATATTGATGCCGATCATCAAGATTTCTCCAGATTCAAAGTTACTACTTATTATCACGGAAATAAACGTTTTTTAAGCCAAAAATATGAAAATTTGCTATTTTTGGCTTAAAAAATATTATTTGTTGTTTTTTTAGAATCGTTATGACCTAAAACGTCGAGAAATGTCAAAAAAGTGGGGAAGATTGCAATAAAAAAAATTTAGAGGGATTAAAACCTCAGACGTTGAAACGTAAGAGCTTCGGTTTGTGGAAATAGTTTAAAAAATAATAATAAACTGATATGATGCAAATATTTTGGGTAGAGTAAAGCAAAAAATATGTCTCCAGGAGATGTTTCGCCGTTTTGTTCACAGAACGCTTTGATTTGAACTCGACCGCTTTGGAAACTTCTAAAGAAATACCTTAAATCCAGTCCTCAGGATAATATATGAAAGATCTTCATTTCAAACCCAACACTGTTGAAAAATTCTTAATGGGGTTAAATATCAACAAAGCCTCCGGCTTGGACACCATTCATCCTATTATTCTAAAATCATTTTCAAAAAAACTGGGACATATCAAAATGTTTGGAAGACAACCATTTAATATCTGACAGCCAATCCGGTTTTAGAAACAAAAGATCAACAATCGATCTACACAACTATGTAGCCCATAGTTGGAACAGCGTACTTGAAAAAGGTGGTAAACGTAATACGTTATCGCATTAGACATCTCAAAAGCATTTTATCGAATTATTCCAACCTGATCAACAAGCTCGTTGCGTACGGATTTCACTCCACAGTCGTATAGCTGATTCAAAATGCTCTCAACGATAGAAACATCTCGGTATTTATTGATGGCTTTTCTTCTGAGACAAAATTAATTAACGGAGTAAGGCTCAGTGTTAGCCGCCACTCTATTTTTTATTTATATCAACGAACTGTTGTAAATCACATGTATTAATTTGAAGACAGAACATTTGTCATTGTAACTAATATATTAACAAAAAATTTGATCTTCTTAGGTTTTTGAATATCTCATATTTGTTCATACAATATCTCACAACAGTAGCATAAAAGAAAATCGTCAGTATAATTTTTTGTATCAACTTAGTGCAAAAATGAATGGAAAATGAAAAAATTTAATACTGACTTCCCGAAAGTGTCAAATTTACTTCGAAATATTTTAAATAAGTGTTTGTTTTTTACAAACAAGTGGGCTGAGAAGTTTGTTGAAAATGTTATACATACATTTATGAATAATACTATAGTATATTACTATAGGTAAAGAGAACGGGAAATGGAAGTAGGACGGACACAGAATATTTTGCCCATTACAGGACAGGAGAAAGGAGGAAGCTTGGCTGACTACATTCGTCCTGAGAATCATAAGAAATAACAACGAAATGGGAGTCGTGCTGGAACCCAAACCCCGAAATAGACTCTTAGGATCTCACGCTGAGCTAGCCGGGCCAAAAAATTACTAAAGCAAAACATAAGGACAATCGCAAATAGCTTAAAGAAAAAAAAAATTCCCTGACAAAAATCCAAGATAAAACTTCATCCTCCTCAATTAGAAAACTATTTGGATAGGTGGTAATAGCATAATCGAACTGGTGGTAATAGCATAATCGAAACCACAAAATCAAAAGCAAAAAAAAAACAAATTTAATTAGAACCCATAATATACGAAAAGGAGTTTTAGAAGAGTGCTTCGGTGAAATCGATGGATGACCAGAGGACAGAGAAGGTCTAACTATAGCTCAGAAAGCAAAGGGCTATAATTTTCTTTCTCACTGTTCTAAGGCATGCTAAGGACTCACCGGAACACCCTGTGTTGAGAATAATGAGGTTGGTTTAGGGATGGAGAGAACGCCAGTCACAGTGGCCCGAACGACAGGTGATCCATTTCATTGTCATCGTCCACTGATCTGTGCTCTTCCCACCCTTCAACAGGTTACGCTCTAACGAATAGAATTTTCGAAAACCATGACAGTACTACTTCAACGTAACACTTGGTGTTCATGGTCTCATTGAAAACCCTCAAACGTGGTGAAATAACCATGGTGGGATAACCAAGATGGTAAACCATCAAAGGTTATCCCAAACCAACAAGGGTTGGGCCATATCGGGCTTACGATCCCACGTAACCACTGTGCCAACCGAATCATCAATTTTTTTCTTTTAGTATAAGCAACAAATATCCTTGGGGGTATATTTCTTATTCTCAATTACTATTGTAGCCTAGTAGGAAAAATGCTGTTGATTAAACGGCCATTGTATCACATATCAGAATAGTCAACATGGTGTAAAATATAGGAAACTTGGTTCACTCCAATGGATAGTTGCAACACTGGAAGAAAAAATTCTATTACCGCAACCTAATTTTGTGGCAACCGAATATTTCTGTTATTTTACAGTTGTTAGAACAGAATATTTCGTTCACGTTTGGTATAGCTTTGCTTATATATTTAATAATCTTATATTAAATTTCGGTAAAATGTTTGGAGTTTCTATTGTCAAAAATAGCTTGTCATACTATGTCAAAAATGTTATCATAAAAATGAAAAAATGCAATAATTTTTACATGTCAAAAATTATTAACTTATTAAGGTCAAAAATACAAATACAACCAGTTGTTTTTCTGATAAACTTAATTATTTAAATTAATTAATTCAAAAAAAAAACAAAAGGGTGTGCAAATAACAGAATATTTTTTAAAAATACAAAATAGCTATTTTTCTTACATCAGGTACTACAAACAACATTTTAAACTACATATCTTTCACCATCACCTCACATAATTACTTAAAACTATAAACAATAGTCAGAAAAATTAATTGTTTTAGCTAAAGGGAATAAAGAACAAACAAAACTCAAAATAACACAAGCATTAGAAACGGAATTAGTTGTGGCAAACGAATAAATCTGTTGAATATATCAATATCAAGACTTGTCCTATAGTTGTGAAGACTAACTAAGAAATACAGAATTTTCGACAATCTACTAACGAATTATTCATTTAGTGTAACATAATTTGAGTTATCAACACTAAATTCAGTTACAGAGGACGAGTGGCAATTACTTTAAACGAGTTTTGATTGACTCTCACAACCACATTGCCAACAAACTTTTCTTTCAGTGAAAAAACGATCGTTAAAAAAATAAAATAAAATAGCAGCAGGCGGGGCGTTAACGTAAGACGAATAAAAATCGTGATAAGGCGAAGCAAAATCAGCAAACATTTGCATGATCATCATTTGTTAATCTGGCGAAAAGTATATACGCATAAATACTGAAAGAAATTAAAGTTAACTTGAAGTTGCAACAGTTTAATATTTTATCACTTAAATTAGAGAGAGAGAGACAAAGGAGAGCTGCTGCTTAGGTTCTGTTGTTTGCCGACATAAATGAAATAACACCACGCGAAGGAGTTTACATTGCAGTGCTGTAATTAAATCTTTAAGAGCAATGTGAGATGGTAATTGAATGGCATTACTTAATTTTCTTGATCGTTTAGAGAATACCCTGTCTATTGAACACATTCGAATCGGATAAATAGGATAAAAATTGTGAGAGCAATTTCACTTATACTGGTTCTTAGGTTCTTTGACTATAAACATGCAGCAAGATACTGCAAATGCGATGTGGATGGAAGTCTTAGATGCAGCAGAATAGAACAAAGAGCTATTTTTATACAGAGTGAATTTTTTTTTAATAAATTCGTTATTAGTTTTTAAATTATATGAAATTATATAGAAAATACATAAATTATGTATTAATTTGCAAAATCCACACATTATCTTGTATATAAATACTAATAATTGTTACTAATCTACAAGTTTACTAGCTTGAGTAAAATTGACGTACTTAGGTGTTAACATTCAACTTAACCACTAATAGTACACGCGGTTTTTTTCCTTTCTTAAAAATGAAATTAAGTTCTATTATTTCATCATCAAATTAAAAATAATTATTGAATCTCCCCTTATAAATATTAATCCAAATAATGTCTTCCAAATAATTTATTAAAACCGTTTTAATGCCGTTTTATATAGTCTGTGTCTAATTAACTCTAAAATTATCAACGGCTATATTATAAATTCATTTAATGAAAATAAATTCAAAATGATTAACGACAACTAAAAGGAGTTAGCGTTTTTAGTAATTAAAATTATTAATTTAAGTAAGAGGGTTATATTCTCGTTTATAATTAAAGTTTATTCGAAAATATGTTTATTAGTACAGTAAGAAATATGATAATTTTATTGTGAAAATTATTATTAATGTCAAGATGGAGAAAGGCTAATGACTCGCCGGAACACCATAAAAATGTATAAGCACGAAAAGTAATTTTTTTTACAAGTAAAACTAACTAACAAACTATCTACCAATCTAAAATGATTGATTATCAACATACTAAAAATGAATAGAAACAATAAATTTTTGGGAAAAAAAACATGAAATTTAATTTATCCACGATCTTTGACTTAAGATCATAACACTAATCATATACAATCCGCTATATTCAAATTGAAAGAAAAATATTAATAATAACTACAATAATAAAACGAACATCTCGAACTTTAAATAACATTTCAACAATGACGGATCATAAATGTTAACGAAATAAAACAAAAAAAAAATCTAAAACAAACTAATTAACGATATAAAAACATTTCGGTCATTTTCAAAACAACTAAAATCTAATTTAAAATTCGAAATTAAAAATAAAACAACAAAGTTGTATTTATCATTTCCCGCTGATTTCTAGTTTGTATAGTGAAACTAAAATATAATAATATTCAATTAACTATTCCACTGTAAGACCTTACCCAATAACACGAAATTTATGTTCTTTAAATTATTGCTAGACAGTTCACTAACAAGGTATAAATCTCTCAGTTTTATTTTTTGTTGAATAAAATTTATACATAAATAATTTATGATTGATTTTAAAGGATATCAAACACATGCTATCTTTTGCTCTAATGACGCATTTGATTGCAATTTTGAGTTTTTAATAAAAAGACTGCAACAATGTAAAGATGAAACGAAACATGCAGGGGCATCAAAAGTTTTTACAACATATTAACTATAGAGTTGATATCAGTACAACGAAATGTAAAACAATTATACAAAGAAGGCAGTGCAATCAGGCGACGAGGAAACAAGCTTACTAAGCAATTTTGATCACTAGTCAAAAATTCCCCAAGATACCTAAAGTTGACAGTCACGTTCGAATTTAAATTTCCTTTTTTTTACAACGTACTGATATTGAAAAAAAATGTTCACAAAAACTAAAGAAGTTATTGGAGGGGGAGGGTGTTGGAAAAAATTCTTTTGGACTAGAAAAAAAATTACTTTTTATATGACACCCGGACCCGTCAAGATCAAAAATAATTTTTTAATAACGCTGTACAGTGCATATAAAATCGTGTAAATAGAAGTTATTTTTAAATTTTTGAAGTGAAAACTTCTTTAGCCGCGTTATGAAATTTTGTATTGTGTAAAATTTGTATATTCGCGTCATCAAGTTTTATATTCATTTTTGAAGAACAAAAATATATTTTTTAAATCATTTCTATCCATCTATATTTTTTAAATTAAATCTATTTATCATTTCTTAACGTTTCAAATTGCGTTGTGGATATCGCACTGGACTGATCTTCTGTAGATAATGAGTTCAATTACTGATGTGGTACATATTTTTTTTACTGTTTTTTTTTTAATTTTTATTAAATACCATTAAAATTATTTTTTTTTATTCATGAATTCATAAAAATATTAAAAAATTTTTTATACGAATTTTAAAAAATTGATCTATAACGCAGTTTTTTAAAGTTATATTGCTACTGTCTTTTGCAATTTGCATTCGAGTCACCATGCTAAATAAATATTGAATATATATAAAATTGAAAGTATGTCTGTTTGTCCTTTGTGCATTAATACATTAATCATTATGAAAATTTGGGAAGTTGTTGTGTTAATTAATTAACTTAATTTGCTTTTTATTTAACTACCGTTTTAAACGGTAGTTTGCTTTGATCAAAGTTTTTTTGTTGAACATAATTTTTATGAAGTTAAAAATAACGTAAGAAAGATAGTATAACCTGAAACAATTACATTTGTATTTCAAAATTATATGTGTTGGAATTTAACATGATGTTACAAATTTTAGCATCTTCACCAAATATGTTGTCAATTTGGAATTGTATATAATACATGTTTCTAAAATTAAGTGAAGACTTAATACTTGTAACTTGATACTTGATAACATCGATTATATCGATTTTAAGCTCACAATTACGAGACGGAAATTGCATAAATTCTATACAAAGAAGCATAGCTTATGTATGATTAAACATGGATGGCAATCATGATAAATAAAATAATTAAAAATGGTGGCACTTAGCCGATAGTGATTTGCAAACGGCAACAATGCGCATTAATACAAATGAATTTGCTTAGTTTTCCGCAGGAAGATTTGTAAAATTTAAACTTGTTGATCTATGGGTGTGACAACCACGCGTACTTTAGTCCCTGCTATTGGCATATGAGTTATCTTGATATATCGTATACCACTGGCAAAAGCAATGCAATCTCATTAGCCAAAGTGATATCTTAGGGGTGCTGGTGGATGAAGTATTTTTAATCAACGATACCATCCCTTACTCTAAGTTATGGAATATTCTTTGATGATACGCAATGTTTTTTAAAATAAAATGTGTTTGGTAGTAGAAATTACAAGGTGAGTCACAACAACACACGAAAAACGTTTAAGAACAAGGTCCCACAACAACATGCTTTCTCGGGTGTTAATAGACGCAAATTTTTATATGATATGTTTTGATTATTTTAAATATAAAAATGTATATAATAGTTGCTTGGAATACTGATAGATGTGAAACCCAGAATAAT
This sequence comes from Diogma glabrata, assembly GCA_963693315.1. Classification (NCBI taxonomy): domain Eukaryota; kingdom Metazoa; phylum Arthropoda; class Insecta; order Diptera; family Cylindrotomidae; genus Diogma; species Diogma glabrata. The sequence continues at coordinate 118,115,784 of OY856186.1, forward strand.
TTTAATGATTTGAATTTAAACATTCTGAAATTTTAATTTGCGGTGATCCAATAATTGGAAGATACAAAAAAACACAGCTATTTCACAGATTTAAGTTTTCACTTCTGTCGGCAGTCCTTAACTCTGCCTTCTTTTTTTTTTGTGAATAAAGTTAATTGTTATTAAGTAGAAATATTTTGTGTATTATTTTGGACGCTGTCATACCGGAAATTTCTACAATCAACCGTTGGAGTTTCTGAAGCTGTTCAAATAGTATTCTAGCTAGGAATATTACTTTATCCACGACTACTAAAGAATATATGCTTTCCATGCGTATGTCTTCCATTGTAATTGTATTCATTCCACAACTAAGGAATTTGATTAAAATTCTTAAACAGTTCTATAGTTTATTAAATATTCCCCTAACAAATTAAACAACAAACTTGTTTTGTTTTTCACAATCTTTGATGTATTTATTTCAATATGGCGATACAAATTTTTGCGTGAAAGCTGGACATTAAACGAAATATTTTACAGCCGTAGATAAAATAGCATCTTGTATTCGCTTAGGATGATGGCAATTCTTCACTCGGATGATTCCCAACACTCGCTACGCTCGTTTCGGGAAACTTGATCCTCGTGAAGAATTGCCTTCATTGTAAGCTCATACAAGAATCTACTATTCTGTATTGTTTTCCTGTTGTTGGAACAATTAAAGTGTTGAATATTTAATAAAACTTGGTGTTTTTGCTTACTAACCACGGAATCTAGAAAGTGATTTGGGTATTACGTTTATCGAATTGAGAGTAAAGCCAATTCGAGGTAAGGTTGAAAACCGTAACGCTATCATAAAATATTGGCCTGCGTCATATTTTATATGTGATAGGATTTATTGTTTAGTTATCTCTTCTTAAAAAAGAATATAGAAAACAAAGATTTGCGTCCATCAAGACATTAAATCGCATGTTGTTGTAGGACCTAAAAGATTTTTATGTGTTGTTGTGATACATACATACACTACCGCTCAAAAAGATAAATACACCAGTGAATTTTGAATTTTCCAAGAATTTTCGAATGAGGCACAATGAACAAATACTTCAAATAACAAATTATTTTATTTTATTACTATCTATCAAATTTCATATAAAAAAAAAACAAATATTGCATCAATTTTCTTAAATTCGAGATTCCTTAAAAAATCCACCTTTTGCTTTAATAAGAGTGCGGCATAATCGAGGCATTCTTTGTGTAAGTTTATCCAGAGTTTCTGGAGTTATTTGATTCCAGCATTGTTGTAGCAGCTTCCAGAGATTTTTCTGCAATGTTGGACCTTTCTCTCGAACCCTACGATCAAGTTTATTCCATAACAATTCTATCGGATTTAAATCCGGAGACTGTGGAGGCCATATCATATAATTAAGGAGTCTTCGTTTCTCCTTTACTTTTATAAAATTCGGGAATAACTTAGAGGAATGTTTGGGATCATTATCTTCCTGAAAAACAAATCCTCTTCCATTCAAACGACGCCCAGATGGCAGAACACTTTGCTCTAAAATTTTAAAATATCCTTCTTTTTTCAAGATACCCTCTATTTTTATAAGATCTCCTGTTTTGTTGTTGCCGAAACAACCCCAAACCATTGCAGAACCTCCACCGTATTTGCCTGTTGGTATGATACAGTCTTCTACAGCGAGTTTACTCTCCCGTCTACGAACAAAAACTCGTCTATGTGACACAAAAATTTGAAATTTTATTCGTCGCTCCATAAGACTTTTCTCCACTGATTGACAGACCAATAAACATGTTCTTTAGCCCATATTAATCGTTTTACTTTATTTTGAGGCCGTAATAGGGGTTTCCTCATCGCTATTCGACCACATAAACCTACAGCTTTCAATCGTCTCTTTACTGTGGAAACGGACACGGGATATGAGCGATCGTTATTCCTTTCAGCGGTGAGCTGGGGCGCTGTGCTTCGTCGATTTCTTATGCTGGAGCAAATAAGCTCAATATCTTCCCGTTTTGTGGTTACTTTGGGTCTACCAGTCGCCTTACGACTCTGGTAGTTCCCCGTTGCACCATATATCCTTACTGCGTTTTGAATAGCACCTATGGAAATGTCTAATTTTTTATGAATATCGGGTAGTATAGAATGTCCCGATTTATGTAGAAAAATGATTATACTACGTTTTTCAGGCGTTATATTTTTTTTCGCCCCATTGATGTTGCCGTTCTTATCGAAACACTGCATAAACACAAGATTTGAAGAATACAGTTAATAAGTACATAATTACTTATATTTTAAATCTATACTTACATAGACAAGCTTATTAATACACTGATTAATACAAACAAAACACCTTTAAAATTATTTTTGAAGAACAGGACACTTAAAATGAAATTGCACTTTAAGAAAAAATAGAAATCAAATGCATCGAAACATAAAAAATACGAAAAAATTGCATATCATAGCAATCTTAGGGAAATTATATTAAGGAAAAAATGCCACAGAAGTAACTCATACATACATTAACGTTATTGACATTTACTAAGTTGGAAATTATCAGTATATCAAAATAACGGTAAAAATTGAAGTGTATTTATCTTTTTGAGCGGTAGTGTATAGTAATTACTAATACCCAACGCATTTGATTAAAACAATATTGTAGCAAAAGCAAATCTGACGATAGAAGAATGAATTGAAATCACTTCAGGCCAAAATTTAAGGGGCCAAGGCCATAACTCACCTCTTGCAGATATTAAACGTGTTCAGCATTATTCGAAAAAACATCAATTTCGGACAGCAAGTTGTGAAAAATTTCCAGATCGGGACGAGTGCAATCCAAGCGCTCCTATGCTAGCAACCGTTAAGAACCAGAGCCATAGATTGCTAGTGATGTGTGGCAACCAACAGCAGAAAACTGAAGTACGCAGGCTTGTCACACCCGAAATAAATTAACAAACAAATAATCTATGCTATCACGTATTCAAAAGAAACCTAACATCTAAACTATGTGCTTTACTCCAGCTATTGCCAGGCAGATTTATACTATGATATTGAAACGAGTATTCAAATACATATACTAAAGTATACTATAGTAGAGCAGAATGAAGGCAATAAACCATACGAACATGTTTTCTTGCGTCGATAGACACGCAGTTCGGACTAATTCTATATCATTTAAAAGTAAAAGAAACCGTCGGCGGAGTTAGTATTTGGGATGGATAGACTAATAGAAAATCGATTCTCGATTCCTCCTTTTGTTTTATACATTTCGATTCCTAGAACGATTCTCCGGCTGTAAGAGTGAATTCTTTCGATTTTAATCGATTCTTACGTTAGAAAAATTATAACTACATATAACCAGAATTTTTTTTGCTATTGTTGATAGATGTGTGTATTAATTTTCGGGTGATTTTCATGTGATAATTGGATCCGGATTGCTCAATCTGTCGTTTTTTTAATTTATTTTTAGACTTAAGATTCCTTGTGATAAACACATAGTTACAGCAAGCGCGGAGTTGCAAATATTTTGAAATGCTAGTTTTTTATATCGGGGATCGAGCAGCAATAAAACACAAATTTACGGATTCTATGTTTGAAAGTTTTTGTTTGATTTCTGCGCGCCAACGCCAAAAAAACTAAGAATCCATTCTTGGTCGACTTTGAAAACTAAAAAACGATTCTTTATAATCGATTATTTTAACAGAAAAGTCGTTTCCCAAGTGGAATCGGAATCGACCTTCCATCCCTAGTTAGTAATCGATTACGGGATGGGCTAGGTTAGATTGCAGTGGCTGTCATCAAAACACAACGCTAGGACGACACACTTAGATCAAAATACGCCCGTCATGATACCACTGGATCTTCTGCCTTCCCTTTCTCGAACCATTTGGAGCTTCTAATGAAGCTAAGTGTTTGGCTAATTTTACAATTACTCAGGTCTGTGGGAGTTTCTAAAGTCTACGTTGTAAAATGAGTTTGCCGTATTTGGGTCAGTACTGGATAGATACATAGTAGATGGAACACTGTTTCCTCCTCCTTCTCATTCTTACAGCTTCTATAGTAGTCATTGGCAAGAAAGACAAAACTTTTGCGTGCTCTTCAAGGATCCAGTGAATAGTGATAACTCCTACCAGAGCACCAACATCTTGTTCTTTTGAACGCTACTGGTCGAATCTGGAGATTTGCATGCTTAATTTTCAGGTATTGGTGTGTGTGTCATAAGTTAGTTGTTTGAGAGAGGCAAGCGACTTCAGCCAAGATCTTGATTTTCTTGTTGAAGTTCCAGTTCAGTCCCTTGCCTAGCAAATGCGTCCGCTATACAGTTGCTCCTAACGCTACTGTGACCCGGCACCCATATGATATGGATAGAAAACTGCTTGGCTATCTCATTCAGAGTTTAACGGCAGCTTGTTGTCACTTTTGACGTCGTTGCTGTATTTAGCGATTTTAATTCAGCTTAACTGTCTACATAGATGTTGATATCACTAGTCGATATTACATTACACTTCAACCATGCCATGTCTTCATTTATTGCCAGCACCTTGGCCTGATGTATCCTGAGGTTGTCCGGAAGACGAAACAAAATGTTAATATTTAAATGTTCTGAAAGCACTCCTATACTTCCGCTCTGCCTTCGAGTTTAGACATCCGTACAAATTGCCATTACTTCCCTCTCCGCTAGTATTACATTTCTTTCCAAAGAAAGTCTGGTTGATATGAGGGTTTGCAGATTTTTTCTAAAACCTAGTCGGAGGGAGATATGGTTATGCACCACACCCTTCTTTAGGCACCATTTCCTTTAAGTTTCTTTGAAGGGTATGATAGTATACTAAAACCCCTTTCAAAGTATAGTTTAAGAGGGATGTAGTAAAAGACTCTTGGTAGAGTCCTCGCGCAAGATTTTGTAGTGTCTGATGCAACTGCCGATCCAAGGTGATGTAGCGCTGAGTCAAAGGTCTGCATTTAATGTTATCTGTCGACCTACCGATTACATCGCCCCACACGTGAACAGGCTGGCCATCTCTAGCACTCTTTCAACCAATTTCAGATACCTACCATTGAACAGTGCAGTCCACCATATGATCACACCGTATATTAAAATCGGTCTCATCACAGAGTTGTAAGGCCATGGGAAATACGGAGTGCAATACCCCATATTTTTACGGGATTGGTTAACTTCGATTTGAAATTCACTAAAGTTAAGCAACAAAGAAAAATGTATAAGCTGAGCAAAGAAGATCAGATGAATCAGATGACATGTGGATGGCAAGTGAATGCAGGAGGAGAAGTATTCAGGTAAATAACGAAAATAACCTGAACCAATAAACATCTAGCCGGTTTTTAAAGGCATAAGCTCATGTAATACCAAAAAAAAAAAACAGGAGAAAATACCGAAACGAAAGAATCGCAATCTCGTCGCTGACAAACTGTGGCTAAAGTTAACGAGCTTGGTAATAGTAACATGGATACTTTATACTAGCTAAAGGGAATACAACTTGTTCAAAATGGTAAAGCACTGATCTAAAATAAAATGAATTACCTGAAGCCTTACTGCACGGACTGAAAAAAAGCCTTTCATTAATTAAAAAATCAAAATATTGTAAAAGCTCTTAAAGGGTTTGGAAGGGTACTCCAGCAGGCTAGCCACCACGATATAACCGAGGAGGTGCAATAGATTTTTTTCAGTTCTTAGGACACTATTTAGTATATAACCACGAGTTTTAATTTAATCTGTCTAGCCAAAATTATATTTAACAAACTAAAAATGCTATTCAATAGATGGAGCAGTGTCTGATCAAAAGAGACTAACATTAAAAACTTACATACCAACTACCAAGTGATCTTTAATGGAATTTTTGCAAGAGTTCCAAACATAATTTAAAACGAATTTGCCAATTAAAATGTTTCCCACTTATTACTTAAATTTTATTTTGTTGCTTTCAAAACTAATTCTTATTATTAGATATTAAATATTTCATTTGCATAAAACACTTGTCACTATCATTATCTATGTCATAAACGAGCTTGTTGATATTTTATTTCTAAACATTTGCATAGTGATATGGTTAGGCGAATACGTTTGACCAGTTTGCGGTATTTCTTCTTTGATCTTGATCTAAAATTGAATTCTTTCAAGTTTTTAATTTATTTTAACGAAGATTTAGTGAATATCTTTCTGAAATTTTTTAATTAATTGAATTATTTTTAACAAAATTGATTTTTAAGTTTTAGTACCATGGTTATGGTAACTTTATACGAAACTTTTTGATGGAATCTTAGTTTTCATCCACGTTTATTTTGATCAAATTGTTAGAACTATCATTGTTGTTAATTACACTTCAACAACCTAAATCTTTTGTACCACCTTATTTATTTTTAGATTATTATTTATAGATAATGAAATACAATTCCAATTTAAAGAAAAACATTCAAATTTAAAAAAAAATGTTTCACCTCTGAGTCTCAATAATAAATCTTCATTGATTTGATCTTTGAAAATACAAGAAAAAAACATATTTTATTTTCTGATATTCAATTTTTTTTTCTCAATTTTAAAAGAATAAAATAAGAAATAACACCACAAACTTAGCAGCTTAAGAATAAAAAACCAAAAATAAAATTAAACTATTTGCCGTGTAAAATTGGTATATTTAATGTTAAGATTATCGTCATCTGTGAGAGATTTAAATTCTATTATACAAATTACTTTATGCATGAACTAATAAGGTTGAGAGAGAGAAAAAGAAATCAATTTTAATTTTTTAACAAGATCAAGAAATATAGTTTAATTGAATTGTTTTGGAATTTAAATAAGATTTTGGAATAACTTTTGCTTTTCGATGTTTACCTTGGATTTTGATTGAATTTTTTGTTGTGAATGAACGATAAGTGAAATGCAATTATAATTATAAGAAATTAAAGTTTAATGGTTTTTATTCGATTGGTTTCTTCTATTAGAAACAAAACATTTTTTATTTAAAATAGGAGAAAGCTTAGTGAACAAATTTTAAGTGGCGCAAAACCGTAAAATTAAATCTTTCTTCCTTTAAGCTTATTGAGCGCATTGCGCGGCAATTTTATTTTCAGATTTTAATTCAGAATAGAAATTGCTAAGTTTGTTTCGGTACATTCTTTTTAAAGGTAATGGAAAGACCCAGGTTTAGGATAATACTCGAGTGTTAAAGAAAACATTCTTTTTATCGGAATCATTAAGGTGAAAAGTTTTTGTATTTGAGTTGATTTTCAAAATCGGCTTTTGTATGATATTTTGACTCCTAAATCTGTTTAGGCCTATATGTGTATCCTTTACTGGGACAAACTATTTCAAGCTATTTTCCCCGTAAAAATTCATTAGCCTAAACAACTTTTTAATGCATGAATCAACGCGATCAATACAACTTATCGTCTTTTTATTCATATCTTTTTCCACCCCGGTTTGCTTTGATATTCTTTTTTTTTGACTACTTTTTCATTTTGATAAGTTCTTGTTTTTTAAGTTTTTTTGTTATATAATATGGTAATTGAAAGTCAGTTCGGTGAATTTATTCAACCATTTACGGTGTTAATTTTTATTGGTATTTTATATTTAAAAAAGAAAATGGATATAAAAGTGGTTTAAAATTATTTGATATATATTAGTTTTTGTCATTAAAAATAATCAATAAAATTTGATTTATGTTGTTGAATATGTTAGAAAAGTTTACTTAATTCAAATTCAGGATAGTTATTAAATAAAATAAAAAAAATCTAGTAGAAAAAGAGAAATTAAATGTTTGAGTGAACTTTTTTGTGTTCGTCTTCTTAGTTATGCAGATTTTAATTTTTTTTTGATTTTCTGTAAAAATTTCCTAAAACAATAAGTTATTTTAGTAATTAATAAATTGATTTTTAGAAATTTTATTTTTACATAAACTTGTTGAGTTAATAAATAAATTTGAAAGGCAATTACGGTATCCGATTAGCACTTTGTTCAGGCATGCCCTATTATGATCCGGCCCGGATCAGGGTGTAATGAGGTAAGACCTAATAAAGCATTTGTATCCGGCCCCTATCAGAAATCATACATGATTTCACTAATAGGTCACGCCCTATTCGGAATTTTTCACGTTACAAAACACAACAATAAACCATTATAATGACATCAAAGTTTTTTATTGGGACATCAAGAAATTATTTAACTGAAATCAGTGTTATATATATGATTGTCATGATGATTCATCTTTTGATTTTGCTCATCTTGGTTGTGATTCACATAGTGTATTGCATTCTACAAAGCGTCTATGGATGGCGCTTTAGATTTTTTTGATAAGTGATTTATGAAATGAAATTTGTGACAGCCTTCAATCAACATACACAGGTCTGGTTTTGGAAGATTCCACAGGACTGGTTTTGGAAGAAGACAACTAATCAATGTAAGCACTTTGATTTGATTTATATAATTTTTGTGTTTTAGTTCTTTTTTGTATTAAATTATTTAGTCTTTGTTCAATTTAATATTTAATTTATTTTTTTCTTTTCATATAAATATTCTGTGATAAATAAGAGATTTCCAGGGTCAGGTTTCCTATATATTTTTATAAAAGTCCAAATCTCTACATATTATCCATTTTAGATATATATATAGTTTGCGAACTTTCATTTATACTTTAGTTATCGCATATACTTACCTATATGATGACATATAGGTAAGTATAAAGTTAGATTTATTAACGAATTTATTGGACATTTTTAAATTAACGTATTTACAAAAAATTCTTATTTATTTACTAATAAATGGCCTATTTGAACTGATCCTGTCTTGGTCCGATTCTAGTAGGGCTGCTTGATCCGGTTTGGATAGTTGAGGCGTTACATTACTGATCAGGACCTGTTCAGGGTGCCTGATCTGTACCCCTTCAGTGGTAGGGAAAGCGGTATTCGGCCCAGATCTGAGCCCTTACATAATGCTAGTCGGATAGTTTTCAATTTGTATGTAAATGAACAAAGAAAAAAAATAAAAGAAGAAAATGCTTGTCTGTTATAAACTGTGAATTATTTATATTGTATAATAATATTGTCATAGGCCAGCGTCTTTTCTACTATTTGTCGATTAGCGAAATAATTATTATTATAAATTTGGTCAACAAGTCTGGAATTAAGGAAAGATTGAGTGTTACATGTAAAGGCATTGATCAATTGATGAATCGTCAATATTTATGTCCTTATCAATAACAAGGTGTTCCAAAAGCTATCATGTATCTGATGTGATGAAATGAATTGTGAAATTCATTTCATCACATCAGGAGAAGAACTGAAAATGTCTATGTGCAACAATCGCTCGGATTAGCGGCGCAACATTCTCAGTTGTAAGTAGTATTACGTTGTATACTTTTCCAATGCTACTTTTCCAAATACGTTTCAAATGCTTTTCCGATGCTACAATCGCCCGTATCAGAGGCGCAACATTTTTTTCGTTAAGTTGTATTACGATTTATATTACTCCTGCGCAACAATCGCCCGAATCAGAGTAATATTGTCTTTGATGAATTTTATTCTTACTTGTAATATTCTTATGCAACAATCGCACGGACTAGCGTTGCAATTTATTATTGTTATAGAGTTACTTGGGTGTATGCTTTAGTTAGTATTATATGCTGAATTAAGGTGACTTGAAGGGTTGCATCCTGAAAAATCATGGGGTACGTGAAACCTTTATCTAATATTTGTTAAATGTAATAATTGTAGTTATATTGTTGTGTGTGTGATGATCTCGTTTTTCGGCTTTTGGGGTCGTCAGAGTCTCTGCTCTTTGTCTTTGCTTTTTTATTCCGTTTACGGAATCCGTTGGAAATTCCTTTTTGGACACACATGGCTTAAGCTCGCTGAGCAATAACCTCATTAGGCACGCAGTCTTTCGATTGCTTTCTGTTAGTGACTTACTAGCAGGTCTAGTGTTCATTTAACAGTACTAATATTAAAACGTAAAATTGTCGTGGCTCACAACTCATTCTTTCAGCAAACCGTCTAGTTAGTTAGACAGACAAAGGATTGATAAATTGGCAATACACTATATGGGTTAATCCATGTAAAAACTAATCGATAAATTAAAGTCTTTAGGTAAAACTTTGAAAGTAGAACTTTGGTTGAACTGCAAAATTAAGACAGACGCGGTACTATCCTCTATGGAAGATAAACGGCAAATTACAAACAGCCCGTTGTAATATGCCAATATGAATAGCAGTACGGGGTATTCGCCATCAAACACTACACTCTATTTCACGATAAGAGCAGTGACAAATGCTTTAACTAAAATAGAAATGACACTCATTACAAGTTTTAACACTATAATGGAAGATAAGTAATAAATTTCACTGAGAAGCATTTACTACGAGCAACGAGAAATGCATTTCTCACTTGTTCAAGAAATGTTAGCGTTTCTCTTTTAAATTGAGGTTCTATTAAACTGCACACCACTCTGTTCTCATAACAATGAAGATGTCACAAATTTGGCTATACCATTTATTTCGTGCAATGTTCAAGGAGGTAACGTCATCAGCGTACACAAAATGAACTTTTCACTCACTCATCTTAAGCAATTGAGATAAAAAAGTCCAAGCGGCACGTATATCCGCTAGAAATAGGTAGATTTCGGGACCAGACCGCTTTGTGTACAAATAGAATTGGATATGTCATATTAGTTTAAATAAAAAATTTAACTAGAAACAGAATAATCCAAAAAATTTATCAAACCAACCAAACTAAATACATAAACGGAAACTACTTTGTCAATGAAATTTAATAGTTTTGTTTAATTTGGTTAAAACTCCTTAATAACAAATTAAATCCTTTGATGGATTATCGTTCTAACTACATCACAACTGCCATACTATAATTTATAATCAACAACAACATCAAACAACTTTTACACCTCAAATATTGATTGATTGATTGGACTGTAGGACCAAGCACTAGGCGAGACTCCCGGATTACGGCCGGGCCACTTCCTACAGTCGTTTTACATATAACAATAGGTAAGGATAGGTAGGTAATTGTTAGTTAGGAGTGAACGACCCGGTTACAGACACCTGGCAAATCGTATCTAGCTACTACTGTTAGGAGACAATCACAAGGACAATCACTTATACATATAATCTGCAATCGCCAATCAGCAATCCCGTATCTAAAATTTCTCGCCTGCAATCTCCAGTCGGAAACCTGTTATTCATGTAATTTATTAGTATAATAGGATGATGACTAAATTGTAGTCCTCTGCACTCTCCAATCTGAATTCATGTTATTATATTTATGGTTAAAATTATTTATGGTTATTTATGGTTAAAAACATTTATATTATGTACATATATATAAAAACAAAAAACCCCTTTGAAAATTGAGTGAATTTCATATAAAAAAGTATTGGGATTGAATTGGATAAAAATATTATCTTTCACTTGATGTTTTTATTTGAAATGTATTTATTTAAATTTTATAAAACATTATTTTATATAATATAATTAACGCAAGAATGTTTTGAATTTTTCTTGAAACACAAGAATTAATTTAACAAAAACAATTAACCCTGCTCGTTGATATCACAACTTTTACACCTCAAATATAATACAAATATCTAGCAATTGTAAATATGTAATCAATATACATATATTTATTTCAACTAAACCACTTCCAAATATTCCAAAGAAACTATTCCCCAATTCAAAACAATAATAAATCTTCAAAACAACAACAACAAACATTCAAAACAACGATAAAAAATATCATTTTGCGAAAAAAAAAAATAAAAACCAAAAAACAAAAGAAATTTTTTTTAATATTTCTATGGGATATTTATAAGATTTGTTTGTAATTATATAGCGTTTTAGTGGCTTGCATTGAGTTAGTATAATGTTAATTGCATTGGAACTTCTAGGTTAAAAAGCTGAAAATTTCTGATATTATAGTTGAAAAGTTGAACTAAAAGCTAATACTAGCTTAATCAAAATAGACTCGAAAATGATGAAAGCAAGCCCGTTTGCGTTTGTTTTCGTTTTAATAGCCACAGGTTCTCAACCTCTGAATTTAAACAATTTATTTTTTAAGTTTTAGATAGATATAAGTTGGTATCCACGTGAAAAAACGTTTTCATTTTGGAGCTTGGTCATTTTCATCTAGATCAAGGACAACAAAGTTTAGTAAATTTTTAAAACAGCTGATTTTTCAGGAACCCTAAATGCCAAGATTGTCAAAAAATGATAAAAATAGGTTCAAATATTCAATATTTATCAATTTTATTTAAACTTTATGTTTCAAACGGAAGTTATATAACGGCTTAGATTATTCGAGTTTTAAGACTCTAGCCGCTTAAACGGTACCCCGATATGGCCAGTTCGCGAGCTTGTCCAAGAAATTGTTTGCCGCAACATACACAGAAAATATTTTTGGTGTAGGTCGAAAATTGCGACCGTGAGAGTGCCGGATAATTCCGTTATACCTCATATCGTTATATACATATATATATATATATATATATATATATATATATATATATATATATATATATATATATATATATATATATATATATATATATATATATATATATCTGTAGGTGGGAGGTAAACTACACTAAGTCACATTTTTAAAATTTTACAGGAAAGCCAAAAAACTGTTTGAAAATGGACTATTTACTATGGACTTGGACTATTTAAAATTGTTCTATCTCGAAAACTACACTAGTTAGGACTAAGTGCTCTTAACCTTTTGGTAGAGAACAAAATCCTGATTCTAACAGTATAAAAAAACGTATTTTGAAAAAATTGGACTTGGTGTAGTTTACCTCCCACCTACAGATATATATATATATATATATATATATATATATATATATATATATATATATATATATATATATATATATATATTTATATATATTTATATATATATATATATATATATATATATATATATATATATATATATATATATATATATATATATATATATATATATATATATATATATATATATATATATATATATATATATATATATATATGTATATATATTATATATATATATATATATATATATATATATATATATATATATATATATATATATATATATATATATATATATATATATATATTTTTTTCATTTTGATTTTCCGTTTCCGCTTATCATTTATAGTCGATTGGCACCAAAATTTTTCCGAAATTCCGAGATGAAGCACGTTGCAATAGGTAGATTTTTATATGAAATCTACCTAAATTGGCTTTATTTTTCAACAATGAGTACAAAGTCGAACTATTGTCATGATCTGATGAACGTCAATAGTCTGGTTAGTCGAAGCGCTTTATATTTGTTTGTTGATTTTCTCTGCGAACTTTTTCGTTTTTGATTTCGTTCATATGAGCAACTGCTCGACATTATCCCGACTGGAAATTAGTTCAGGGAACTCGGATTATGATCAGATTCGGATCAGATTTTCCGTAATACGGCCATCTGATCAGTTCCTGATCAGCGTACAGTACCATTTCCCTTGATCCGGCCATCTGATCAGTTCCTGATCAGCGTACAGTACCATTTCTCTTGATCCGGCTATCTGATCAGTTACTGATCAGCGTGCAGTACTTTATTCGTTGATCCAGTCATACGATCAATGTCTGATCGAAAAAACTCTCGGCTAAGATGAGTCAGATCAGATCAGATCAGATGTCCTGAACTGGATAATAATTCAAAATTTAGTTTTTTACCTGATCCATTCTGTATATAATATTGCTCATTAAACAATAAATTCGTTATTAATGGTATAACTTACTGTTTAAATATATAAGCGTTTGAAGTGTACTTGAAATTACCCGAGCAGAAATTAGTTAGGGAAAACCTGAATACAGTCAGGGCGTGATCAGGGCTTGGTCAGTCCTACAAGGGCAATCCCTATTAGGGCGATCTGATGTGGGCCTGTTCCGGGCCTGATTTAGAATGCCCTTTTAGGGTTAACCTTATTTGAATATATCCGGCCCTGATCAGGTTTTTCGTATTTGACCCCTAGCTGAAGTTTAAATGGGTTAAAATTCACTAGAGTATTATCCATTTTAGAAATATATAGCTAAAATCGTTTCATGTATATTTTAGTTGTAGCTTCTCAGCTGAACGACTATAATAATAGTCATTAAGGTGGTATGTATGTTTTAATTTTTTCCATTGTAATGTTTTTATTTTATTTTGATTAATTTATGTATATAATATATAAATATATATCAGGGTCTGGTCCGGATATCCCAATCTGGGCCTGATCTGATTATCCCAATCAGGGTCTGATCCGGTAATCCCAATCAAGAGCTGATAGGGCAAAAGCGTTTCACTCATGATCAGGGCCCAATCAGGCAGCCCTACCAATGCCTGATCCGGGTTAGAGCAAACCTGATCAGGGCCTTACTTGAGCCCTAACAAATTTCTGCTCGGGTATGATTAAAATTAAGGAAAAATGGTAATATTTTTTTCATTTATTTAATGTAAATTTAATATTTAAGAACAAAATTAATTCTAAAGCTTTGAACGGATCTGGTATGGATCTCTTGACCAGACCGGACATGAAACTGTTGAATGGATCCGGCATGGATCTTTCCGGAATAGATCTTTTAAATGGATCCGGAATGGATCTTTGAAATGGATTTGGAATGGATCTTTGAAATGGATCCGGCATGGATCATTTAAACGGATCCTGTACGGATCATATATGGCGTGACGATTTTTAATCATGTCCGGATCAGGAGGCCTGATTCATCCCTGATCAGTCTTCAGGCAATCCTGATCCGGATCGGACCCTATACTGATCTAATTTCTAGTCGGGATATTCAGAATAGTGCTATATTTCAGAAAAATTCCTATGGTAAGTTTGAACAAAAACGTATTCATATTACCCTTAATCGAATCACTTAGATAGTTTATTATAAAAGAGGGATATCAAATGAAATTTTTAATCAAATTTAATTCGTAGCACTATTGTTGCAATCATTTAACGATCACTCCATATAGCAATAAAAATATTTCTAAATTTTAATTACATTAGAAATCAGAAAATAAGAAAACTTGAAAAACTTAACGAAAACAGTTCAATGATAAAGCCAAAAACTGCATTGAGATCCAGATTATAATTTGATTGAGAAAAACTAGGGTAGCATGTTGATACAACCCGGCCTAATATTCTAAGGAAATTTTATCAATATCAGTTAGGAGCTGCAAATGTTTAAACAACGGACCAATCTCGGGCCAGTATTGGCGAGCCAAGCCTTAGCTAGTTAGCTTTGGGTCAGGTCTGGGCCAGTTGTAAATACCTAAACTGAACCAAGCTTCAGTTTATTATATTACGCGTTATTAACCAGTCTAATGCATTGTAAACATGTGCAGGTCATGTTATCTTTATTTTTATTTTCATATATCTTACTCTTTCTACAACCTCTTTCCACACATTTAAAGGAGGTCTGGAAAAAATTGGTTTAGTAGACCTGGCCCAAGTCTTATTTGCCAGCCTTGGCCCAATCCTGGTTTGCCAGACTTGGCCCCAGGACAATTTGAAATTGTTAAGTTGAACCGTTTGAAAATGTACAGCCTGGCCCAAACCCCAAAAGCTATGGCACGGTCTTGGCCCAGGCTTAGCCCATTAGCTTTTTCTTACCCGGGTTGTACTGCAACCATTATTATACTGATATGAGAGGTAAATATTAGGGAGTATGGAGAGTTGGGTCTCGTAGGGTGAGTGAAACATTCTTAATTTTTATTCAATTGTAATGAATATATTAATGTAGGGTGTGTGACGGTCTTGTTTCCTTCGTTTTTTGGGGTCGCCAGAGTCCCTGTTCCTTATTTTACTCATTTAAATCCGTTCCTTCGTTATTATCTTTTGCGTGCAGTTCTGTATTTGTACTGGGCTGGAGATATACCTTCTCGAGTTTGCAAGATTGAAGCTAGTCGGAATTAAACATCGCAAGGCACGCAGTTTCTCTACTGTTCTTGATGGTGACCAACAGAATACAGTGTTCATTACACAGACCATTACAGCATACAAAAAGGACTCTAACGAAAAATATAAGTATTATCAATACAGAGAATTTGGAACTGTCAACAAACGGAGATAAGGTGAAAGGCAAAGTTTATTAAGACTGTAAAGCATAAGACTGTAAAGCAGATTTAGATTTTTAGGCGAACAAGCTTGACCGTTGTGTTACGGTCTAACGAAATCGTTTAAATTTAAAAAAAAATATTTGAAAGCTAAACAATCATGACCTCCATAAGTTCCTCATTTAAGCACAAACAAAAATTCAAAACAAGAATTGACCATGTACATTTTTTTTTTTTTAAGGCGTTCATACTCCATGTAGGAGCGTTGCCAGGTTAATCAGCTTTGAATATTCACCACGGTCATTCGCAACAGCGACATAATTACCATGGCAGCCGATTTTAAGGTCGTTTATTACGTCAGTCTCCCATTGTAGTCGTGGTCTACCTCGCGGTCGTCCACTCCCTGGGGTACTAACGTACATTTTTCTAATCATTCCAGACTGTGAATCGGCTCGTAGAACATGCCCAAACCAAGCGATCCTATTAGAACGGATACAACCTATTATATCAGGACCCTCAAGAAGGTCTCTGATCTCACAGTTATACCGGGTTCTATACTCTCCATCGTCTGTCTTAAGTGGACCAAAAATGTAGCGTAGGATCTTTCGCTCAAATACAGATAAATGCGATTCGTCATTTTGTGTAAGGGTCCACGTTTGTGACCCATACATCACAACCGGTCAAATCAATGTCTTGTATAACTTGAGCTTGGTGTTAGTTGATACATACGGTGATCCAAGGAGAGGTTTAATTGAGTAGAAAGTTCGATTACCTGCAGCGATTCGAGCTTTAATATCTGTAAGTATGCTGTTGTTTGAGTCAAGCATTGATCCCAAATATTTAAAAGATTCAACTCCCTCAATTCGTTCATCGCCGCACATCAAATCTTTCTTCTCAGCCTCTCTTGAAACATTCATATGTTTGGTTTTATTGTAGTTAATTTGCAGACCAATTTTCCTAGCACCACTCTCAAGCGACTTGAAAGTCTCACTCATAACAGCTTCACTTCGGCCGAGGATGACAACATCATCAGCGTAAGCAATCATCTGTACTGAGTTTATTGACAAGATATTGTTATTAGTCGGTAGTTTCTTTTGACGGCACACATATTCCAAGGCTAGATTAAAAAGTATAGGAGAGATAGCATCACCTTGTCTTAAACCGGAGTCGACTTTAAAAAACTTTGATATTTCGTTCTCTACTCGTACACAGCATTGAGAGTTCTGTACTGTCATTTTGCATAGTGATACCAGTTTACCAGGAATTCCCATTGACACCAGAGCAGACCATAGAGTCTCTCGTTCGAGAGAGTCGTAGGCCTGCCTGAAATCAACGAAAAGTTGGTGCACATGTATGTTGAACTCTCGACACTTTTCCAAAATCATCCTTATCGAGAAAAGTGCATCGGTGGTACCTCGGCCCCGCCGGAAACCACACTGATATTCTCCAAACAGTTGTTCAGCAAAAGGATTGATTTTGGATAGCAAAATGTAGGAAAAGATCTTATATGCTGTGCAGAGGAGGGCGATTCCTCTGTAGTTTGCACATTGTAGGCGATTACCTTTTTTATGGATTGGTATCAGCATAGCTGTGTTGGCATGGCATGGTGGCATGGTTTCAGTCCTCCAGATCATTTGAACAAGTTCAAACAATCTTAAGGATAGAGTTTCGCCACCATGTACAATCATTTCGGATGTTATATCGTCGATACCAGGTGCTTTATTGCATTTTAATTTTGACAGCGCCGCATCGAATTCCTCTTTGGTGGGTTCGTCTACATGTACCTTTGACGCACGAATAAGCTTAGCTCGTCGCCCGACTTGTTGCTGGTCACTTAAGTTGAGAAGATTCTCAAAATAAGCGGCCCAAGTATCTAAAATATTTTTAAGGTCTACTTGCAGCTCCCCATCTTCGTTTTGAATAGCAGTCGATCTAGTTTGAGGGCCCTTCCTTAAGGTTTTAACCTGTTGAAAGAAGTTACGCGATTGATGTTCCTTATTGAAGCTTTCAATCTCCTCACACTGTCTCTTCCACCATTCTCTCTTCGTTCGTCTACATAGCTTTGTAACGGCTTGTCTTGCCAGTTTATAATTCTCCTTCGTGGACCTGATGTTGCGTCCTTGTAGACACTTCAGATAGCAATCTCTTTTGTATTGAATAGCATCAAGGCATGCTTGATCCATCCATGGCTTCTGGGAGTGGTTCTCTGGTCGTCCAAGTATTCCCTCAGCAGCGCTTAAAACAGCATCTTTGAGCAAATACCATGACTTATCGACGTCTCCATTAATGGTTTCTGATTTCTCCAATGTTTCGGCAATATGGATTTGATATCTCTCTTCTGTTTCAGCATTCTTTAATGATGAGATGTTAAAACGTTTCTGTTGATTGAATTTTGGAATGCTTGGATTTGGGAAGTGGAACCTTATCGTTGCACATACAAGGAAGTGGTCACTTCCAATGTATGCACCTCTAAAGGATCGCACATCCAGAACGCTCGAAAAGAAGCGTGTTGTTACTAGAACGTGATCAATTTGATTTCGAGTATTTCCATTCGGTGAGACCCAAGTCTGCTTATGAATCGATCGATGCGGAAAGAACGTACTGGCAATTCTCAAATTATTTGATAATGCAAACTCAGTCATTCTCTCACCATTATCATTCGAATTCAAATGCAGGCTGTTGGGACCCATCACATTTCCATAAGAGATATCTCTTCCAACCTGTCCATTAAAGTCACCAAGAACCATAATGAAGTCGCGTGTTGGTGTTTGTTTCATAACCTCTTCCAGTGCTATGTAGAAATTATCCTTCTCGTCGACGGTCTTAGCTTCAGTTGGTGCATGCACGGCAATAAGAGAAATATTGTTATATGTACCGCGTACACGTAGGTAGCAGATCCTCTCACTGACCGGGATGAATTTCATCACGGCTTCTTGTATGCGTGCACCAACAAGAAAGCCAGTTCCAAATTCTCGTCGAGAAGGATGACCACTACAGTATAGAGAGTGACTATCCAAATCTTGTTTTCCGATTGTCGGCTGTCTAATTTCTTGTAGAGCAATAATATCCATCCTATAGCTCTCAGCCTCTGTTTCTAGACTTATAAGAGCATCAGGAGCGCTCAGGCTGCGCACGTTCCACGTTCCGATTCGGTAGTCTGGTCCTTTTTCACGTTCAGGTAAAATTCTATTGTTGTTTCCGGGTCTGTTTTTCTCTTTCTGATAACCAAATTTAACATATTAGTTTTTTTCCGGGGTTAGGGTGTTAACTTAGGCCCAACCCAAATTGTCGTGAATGGGTCCGTTCTGCATATTAAGGTCACCAGAAACAACCTTTTTACACATTTATATAGCGAGCCGCTTGATTCAAGACAGACGCCCGCTCCAAGCCGCCCCTGACATGGAGAACAGACGCTTGAGTCGCATTGGTTGTAGAGCGCCAATTCGCCGTGATGTAGCGTCATTGACTAAGCAGTTTTAACTCTGCTTGTCTCCAATACACCAACCGAATTCTGTCAGCATTACTCAGGCAGCACGGCGTGGACGTCGAATTTCGGATTTCGCTACCCAATGTACATACCATGTACATACCCTGATAAAAAAACAACAACGTTTAAAAATCGCAGAACGAAATGGTTGTAGGAAAAATACTATATACAAACAAGTTTTAAAACGAATTTTAAACCGAGGAGATAAATGCGAAAACATAGAAGTGTAATAATAGTGAATTATTATTTAATCAACATTTTTTTTTAATTTAATCAACATTTTTTTCTACAATCAGCTGTTGGCGTTTTTGATATTTACAGAAAATTTTAGCTATATTATATTATTTCTGTAATAATGTGCTGATGTATGTGAATTAATAAAATCGCACTATGCTTAATAAAATAAGCTTTACTTATAATTTAATGATCGAGTTAGAGGAAGATTTAGGAATTACGTAAACCGTATTAAAATAAATGCTAAAGACAAAACACATAACTATATTAATGAACGCCACACACCTTACACACAACAACAGACCATTTGAAATTATTACCAAATTTTCATCCTGTTTACCATTATAATGATTATCATCATCACTGCTTTTAGAACGATAATTAACAAAATGTGGTAACAATAAAACTGTCAAACTGTAATATACATACAACTAAATAATTTCGTTTTATATTCATTTGGAATGCAAAATTATAGTTTGAATATTTTCATATTTCACTCCACTCCGAATTTACAAAGGTGTTTTGATAAGTAAATAACCTTGGAAATATGACTGTTAATAATAAACCGTGACCGAATCCGAAACCATAATCAATTCTACGCGATTGTTCACTGTTACAAGGTCTTAAGTTAAGATATTTTCTGAAAGGTTACCCTAGTTACCTTTCAACCCAACCTCAACAACTAATTCCCCTTAAAACTAATAAATTTTAAAAACTAAAACTAACAAAAAAAAAATTAAAAATAAAAACACAGAAAATAAAAATATATAAATTTAAAGGTTGTTTTAATGGTTTGTTGGGGACAATTATTTAACATTTTTAAGACATCAAATGTGGTTTATTGGGAAAATAAAAACCAACAACAAAAATACGAAATAAAAGTGAATTATGAATATGTTATAATTTGTTGTTTGTGGGTTTTGTATTTTAAGTTTATTAATTTTTGGTTTTATTTATTTCAAAAACATTGTGAATTTATTATGTCTTGGTTTTTCGTTTCGAAGAAACAAAAGTGTTGATAGTTATTAAGAACCAAAAAATTATAATCAATAAATTTATGTGAGATAGGAATCGGAAAGACTATGTATGATACTAAGTATTTAGATTAATATTTATTAACATGAACAAATTTTTAACGATTATTTATGGTTGCAACAGTGGTTTGTTGAAAGCATTATTAATAACAACTGCGGGTTTTTCATCTACCTGTCTGTACCCATTTCAATCCACTTTTATCACCTTGACTTTATTTTCATCAGTTAGTTAGTTAGTTAGGCTTCTTTGACTGACTTACCTGAACATAAAAATAATACGTTAAGATTAGCTAAAGAAAATACTTAAATTAATTGAATTAAACTAAAGACATTAAAATTTTTGTTGTTTCACAATCAAGTCAACTAGCCCTTTACATCTCTTTAATCTTCATTTAAACAAAATCCAAAACAATCCTGTTCAAAAAAAGTTAACAAGAATACAAAATTGTATGTCACGCAATATCGTGACAAAACCACAAAACAACGATATAATGTTTTTTATCAACACAAAAACCTTGACAATTTTCTTGTTATTCAATCAATCTATATTTGATTATTTCTTGAACTTTTTAATTTTAAACAACAAACAAAATACATTAAATAAATTTACAATTCAAATGAAAATTAGCAAAAAAAACATAGAGATAATCCAGAGTAGGGCTGGGCGACATTTAAAAAAATATCGATATCAAAAAAATATCGATAAAATCGATATTTCGATATACCGATTTATCGACATTTTATCATCCCGATATCGTTCTTTGATATTTTGATTAATATCGATATTTTTTCCTGGCACTAGTAACGGATCCTAGTAAGTCGTTATCTCATAAATTATAAAAAAAAAATTACGTTAAAGGCTGTATTCTAAACGACGACTAAATTGTACTAAACTGCTAAATCTAAATTTAATTTTACAAAATTACTGAATTTTAATTTAAATTAATATAATCAAGTTGTTAGATATTGTTTAACGTATGAATTTCTTCCAAATTATTTAGAAAAAAAATGTCGATTTAGTCAAATAAAATAGTTGACTAAATTGATTTAGCACGTTTAGTACAATTTAGCATCAATTGGAACGCAGTCAAAGTAGTAAATTTTACGTGAAAATGTAATCCATTTCACTGATGGCGATTTTAAGTATTAATAACACGAAATTACCACTTTTAGTAAGTTGAAGCCTTTGGGCTAAAGCGCTAATATTTTAAATTCCTAAATGAAAATATGTCGCAATATTTTTGAAATGAATATCAAAAACGAATATCTATCCCAAAATGCTTTGCTTGCTTGCAGATTTAAAAATTGTAATTCAACATAAATTAATAATTTAACATTTATTTTGCTAACGCAACTATTAAAAAAATTATAGAAAATATCGATATAAAAAATAATCAGATATATCTGTGGCAAAATGTTGGAATCATCGAATTTTCGATGATTTATCGTAAACATCGATGATTTCGGTATGTTGGACAAAAAATTATATGCAATATTTTTTCGATTCGATAGATGAAGGTGATGTGATGATTTTAGTGATACCCAACATTTTGCTGCTGTAATTATCGATATAACGATAAGTTAAAGTTGTTTTACTTTTTATTAAATGTATATTTTTCAAGGTGTAAAATTAAGTTATTTTATTTTTTAAAATATAATTTTACTTGTATAGTTTTATTAAAAACTATAAATGGTGACCCCGACGTGATCGTACAACATCAACGAAGAATTTTGGATAAAAGTGAAAACAACACCATTCAAAAAATCTAGACTGTGTTAATGGAGATTTGGTGTAATATATAGCATTGCATCAGATAACAGGTAAATCGGGTTCGACAAAAAAAAAATCAAATACATATTTTTTTTAAGTGATTGAGAATTACTTTTGCGTTTTGCGATCGACCGCGGAACATACTAAAGAGGAAGGAAAACCACTACCATTGCAACCACATAAAAATAGAAAACCAGAAAAGAATATGACGACAACATCACTTCCAGACTTTATTGAATCGGACCCAGGGTTATGGTTCTTGTTAGTTGAGAGCTTATTCTCTACCATAGACATTACCGACGACAAGCAACAGTTTGCCGCAGTGTTGGCCGCTCTCAAACCAAAGGTGTTTGCAATTGTTCGCCCCCTTTTGCTAAACCCACCCACAACGAATCGTTACGAGGATCTGAAGTCTAAAATCATTAGCCACTGTTCAGAGTCAGAACAGAATCGAATAGCTGGGGATTTTACCGCGGTTACACCTGATCTTATTAAAAAACTTTGGCTTGCTTGACTTCCTGTAGGTGTAAACGCTATCGTTGTCTCAGTGGAGACGATATTCAAAAATTGCTACAAAAATTGCTAATCGCGGACAGAACTTGGGAAGCAATTAACTCCTTCTTGTGGTAATATAAACCAGTCCAATGTCGAACTAGTCAATGTACCTTCGACATCTACAGGGTTCTGGCAACAACCACAACACAGATTGGAGAAGATGTTAGTGTGGATCATAGTAACTTCTATGAACTTCTAACACATAACTTCTAAAACAACTAATAACTTCTTTTAAAACCATGTTCTCGTCTTTTCGACAAAACAACTGCAGACCTAGAAGCAGATCGTCTTCTTCGAAAAACGTTTGCTAACATCATCGAACCTTCGGACCAAAAGCCGCAAGATTCGTAAGAAATTGCTCGTACAAGTCTTCTGGCTCCGTAAATATAACACCAAATTCGAAAATCTAACTGTCCCTAACGTAAATAACGGCGAACGTTGTGATACAGACCACAAGCCGTCTGTTCGTCAGGTGTTTCCATACTAACCTTGAATTTCTTATTGATACAGTAGGGGATGTATCACGTGTCGATCTTTTCCAACTTAATCAAAGACGAACACAATGTCCTGACAGTCGATAATGGATCTATGATCCACACTTTGGGTACACAATTATTTAATTTAGATTTGGGTCTTCGTACAGAACTACGGCATATATTTGCCGTAGCATCATTAGTAAACCTGTATTATAGGTGCTGACTTTCTGACCATGTTCTCATTGATTGTCGTACAAAATTAACAGTGAATACTATTTCGTGA
Organism: Diogma glabrata; assembly: GCA_963693315.1. Lineage (NCBI taxonomy): Eukaryota > Metazoa > Arthropoda > Insecta > Diptera > Cylindrotomidae > Diogma > Diogma glabrata. Next base: position 118,139,708 of record OY856186.1, read on the forward strand.
TCATATAGTACGCTTTTACTGCGTTTGTACAATATTCAAGGAAGCTATGTAGACATGTCCATGACTTCCCTTGGGGGGACTATCAACATCTGGATGATGTTACTATCCCATATCGATACCCCATACCACATACACAGGCTTTTTCCATTCATATTCACGGATGCACTTTATTCTCCAAAGTGGTGGCTTCGGTCAGCCAAATGGTGGCTCGGAAGATATCCATAAAACTGCGATAACGATAAGTGATTCCGCACAGAAACACAAAAATCATTTACGCATTCTCATGAAAAGGTTATCTGATTTCGATATTAAAATCAAAATTTCTAAATGTGTATTTGGCGTTTCTTTTCTAAACTTTTTTTAGCCATGAAATCACAAAAAATGGCCTAAAGCCAGTCCTAGATCGAATCATGACCACACAAGATTTCCCACAGCCAACTTCAGTTCGCCAAGTCCAGCAATTGGCCAAAAAGGTAAACTATCAATCATAGATTTATACCCCACCTTGCCGAGCTAATTGTTCCTGGTTATCTCACTGAACTAGACTAGATTAAAATAAAAGTCAGCATTTGGCTAGTCCCCCCAAACTGGTGCTTGTAAACTGTAAATTTTCGGCTAATCCGTTACAAAATGCAAGCTTTTGTATAAAAACGGATGATTTAGGTACTGCAACAGGACCAGTATTCGAACAATTAAACAAAAGAATTTGGCAGCCCTTAGGATTTTTCTCCAGAAAACTCTCACCCGCAGAGAAAACTATTCTAATTTGGATCGCGAATTATTGGCTATTTTTGTAGCTATTAAACACTTTCGTTGTTTCATAGAAGGTCGGTCGTCTATCGTGTTCACAGAGCAAAAACCTCTAGTAACATCAATCGCCTCAAAAACAGAGAGAAGTCCCCGTCAGGCTCGTCATCTCGGTTTCATTTCTCAGTGCGCAGCTGATTTTCGTCATTTCATAGAAGGTCGGTCTTCTATCGTGTTCACAGAGCAAAAACCTCTAGTAACATCAATCGCCTCAAAAACAGAGAGAAGTCACCGTCAGGCTCGTCATCTCGGTTTCATTTCTTAGTGCGCAGCTGACACATCACTAGTACAAATATTGTAGGTGCTGATGCTCTTTCACGAACTGTGGAAAGGGCTATAAATTTTATTGGATTAGATGCTGATAAACTCGTCGCAATTCAAGAGATCGATCCAAAACGCCAACATTTAATCCAAAATCCACAGGTCGTAGGTTCTAAATGTAAGTTAGAACCCATCTCAACAAAAATGCACATTAAACCGATTTGGTGTTAGACCTCGACTAACATATTCCTATTTTGTTCGATCATTTTTCAAGATTTGGTGTGGCGTTAAATATAACTTTTGCTCGCGGTGCAAATTTCGAATCGAAGTTATTTCAGAAACTAATGAACATCATAGGTTTTCATAAAATAAGGACGGCGGCTTACAATCTTAAAGCCAATGGAATCGTAGAAAAATTCCAACGGCAGCTCAAATCTTCTCTTGAATCTCATACTATCAATTGGAGTAACACAGTGGCGTAGCTAGCATGGGTGGCACCCGGGGCGGATATTGTGGTGTCACCCCAAAAATAAAAACTGTCAATAATAATAAAAAGCCGATAAACGTAATTTATAATTTTTTTTAATTAATACAAATGAGCATTATTATTATAAGCCCGCAAGTAATTTTTAACTAATTTTAATTTGCTGAAACTCCTCTCACACGAAGCCACTAATACGCAAATAGTCATAAATAACTTTAGTGCGACCGTAAGATTCGGAAGAAATTCTAAAAAATCCCATTCTACGATGAATTTCAAAAAGTCTAGGTACACCCAGTTAGAAACTGTAACATTGGCCGCTTTTAAATGCCTCCTCACCCTTTGTATCTCTATGAGGAGTTTTGTTGCCAATACCGCATCATAAAACCAGTAAATTTTGATACCGATAATTTTAACTCTTCACTGTTCGGCAAAAGCTAAGTGTTTTTCTGCATAACCTCGAACAATGAAGCTAAATCTTGAACTGACTTCAGTCTAGTTCGGAGTTCAACACTGAATCGGTCAAGACATTCCAACATGTCCTTTTTAAGTTGAGCTCTCAGTTTCAGTCCAACATCAGGTGCAAACTCACCACCCGTTCGTTTTTTGCGTTTTTATGACGAATTCGGCTTTCCATTGGAATTTCATAGTCCTCCGATTTTTTCGCAGCAAGATCTATTGCCTCTTCTACAATGAGACTTCGTTATGAATTGACTCTATTTTTGTAGCTAATTGATCAATATTCAAGCCCGTGCTTTGCAATCCAATCTGAGCACAGATATTATTTCTCTTAGAATATCATTCCAAAACAAAAGATAGCAAAGAAACGAAAAATCACATGCTGCATTGATAAGGTTCTGTGCAGCGCCTCTAGTGTCTACATTTTCTTGTTGTACACTTAACTTCTCAATTTCAGCCACAATCCCATCAAAATTTTCGGCCAATACTTTTACTGCAGCATAATGAGCACTCCAATACGCTGTTAAGAGTATTTTAACAGTTGCTTTGTTGTGTTTAGCAAGTACTTCCCAGCGGCTAGTCGAAGCAGAAAAACATGTAAAAATGGCTTCCACTGACGAGTGTTGGCCGTATAAATTAATTGAATGATCTTTGCAGCCCACAAAAATTGCTTTGTTATTTTTTGCTTTAATAATAGCTTGCACTTCTCCATGTATACTACTCATAACAGCTGCATTATCATAACCTTTGGGAGTGACAATTCATAACATCTATACCATCATTTTCAAGATTTTTACACTGAAAAAAACATGTCCTATTTCCAATCGAAATGCAGTTGTCTCAACCTCACCGTGTGGGCAGATATGGCGAATCGAAATACGAGATTGATTCAACAACCGTACAATGATAAGCCGATGCAGTTGAGACAATCACATGAAATATTTATGTGAAAATAAAATATAGTTCGATTAATCTCAAATACTTAAATTTTAAAATGAAAAATTCATGATATAAGGCCAAAGAAATATGTTTTCATGGAAATAGTTATTAACTTTATTCAACTACTGTTATATTGGATAGCACTTTATATTTTAATTACACCTCATTCTGTTATCAGGAAAATGTTACTGAGTACTGAGTAGTCGTCCCAATCACGGTGTAATTGTTTGTAAATATCTTTTCTTTGCATGAATAATAAACTGCCATCTTCGAGATGAGGTTATCATTACTTCAATTTTTTTTTCAGTGTAAGAATTTCATCGCTTAAATCAGCGGCTTTTTTCCATGTAAAGGAAAAAATCCAAGGAATACTTCCTTGATTTCCACTTTACTACCATCAATTTTCACATAACGAATCACTTCTGACATTTGATCAATATGTGAAATGTCAGGTGTGCTATCAAACATAATTCCAAAATATTTAACCGATTTAATTTCGTTGACAAGCTTAAACTTTACGTGGATCGCTAAAACATTTATGAACATTTATGTATATCTGGTGACAAATATGATACTTTTGGTGATTTACCATGCTCCAAATTCAAAATGTGTTCTTTTAACACTACATCATACTTTTACAATAGTTTGGTTAGTTCTAAGAAATTGCCTTTATTTGAAGAACTTTGTCCTTCATCATGTCCATGAAATGCTGGGTTTTGTTTAGATAAAAACAAAGTTATATCCAATAATCTTGATAAAAGATGTTTCCACTTCTGTTTTTTATTATATATTAATTGCAAGGCTGCGTCTCGTATCGTTTTATGAATTTTTAACCTCATTTCCAAAGTTTTCCACTTTTCAAAATTCTCCAGATGTTCATTTGAAGTTTCATGGTCGGCCACTTTGGGATTTAGTTTCCACCGCTTCTGATATCCAGTAGTAAATGTTGATTTTGTATTATTATTATTGGTGACAGCAAATACACGACAACAGAAGCAATACAGGACGCAAGTTATTATTTACAGGAGAATAAACAATCCATGGCCGTAGAATTTTTTCACCATTATTCATCATTTTATAAAACCATTCTTTAGAAAGGTGGCGAACATCACCTTTTATGTCTAACCCGTGTCTAGATACAGTAACAAACGACCCTTCTCTATTTTGAAAATGTTCACTTTCTTTTTTTATGATTTCAATGCGAACATTACCAGAGACGAGTATATTCCAATGTGATACATCTCTTAAGTCCTGAAGTGATTCACCCATGCAAATACTGTCTTCGATAGTAGAAGCATTAGCGGCATTATCACTGTCATTTTCATTATTCCTTTCTAATTCGTCATCATAGGTTATCATTATTAATTCTGTATTGTTGTTGTTACTTTCCGAAGATGAGCCAATAGTCTCTGAAACATTCGTTGCATCAACGTGATAATCAGTTTCTTTTGATGAACCTTGGATATCATCGGGTTTTGTAACATATTTATAGATTTGGTCTTTCTCTGCTGGAACCAACTTTTTCTTTAAAAAGTATGAGCTCCTCGTGGCATATTTATTTTTTGGGATATTTGCTAAACGAAATCTAAAAAAATATTTTTAATTATAGTATAGGTATCAGCAAAGCATTAATTCTAAATATATTTGTAGGATACATAATAGGTACATAGTTCATAATAAGTACACTGTGTTAACGACTAAATACATCGCCAAGAAAATTAATTTATTTAAATTTCCTTGAAACAACTTATATTAAATAATATTTGATAAAATGGTATATACAAATCATAGCCTAATATTATAAGGAACTATTTAAAAAAATATAAGTATGAAATCCTAAAAGATATTTTATATAAAGAATTGAAACCAAAATTAAATATCCAATTAGAATCATGCTCAATAATTTACAAAATCAAATGTGATTTTTGTGAAAAATTTTACATCGGGAAAACCGGAAAATGTTTTAAAGACTGATTTAAGGAATACCTTCCTAAGAAGAAAAATAAACAAAACTTAAATTTTATTTTTGCAAACCATTTACATAGTTAATAACAATAGCTACCCCACTTTTAAAAAAAAATTGAAGGCTTTACATTTATGTAGCCAAGGATCTTTAAAAGAATCACTTGATGAGTTTGAAATTTCCAAGGAATTTAAAACCCAACAAAATGTAATTTTAAATGATAAACTTTCATTTATTTCAAATATGTAAATATATAAAACTGAAAACAAACAGTATGAGTATGTATCAACCTACAAAAATTTGCAAAACTGCAGTAATTGCATAACTGCCATTTTATTCCACAGTAATTATTTTTGTGTCCATTGAAAAACGATCTATTTCAATTTATTCTTTGAGTTTTAAGATAAAGGAAAAAAAAAATTATTTTGAGATCATTTAAAAACACGGTAATTTGATTGTTTGTTAGTTTCCTTAGGTGTTTGCAATTAATTTGTTTGAAATGTAAAACATATATTAGGTAGTAAGGTTAAGCGGATATTTTAGAAATAATTTTGGAATAGAGACATTGTAACTCAAGGGTGCCACCCTATCGACAAAGGGTGCCACATTATCGACGTAAACCACTTTTCCTATACATTATTCAGCATATGTGTTTTCAGACCTGGTCATTAAATAATCATGCTTGCATACTAAATAATATATCGTAAAAAGCGGTCAATATGGTATCTATAGAAATATTCAAAGCTATTGAGTAATTGTGGTGATGGAATTCAATGCTCAACATGTTGATTCGATTAATATTGTTAAAATTTTATTTCACGTAATAACTCAAAAATTTTAAAAAGTAGAATAGATTCTTTTTGAACCAATAACACATTTATAGGACACATTTATAAGTTATCACAATTTATAAATTAAAATTATATGGATAACCTGGTTAAAATCGTTTCTAAGTGATTTATCGTTGAAAACATGTGATGGTTTGTTTAAGTTTTTTACGTTTGGGTGTCACCCCAAAACGGTTTCGAAGTGATTTATCGTTGAAAACATGTGATGGTTTGTTTAAGTTGTTTACGTTCGGGTGTCACCCCAAAACGGTTTCGAAGTGATTTATCGTTGAAAACATTGTGATGGTTTGTTTAAGTTTTTTACGTTCGGGTGTCACCCCAAAACGGGTGACACCCGGGGCGGACCGCCACCCCCGCCCCCCCCTAGTTACGCCTCTGGAGTAACACACTCCCCTTCGTCATGCTAGGCATTTGGTTTTCAATTAAATCTGGTCTAGGGTGTACACCTGCTTGTCTTGCATCTTTTTTTTAAAGTGATTAGACTCCGGCAAAGTTGCATCATTCATTTCGATCAAAGGTAAAACCCATACAATTTCAATTGACAGACTAAAACCAGCGCAGGAAGACGAATTACTTGTGAGCTATTATGTGCAAAACTATTTATTGAATAATTGGTGATTTTCAACAGTTCGTTGATATAATTAAAAAACAAAGTTGGGACAAAACTAAGCCTTGGGGTCACCAATGATAGAAATTTTGAATCAGTTTCACGATTGTGGAATTAACACCATATGCAGCTAGCTTATTGAGCTGTTGTCATAACACATTTGTTAGTTTTTGCAAATTAGGATTGGTTTTCAGTTCAACTATTGCTTGCCAGCTCTATAGCCCTTTTCAACAAATAACCATGTGGGGTAACCCTTTAACTAAATAATTAAGAGGGACGAAAAGGAAAGAAAAAGTTTGCCATATTATTTGAGGGTTTACTGTATATTAAAAATATTCATTTTTATTATAAAGTTTTAATAAATTTCTTGTTAATTTAAAAATTAAAATTTTTGTTTTGTTTAAATAAAACTATCAAATTACAAAAATTTATCTGTTATAAATTGTATACAATTTATTTTGTTGAATTTCATACTTGATTGCTTTCAACTTCTCTTTCTGATTAAATTTATTTTTTATTAATGTTATATGAAGAATTGAAAAATGAAAATAAAACAACATCATATTTTGAGGTATTATTTATCACACTATGGAAATATGATACGTTTTAAACACAAAACGGTTTGTATTTGGAATACGAGTATGTGTATTTTCGAAACTAAACTGGAATACAAAAGAAAAATTAGGATTGATTTATTGAGTTGTGAGGCTTACATTTACATGGAATAACTTTATTTTGTGAGGTTAAGGTAATAGGTTATAGTTATTATGCTTTTAAAGTGATTGGAAGTTAGACTCAAGAAACTAACTTTCTATTAAGTGATTGGTTTCTTAATTTAGCGACAAGGTTGTTTAGAAGATCGTATAGTAAATTGATTCTAAATTTTTCAATAGTGAAAAAGAATAAAATAAAACAAAATCTATAACGTTCAGTTTAATAAAACAAAATTTATTTAAATTTTGTTTAATTGAATTGAATGAAAAGTTGGAGATATTGTAAGCTGTATATATCAGCATAAAATATAGTTTAATTAAGTCATTCCGAAAGATGTTATTAGATCAGGATTTGATTAGTTTTCTTTAGTAATCCTGTCGATGTTATTTTCAATAATAAAAGAAAGTAGGTGGAGTTTAATAAATATAAAAGGATTTCGAAAAAAAAAGAATATTGAATGACGATATTAATTTTTATTAATTGCTTCAGTCAATTTTATTTACTAGTATGCCTGATGTGTGAATTAAATTTAGGAAAATAATCTTTCAACTAAACAAATTTAATTTTTAGATTTTGTTAAAATGGATGGGATCGAATTTCTAGATATTAGATCTAGAAAATGATTTCGGTTTGTTGGCGGATGGTGTAGTAGAAATTCAGAGGTTATTTTAGTTTTGATATTTTCTCGGGTTGATAATGTTTTGGCGTAATCCGTCATATATATAAGACGAAAAAAAGATTTATGTGATTTTGGATATTTTTTGCATCCAAAATGCAGCTTCGAAGGGATCCAGAGTCGTCAGGAAATTTTTTTCATTTTAGATGATTGCTTAAATGTGAATCATAATTCTAATTATCACTTGAGTGGCCGACTGGTTAGTTCGAGCCTAAGACTCCAGCATATGGACTTTACTATCATCCACCAAAAGGGGAACCAAACATAGTCTCCGATGCTCTATTTCGTGTTTATGACGATAGTTTGTGCTTCGACATCACGTAAATTAGATAAAGCTTCACGAAGAAGGTTATCAACACCAGTAGTATTACGAACATGATAGCTAGAGTCCAAATATCATAAAAAGATGTTCCATTGATGAAACATTTGGATAGAAAGTTATATATCCGTGTAGAACCAATACATGATACAATAGCGAATGATTTCCATGTGCTCTGGGTACCACAACCTCTGACGTTAGAAATGATCAAGAAACATCATGGTGATATTACTGCTGCTCAAGAAGATGTTGGAGGTGCTTCTGCGTCTAAACTACTGGCCTGGCATGGCGTCACAAGTTCCCAATTATTTTGTGTCTTGTGATACCTGCAGATAAACCAAGGTCACGAACCAGATTTTGCGTCCACCGATTCCATTTCAGTTCGTAACTGAACGTCCATGGCAGAGAGTCTATATAGATTTTGTCTTGACGTATGAGGATACCATTGGTTCAGGCCAGTAGTATACACAGCGACAATAGTAAACAGTGGCTAAGTAAATCGTTTCAGAACTTGTTTTTGGTTTTTAATATTCAGCATGTAAGACTGAAGTCTCCACTAAGAGTGTGAATAGATCAGTCCTCGAGCGTATGATCAGGATCAACACATAACATGGGCTTTTCATCTGGGAGAGGTAGCTTATGCTTTGTGAGTCACGAAACATGATTCCATTCAATCCTCACCGTATTATTTGTTGTTTTTACAACGTCTAATTTCAGATGAGACAACCTATCAACTTATAAACTCCTTTCACAACTTCAATGAGACTGATAACGAAGATTTCGTTACCATTGGGCCATACGTTCGTACCATATGGCCATACTTAGGAGTCGTGTTCAAGCAAACCTTAAAACTGCGTTTTTAAAATCTCAACACCAATATAATCTGCGAACTCGTATTAGGACATTTTCACCTCAACAGCGTGTCTTCGTACCGTAAATAAATTTTTACCGCAATGCTGACACCAAAGTTTATGCCTGCAATCGGTAGGATTGGTAATGTGCCATATGAATGTAAAAACCTGTTACGCAGAGGGTAATAAAGCATGATCTGTTTTTATTATTTTCTGCAGTTTATTTTATCTCTTTTCTACTCATTGTGGTTCGCTGTGTTTTTTATGGTTTGTATCGGGGATACTGATGGACATTTTTGACTGTGAAACTTAGCGTTCCGTGACAATCTTTAAAGATTTAGCGTGCGTTGAGACTTAAATTTGATCTGTTTATTAGTTATTGTTTGATTTCTGATCCCATATAGTCGTGTTACACCAAGCTAATTCAGTATTATCAGGATTCATTTTCGTCTGTGTCGTTCTCTTTAAAGAGTTATATTTAAGTGATAAAAGATTTACTTTATTATTGGTATTTATCTCAGTTAGACTGACTCTCGACTGTCATTACGACACATTGTCGACAGATAAAAGCGGTAAAACTAATTTATGATCCTATTCTGAAATCAATAAAATTCGTAAAAAAAACTCGGAAAAAACGCGAGAAAACGTAAAAAAGTGCAGACATATCATTTTTTTAAAACATGAAGAGGCAGGTTAATTTTGATTATTATTAAGTAATAAATCTTATTTTTTTTTTTTTGAAATAAAAAGTGGAAAAAAAAATTATATATTATACAATATTTGTTGTTAAAAATATAAAATTAAACAATTAATAGATATTGAGGCCTTTCGCCATGAAATATATTTTATATTTATTTTTGATTTTGAAAAAAAAAAAATTAAAAAATATTGATTGTGAAAAATATTTTTTTATGTTGAATATAAATTAAATAAATAATAGATATTGAGGCCGTCCACCCAAGTCTTATTTGCCAGACTTGGCCCAAGACTGGTTTGCCAGACTTGGCCCAGGACATCAGTCCAAGCTTGGGCCGTTTGAAAATGTTAAGCCTAGCCCAACCCCCAAAAGCTGTGGCGCGGGTTTGGCCCCTTAGCCTTTTCTTACCCGTGATATAGGCTATAGCATCCTTGGCACAAAAACACTTTTTTAACTAAATGAATTCGCATCGAAAAAATTTAAACCGACTGCCCTAAAAGATCTAAGTAGACTCCTTCGGCTCCTAAATTTAGGAATTGGAGATTAAGCAAAAAAAACAGTCTTTGACACATTTAAGCACGAAAAAAAATTTTATTTTATGTTTATTTTACAAAATTTAGGTAAGTATTGGACAAGTACAGGAAAAAAGTAAAGTACAGAAAAATTTTACGTTTCGTTTGCCTTGAATTAATCATAGGACAGTCTGCTGAAATACAGCACTGTCCCAGGTCTTACAGGATGAATTATCCACATACATAATCATTGAATCAATATAAAATAATTTCCAGCAAAAACCAACTTTAGCCACTGTTGTCAGTTTTTAAATCTGATGTGTGAATTTAATTTAGGAAAATAATCTTTCAACTAAACAAATGCATTTTTTAGTTTTTATTCAGTGAAATTATATGAACTCAATTTTTTATACTTTCTAGTGTTTAGGGAATGTGGACAACCTTGAAGTGGAACATGATTCAGATTGTATACACATTTGCATATCAGAAGTAATGAATCAGGACTACTGTATTTGTCGGTATTATATTGTCCTCTTGAGACAAAAATGAAAGCAATGTGTTAACTAATTTTTTAAATTAAATACATTTCAATGCGATTTTAATAACGGGATACCGGTTTTGAAATTATGGCCCGGCGTAGCTCCATCCATCCAAAAATTATGTTTTTAAAAGGGTTTCAGAAATGGCATTGCCGCCAGGAAAGCATTGAGACGTGTTAGGTTATGAGTGGGACCATATGGAACAAACCACATTCACTTCAGACTAGGTGTTAAAGAAAATTTGCCAATATTACTATCTTCAAAAGGCACTTGGAGCGTACCTTAGATTTAGACGTTTTCGCATATGGATTTAAAATCTAAAAGTAATACAAATCTCTGAACGAGATGAGAACAAGCACTTGTATTTACAAATTATTTGAATTACTTGTTTGAGAAGAGACGCAACAGGCCCTGCCTTCAGGTAAAGGAACTACAGGCTGGACACTTGCCCCTTTTATACAACTAAGTTACGACAGACTTTTCAGTATTATCAATAGCCAATAGTAGTTAAACACCAGTTTTGCGCGATAAGCGGGTACATCTGGTGTCATATCAAATCGTCGGCAGGAGAAATCACTATATTTTTACAGGACACGTGAAACGAATTTGGGTTTCTGCCAATAACTATTGTGGAAGCTTTTGGAGGAGGTTTCTGAATTAACACTCGTTTGTTGTATGCAATATTTTCAATAAAACTTAACATCCTGCCTTCGTTAATATTTTATTACAAAAAGAAAACATGTTTTCTATTACAAAAAAAACTACCATAATCATTTAAGAGGGAGTTAAATGAATAGTAAATTTTATTTTTAAAAAGGTAAAGGAAAGGTAAGGAAATTAAAACTATATACTCAAATTACACATTTGAAAGACTTCATGATAATTTTTATTTATGTTCAATCTATTATATTTCAATTTATTAAAGAATAAACCTTCCTTTCTCCAAAATATCAAATTATAAAATTAAGGATTTTCTTATTGTCTTTAGAAAACAATAATTTCATCTGCTTTTTCTTTATAAATGAATGCATGACACAAGGTAAGATGTTTGGGAAAATTTGTTTGAAATTAAATTTAGTTTAAGTTTAGGATTTCATTACAATTATTGTTTGTATATTTGACATTTCGTTTTTAGGAAATGAATGTCCTGTATTTTTTGAATGGCTTCATGTTTTTATTTCGATTTTTTAATGCTTAAACAAATTATGGCGCCGCAGTTCAAACATTTGCGTTTTCTCAAGAAAAAAACAACATATTAACATTATGACATACATCAATCAAACTAACATACAATTTCCTGTATTGTTAAAATATTAGTTAAATTAGTCGTTTATCTAACCAAAAAAATTTTACTTATATGAGCCAAATTTTATGTATGTAATCCTAACATCAATCAAATAAACATATTTCTTTATTGTGAATGGTTAGAATATCACTCTTGGGCGCCAAACCAATCCATTCTAAAATACAAATCTCTCCCACGTTTGTATGTTACTAACATGAAACTTTTAAACTAAACAATATATTCTAAATAAAACAAATTTTCACTAAAAACAGGTCAAAAGGATCAAATTGCTTAAGAAGAAAACAAAATGATTTAAAATAAACAAACAATTTTCTGTCAAACCAAAACCTAATATGAAATTGTTTTAAGATTAATAAGACGAAACTAAAACAACAAGAAACTATCAAGATTAAAACAAATATTTCGAAGATGTTTTTTTTATGCCTTATGATTGGAAATGAAAAATCATATTATTGTAAACGATAAAAACTAAAGAAATGTTGGCGTAACTTGGTAGACGGATAATGAATGTCACAAGAGACTACTGATTTGTTTTCATCGTTGAGATTTTTTTTTTATTTATTAAAACGAATATGAAGAAAACGAATATGTATATTATGTTTGTTGTGTCATCCAACGCATATTTGCACAAAGCATTTTATTTCTTTAAGACGACAAAATTTAAATACAAAGAATGGACGACTTAAAAAAAATAAAGAAGGAAAACAACTAAAACTTCAGAATTTATTTATAAATTTCGAAATTCTCGTGTAATAAATTTTTTCAAATTGTGAATCATCAGTTAACCATATGCGTGTATTATGCAAAATGAGGATTCCGTATAAAAAACGAAGGTGTGTTGATTTGTGCATCAAAAGGTCAACTGGTAACATATGAGGGTAATCTAAATATTTAACGGAACTATATTTTTTGTCCACACATGTATATCTTCAACATTTTTTAAAGAATAATTATATATGTACCTAATTCTTTTTTTATACGACGAATACGTTCCAAACGATTTTCCTCACAGTGAGAGAAGAAAAATTAGGTGGTATGATTTAGGATGGCACAAAGCCGGTTTCCGTTTAAATCTTTCGTTTTTTTAGGCAAACACCAAATCTAAGGCAGGTGTTGAATAGTTACAAGCAAGCTGATTCAATAATTGATTATAACTGTAGCAAGTACATACTTTATCGTGGTAATCTAGTAATTGGAACAGTAAATTTAGGCAGAGTGCTGTATACAGACAATCAGTTTTCTTGCGTCCTATTTTTAAGGAACAAAACTAAAATTACCCAGCCAATAATCCAGCTAGGGGCATATTCTTTGATCATGTGACACACTGTCATTGCCAATGATTAAAGCCAAGATACATTTATATGAAGGATCGTGTCTTCGATCAAACAACATGTTACGAAGCAGTTATCATAATCCCTGACATAATTTCATCTGCGTCGAAATGGTGTCTGCGTTACTGATTCGATGCGGACGATATAATTCTTATCGTTCGTTTTCTCCACACAGAACAATTAGCATGGTTTTTTGTCTCCTTTTTTTTTTTTTCTTGTAACGCTTTCGTGAATTAGTTTTCATTTTAAATCAATAGGCAGTTCGTGAATAGTCGAAAAACGAAAAGATCAATTAATTATGTAGAATCTTGCTACAACGCGTCGCGATATCTTGATCTGTGTATCAATCAAAATTAATTGGGGATTGATTGATGTTATTATTATTTTTCAACAATCGCATGTGCATTTGGCGCAACGACTGATGAATATTAGTGTTTTATTATCATTGTTCAACCATTGCCTGTAACGTTGGGCCGAACAACTTGTTTACTATATTATTATTATTTTTCTTCAGCAATCACCTGTTTGGGTGGAACGATTTTTTATAAATCATAAATTTAGATTTTTAGTTCCTATTGTTAGCTAATGTTCAAGGAGTATGGAAGTTTGGAGCAGTTACAAATGATTGGGTGTTTGAAACATTTTTTAATGTAATAATTACATTCGATATACTGGTGGAAATGGGTTAGGTTCATCTGGATTTTGGGGTCGTCAGAATCCCTGTCTTTTAATCTTTTGAGTCCGTTTTCTTCTGAAATTTTTGAGAAAAATTTGTCATTTGCGCTTAGGAGACATAGTCGAACTCACTGACCGAGACTAGTTGGAATTTTAATCTCAAGGCACGCAACTCCTCGAATGTTCCTGTTTCTGTTACCATTATCAGGGAAGACCTACGATTGAGAGTGCTACCGTTGACTGAATAGAGTTCATTCGCCGGAGCCTCTAAGCTATCACATTGACTAATGATGTCTCACATTGGTATGTGATGTCTCACATTAACTCATAACTCAATAGAGGGGTACGGAGGGAGTTTGCCATTCATGTATTATAATTTTAAGCGGTGCTTTAAGTTAAGCTGGTAAACAATAGTTTTTAAAAAGTAGATAAAAAGAAGTTGATCGTGTCTAAGGGGCATTCAATACCGGTAAACCGGATAACAAAATAAAGTTTACAAAACCAATACCGAATAATCAATACCGGTATAATTCGGTATAACTTTTTGTCTAGAAAATTTTTATTAATTATTTGTCCTTTCCATACTCAACGAAGTACCGATTGTCAATTTCAGATTGATATTAAGGTTAACGTTTATTTACGACTTTGCTTATACTTTTAATTTATCTATTTATCTAAAACTTTAAGATTCTAGTTAGATAATTCGCATATAGAAGTTGGCTGTAATTTTCTAAAAAACACTTTGTTGATTGGGAAACGCGCCCGAATTTATTTAATTAAAATCAAACGTGAAAAACGCAAAACAGAAGTGTTGACCTTTGTAAAAATGTTGGACTTTAGATGTAGAACATGATTTTTTTTCCTCATTTGAACGCGACTTTTTTAAATTTTGAACATTTTCAGCAACTAAAAGCAATATTGGACCCACCTGGAATTATTTAGAAATTTGTAGAATTTGGCACAAATCATTGCATATGGAAACGAGTCGAATTGACGAGTCTACTACGTTGATTTGCCAAATTCTTTCTAGTTTTAGATATAAAATAAAAATTAACGCAGGGCTTTAAATTTCTAAAAATATTATTCTTGATTTTCTTGGTAATTTTTATTGTAGCATGAGTTTGACATTCCCCAAAGTTTTTGACCAAATATTTTAGTAAAAAATATTATCGAATGAATATATGTATGTTACACAAATAACTAAAGTTCATTGTCAGACGCTTGACAAGACTCCACATTAGCAATTTTGTGTCTATAAATTGTGTTTATACCTGGTTGGCTAAGCGTATCTGCCACAATATTACTTTCCCTCTTTATGCTGGAAGGTTAGTCGTCAGTCTTGCTTCGACTTCGCTACGATCCGTTAAATGTTTTCCGTTAAATGTTAACATTGGAAGTGCTTTCATGTACAATAAATAAATAGCACTGATGCAAATCTTAATGGCAGACGTGAGGTCAATTACGCCACCATCTCTCCGATTTCTGACTTTTATGTATAATCTTCATTAATCTTTTAAATTGTCAGATCGACCAGACAGGAAACGAATTCTTCAACCAACAAAGGTTGGAAATCATATTCAAATTTTTTACTTGCGTATGAAGTAATATTAAGGCAAATAATTTTTTTTAAATATTCTACCTTATTTTGATACACTAGTAACCCATAAATACGACATTAGAGTAGTCGAAATATTATATCTTGAAAACCGTTTGTTTGATTTAAATAAAATTTGACCCAAATGACTGCTCCTCCTTTTGCTACTAAAATCTGAAATATTTAGAACAAATTATCTTAATGTGTTACGTACATGTATTTGGTTTTCCGATTTAACAAAATCCACTATAGAAACGACTTTTCTAATTTAATATTATTTTATTCTATAACTAGTTACCATAAATGGATTTAAACAATGGTCATCACATATAATTTTATCTATCCGCAGTAATTAATTCAAATAGATATCAGTTTAAATAATTTTCATATAAAAACATCTCATTATTACTGAATCATGCAAATTACTTTATATTTCAAATTTAAAAATCGCTATGACGTCCATTTTAAAGTTTTATTGAATACTATAACCAACTAAGACCAGTCCAACTATTTCATCTTGACTAAACCTACGTATCTTTACTTTTATTCATTATAAATTTAAAAAAGCTCGGCTTTGACTCAACACTACTGTTCATAATACTATTCCATAAACTAATGCTTACAAAAACTGAAATAATTTTCCTATTTCTTTTCAAAAGCTCTCATATAAAATATAGAAAAGAAAGTACAGCGGCAACCCATTTTCTAAAGAATTTTCATAAAACATGACCATTGCCTAAAAAAAATCTAATAATCACATAAATTGCCGTGGAAAACCCTATAAATTAACAATGATATTTATTAATATAAGTTTTGGCTCCATGCAATAATAATATCAAATATCTTATTTAAATTTTTTTTTTTATTTTGATAACATTTGGTAATTTATCTCTAAACAAGGCGTGTCAATTTCACAAATTTTTAACACTCAAAGTAATAATTTCTTTCGTTAAAAGTATAAGATTAATAAACAAAGATAGATGGTCCCAAATTGTGACCATAGAAAATTACATAATATAAAAATCGTAATATGATATACGTGTGGTTATGGTTACAGTGGTACATTCATCTCAATATCCGCACTCAAGTCAGTGTGACATTTTAATTCTTTTGCTGTTGTTCGTATTTTGCCGTCTTCGGTACCTTAGTCTTCATGACGTATTGATGTATTTGCACATTTACTTTTGTGTTACTCAACTTTTAAGATATTCAGCACCTTGCTTTTGCAATTAATTTCTGAAGCCTGCCAAGCCCGCCTTTTCTTCATTGTGGTTTTTGCTATCTCGATATTTCATTCTATATTATACCTACTTTTAATGCCTTTCTCTTTCATTTGCACCGCAAACTATATTATCTTCTTTTTTATCTCTTAAAACGAAAGGAGCTGACTGCCCCGTTCTGTCCTGTAATAGTCGTTTTATTTTCCAACACTTATTTTTTCTTTTTATATTATCTACTTATTGTATCATGTTCATTTTCAATTACTTTTCAAGTCTCTAAAAACCAAAAATTGACAAAGTCAACCAAATGATTTTTTATATGAAATAAAACACATCTAGTTTTAAATTTTATGGGATTTTGTTTTGTTGTCTTTCAACGAAAAGAAAAACATTAAAAAACGTATGATGTTGGTGTTTGCCATCAGAATATGCAGACAGTTGGAATTTGACTTCAGAACAGGCAGTCGTAGTTTAAAGTCGTTATGAATATTTGATTACGAAAGGTTCTATAAAATTTTTACTTTGATTTTCTTTTTTTTTGTATTCGGATAATTTATTTAATTTTAAGTTCGTGTTTTTAAATTATTTGAATATGCTTTGAAATTATAAGAAATCTATTTTTAGTTTTAATATAAATGTTTTAATAATCGCAGCATTATTTTGTAATCGTGTTAGATGTCGCCAAAGCATGAAATAAGACAACGGGTTTTATGACACTTTTCAAAAAATGAGAAAACAGTGGATTTTTTGCATATAGTAGGATATTGTTCATATTATCAAAACATTTGTTTTTAATTTTTTCTCTTACAAGATAAGCTAGCGCCAGGTGAAGTTTATTATTTCCTAATTCAACAAAATGGCGCCCAACGTGTTCAAACACTAAGTCGTAAGTCGATGTATTAATTTTCTACATCATCTTTATCGGCTTTATGATGAGTTTTTTGTTTAAACTCCTTCTTTAGATTATGAGGATTTAAACCATTTATTAAACACATTTTAAAGACTCACAATCACGCCGCTGTCACCAACCCAGATTGGAATAATTATGCATTTTACAAATTCTACCAACTTACACCTTTTCTGAATTATATTGGAAATATCTTCCTGTTTTGTTTTTGATAACTTTTCCGAAAGAACTCTCTAAAGTTTAAATAATAATCCATACAATTCCTTCAGCTGTACCTAATTTTAGCTATGTCTTAGAAAGGAAGGAACAAACAGAGCATCAGTAAACATTCAATTTTTCTAAAATTATATTTCAGATATGATATAATGATATTAGATAATCTAATGTTGGTCGTTTCCTGAAACATAATTCTAAGGATACCGTCATACAATTTTTAGCACAAAAAATCACAATTAAATATTTTTAAACAAACAGATTCACCCTTCGTATAAAGGTAACCTTACGCAACATTCTTTAAATTTTTAAATCAAATTCAAAAGTTTTTTTTTATAATAATTTCACAAAATGTGATGTGAAGAGGACACGCGACTTGAATAACAAAAAGATCTTAATTTGATTTTTTTTTTAAATTTTATTATAAAAATGTGCGTGATGTTTAAGTGTTTTTATATTGTAGAATAGAATTGAGGGATTTCTATCACTCATAGAGTTGAGTGTCACATTTACTGAAAGATATTATAGAATATTTTAACAATGTAAACAACAAATTAAATTACATAAAATGGTGATTTGATTGTATTGTGATTTGGTTGGTTTGAATGAACTAAGTGTTTGTAAGCTGGTTTTAGGAGTGAAATGTATAAATTGCACCCGGATCGATGATCAGTTACAAATGGAGTGACTTGGACATCAGGTGATCATTAAGCGTAAACATGCTTGCTTAGGTAATGTACGTAGAAAGCCGTAAATAGGTATAATTACTTAAAATTATCTTATAAAAATCAAACGAAATATTTCAAGGCCATTCTGATCGACAAAGACGGTTGGGATCGAAAATATCTGAGATTTATAGCCTGTGCCGATCTTTCTTAAAATATCTATACATAAAGGCGACAAGTCATATTTGGAGGATTTTTGAGACGCCAAATTTAAAGTTGTTGATGTGCCACCAGAGAGTTGGTCATTGGATCACCACCAAACTTAGAAAATAAATCCGGCTCTTTTTACTTAAAATTGGAAGATGGTTAAGTTAGACATCGTGGTAGTGACCAAGTGAGCGGACGGTTAGATTATTTTCTGATTTGGCCATCAGTAATTTAAAATATTTTAAAATAATAAGTGACAAAAGACGGGATTGGTCTCAATTAAGGTTAATTTCGCTATACAATTGATATCAAGTCTTAAATTTAAACTGATGGTGATGCGCTATCATAGACACGGTCGACAGGGATGTAGATTCTTTATGAATTACCTCAGGGATCTAAGTTAAATGTTGCCCTAAATATCTACAAGTGAACATTTGATATTGTAAAGAAGCCAGTGCAAATATTTTTCTGAAATTTACAAAGAAAAAGATAGAAATGTATTGATTAAGAACCTAGCACTTTTGCCTATCAGGCACAATTGGAGCTTAAAACAATAAAGTTTTCGTTAACCATTTTACACCATTTAGTGTTACGCAAATGTATTACTTTCCATCATCGTTTTTTTAAATTTCGAATTGGATGTTCGACTTTGAACTATTTGGCTTTGCTGGGAGAGAGTTACTCTATCGGAGTGCTATCTATCAGCAAAGGTTCTGGACTCACCTGAATCAGCACTAGAACTGCTTTAAGGTTATGATTTTTAAGCTCGGCTAACGGTAAAGCATATCCACAAAGATGATTAAAGATCTCTATGCAACTTTTCAGGGGGGTAAGAAATTCACGCAAGGGAAACAAGAGCTACTGTGCACTGAGCATCAGATACAGTTCTTTAAAAAGTACAGAAAAAAAGGTTATTTTAAATGGAATACATAAGTCTTCCGAGACACACAACACTACCAGTCCCACTTTCCACAGATATCTCCAACAGCATCTCTACAAAAAATTGGTTATCTGCTTCAGAAAGAGCAAAAACCCGCCGTTTCACTTTATCAATCTTTCTGTAAGCAGTCTAGTGGTTGGCCTTAAACCAATAGTCAACCAGTTACTTTTGATGACAATTCGGCTTGATATTATCGTGGTTGGTGTTAGTGCCGGGAAAAAATATCGATAATCTATATTTATCGATATATCGATATATTGAGTAACGATATGAAAATGGTGAAATATCGATGTATTGATAGATCGATAAACCGATATATCGATAAATCCACATCGATATATTGGTACATCGATTTATCAATATATCGATTTATCGATATATCGTTATTTTATCAGTCCCATATCATTATTCGATATATCGATATCGATTATAAAGCTTCATCTTACTTAATTTGATAATTTTGTGTTATTAGCACTTAAAATCACCACCAGTAAAAATGGGTCGGTCTACATTTTCTACATTTTCATGTAAAAATTACTACTTTAACGTAATATTTTCTATAATGTATGAAATAACGACTTGCTAGGATTCTTTACTAGTGCGGGGAAACAATACGAGTATGTCTAAATATACCGATATATCGATATTTTTTTATATCGATAGTTTCGATTTTTTTTTAGATCGACCTAGTTGATGTCATCAATAGATACAGTCTCATTGAGAAATATGATTCCTTTACTAATTACAAAACGTAATTGTTTCTGCGCCTGATCTGCATCAATCTCAGTCCTGATCGAGTTAGACAAGCATATCTGGAAGTGACCACTTTGAATTTTAAAACTGAACGATCCTATACATGAGAAATAATTGTTGTTTCGTTTCGTCCAGAAGATTTAACTTAATCAACAAACCAAAATCCATTTTAACCATATTCGATCAACCGTTGAAATCCTCAAATACCACCACAGCTTAATATGACATTAACAGATCTCACACACGTTCCAATAATTAAATTTTAATCTACTTTATTTTCTCAAACCCTCTCGGAAAAAAATTAAATCAAATTTAAAAAATTCAAAAATCTGTTTTGTTTTCTACGAAAATAAATTTAATCAAACACAATGAAAATGTTTTATTTTCTAGATTTCAAACCGCAAAAACAAAATATTTTTCCATAAATTTTAATCAAAACCTCAATTTAATTGAATTTTAATACAAATAAGAAGACACGCGTTTACTAATTCTATTAAAATATAAATAAAAAAAAATTTTCTTTCGCGACTGAGAAAAAAACATCAAAAAATTAATTTTAATCCAATAATAATCTTTGAACAAACATGAAAAATGTTTTTGTTTCCTGTTAGACAGTCATATTCATATTGGAAGGGGTTTGATTCACATAATGTTCAGTTGATTAGTAGTTAGCTTCACATATAGAAAGCGTTAAAAGATTAAATTTTAGAACAAAAAAAATAACATCCATCCTCCCTTGAACAATCATAAACTGTAAGCAAAAAAAAAGTTTGAAACCATAACAATAATAATTATTATTATAACAGGGAAAATACCACCAGAGTTAAAAAGAAAAGAAAACCAAACATTACAAGATTCAGTGGGTGG
The DNA here is from genome assembly GCA_963693315.1 of Diogma glabrata. Lineage (NCBI taxonomy): Eukaryota > Metazoa > Arthropoda > Insecta > Diptera > Cylindrotomidae > Diogma > Diogma glabrata. Next base: position 118,161,059 of record OY856186.1, read on the forward strand.
TGATTATACTAAATGATTTTTTAATGAAAAATGTTTTTTAACGAAAATTATAGGAGTTGGACGGATATAAGAAAATTAAAAAAAAAACGCATTGGGGTTCAAGGCTTTAAATATTTACTTAGTGTAACCTTTTTGTATTTACTTTTTTAATAAATTTATTATTTAAAAAAAAATAAAAATTTATTTTAATTTTATGAAATGACAATTTTTTTTAAATTTTTTAATTATGAAATATTTTGTTTTTAATTACTTTTATACGAAAAATTTGTTTCTGGAAAATTTTTTGTTTCTGTTTTTTTCCACAGGGGTGAGTTGTGTGAGTAATAGGAATTTTGATGTTAGTGATTATTTTGAGTAATGGAAAATGTAAAGGTGTTTGGTTTTTTTGTAATTTTTTTTCCAGGTTATGGTTTGAACTTTTCAATAATTTTTGTTGATTTTATATGATGGAATTATGAAAATTAATTAGATGTTTTTTGTGTTTGACGTGAATCTTCTTTGGTAGAAAACAATTCTATGCTCATATGTTTTTTGTTGTTGTTCGGTCGTAATGCATCCAAAAGGAGCAATAGTCAAAGAGAATCTACCAAAATTTTCGGCATAATTTTATGAATTTGAAATTAACCGTTGATATTGTATGAATGCGAGTTAATTGAAAACTGGTGTTGTGAAGATCGTAATACTGTTTTAGATACGAATTTACATGTCGTGGGTAAGCAAAAAAATTATGAGCGATTTACTTCAAAAGACTAACAAGAGGGACTAAATTTCGTTTTGTGCTTTGTGTTTTTTTGAGCCATTACTGTTAACATTATTTTTCACTTTTCTAGTTGCTAGTTTTACATGATTTCAAAATTTCTTTTCTTTTGTGCCAATAATGATATTCCAATTTAACCAACAAAAAATTTTGCTAACTAAAATGACGTGGAAGTAGATAAAGTAGACAAAAAAAATAAAATAATATACTTCATGTGAGAAATAATTTCGCACCAAATATTATTACTTACGATTAAGTTGTCGTTCGTCACAGTATGTAAGAATAACATAAGAAAATTTAAGCTCACCTAAAAATATAAAAAAAAATATAAATTAATTGTTGTTATCTTATTATTATTATTATATATTAATACGCTAGATTAAAACTTTGTGGAGCATTAGGCTTTTTTATTCGAATTTTGATTCATTTGAAATTTTCACTGCTAACTGATATTAGTGTAACCTAGATTTTAAAGATTTTTGGGATTTTTCGGATCATAAATAAAAAAGTTATTATATACGGAAAACTTTTTCTATACATATGCATTATAAGTTTACATACATGCAAAAACAATTTTCTTTTTGCTTTAAAACAATGCTTTAAAATTTTTCTTTTTTATATATTAGCTATCGAACCGAACAACGAATAAATTACATGAATATGTGAAACGTCATATGATGCATGGACCATGTGGTGCTCTAAATCCCAATTCTGTTTGTATGAGAGATGGTAAATGTAGTAAGAATTTTCCAAAACCTTTTTCTGAAAATACTAAAGAATCTGTGAATGGTTATCCTTTGTATCGTCGACGTGATAATGGTATGAGTGTTGATGTACGTGGTGCATCTCTTGATAATAGATATGTTGTTCCATATAATCCTTATCTTCTTGCAAAATTCAATTGTCATATTAACGTTGAAATATGTACGACTGTTAAAAGTGTGAAATATGTTTACAAGTATGTATATAAAGGGTATGATTCTGCCAATGTTGAATTGAGAGTGAATGGAGAGAATGCAGTGAATAATGATGATGCGATTGTGGGAAATGAAATTCAAGATTTTTTGAATGGACGGTATGTTGGTTCGACTGAAGCTGCTTGGCGCATATTTGAATTTCCAATGCATTTTCAATCTCATACAATTATTCGACTTGATTGTCATTTGCCTAATAGACAAAATGTTTATATCAGGAATGGTAATGTGGCTGGTGCAGTCGCAAATGTATCAAGAACAAAATTGTTAGCATTTTTCCATTTGAATTCCATTGATAATTTAGCTAATGAGTTTTTGTATACAGAATTACCATTACATTATGTTTGGCATGATCAAAGTAAATCGTGGAAAAGAAGACAACGTGGGGCTGATAAAGTTGTTGCTCGATTATATATGGTTTCTCCAAAAGATATAGAATTGTTTCATATGCGTTTACTTCTGTTGCATGTTCGTGGTCCAAAATCTTTTTCTGATCTACGTATGTATGAAGGTGTTGAGTACCCTACTTTTGTTGCAGCATGTGAAGCTCGAGGTATTGCAACAAATGATAATGAATGGCGTGAATGTTTACTTGAAGCTTCAGAAATTCAATCACCAAAACAGTTTCGTCAATTATTTGCATTTATCTGTGGTTTGAATGTTCCTCCGAATGCTTTAGCTTTATGGATTGAATTTAGAAATAGTATGATTGAAGACTTTTTACGAAATTACGATGAAGATGTGTCAATTAATCGAGCCTTGATTGAAATTAATGAAATTCTTCTTACACATAATACTTCATGTGGTGATCTTGGTCTTCCGATTCCACAATATAACTTACAGATTGGCGATGTAGGTCATTTTGATATTGAAGAAGAAGCTATAGTTTTCGATAGAATGTATGAAAATGCAAATAATGAGCAACGTAGTGTGATTGATATTGTTTTGCGTGAAGCTCAATTCCATGATACTGGAAGTAATGTTTTTTTCTTGACAGCTCATGCAGGTTGTGGCAAAACTTTTGTTCAAACGGCAATCATTCATAAATTTAATTCATTAAATCTTTCGTGTATTGTAACTGCCTTCAGTGGTATTGCATCAACTCTTTTGATTGGGGGGCGAACTTTGCATAATGTTTTCAAATTACCAATTCCATTATTAGAGAATTCAATGCCAAATATAACTCCAAACAGTGTACATGGCACATATATTAATAATGCATCAATCATTATTATAGATGAAATTTCAATGTGTTCTATTCATGCTTTAAAATTAATTGATCGTTTGTTAAGAGATTTGACTCCAAACGAAGAAAATAAAAATAAACTGTTTGCAGGTAAAACTCTTTTACTGAGCGGTGACTTTCGCCAAATTCTTCCAGTTATACCGCATGGCTCACGTTCTATTTTAATTGAAAATTGTATTACATCTTGGCAAGAATTTATTAACTTTAAAGTTTTGAAATTAAATCAAAACATGAGAGCTCTCCCTCATGAAATTGAATTTGTAGAATTTCTTAGAAGACTCGGTAATGGTGATATGCAAAGTTTTCCACAGTTTGGTTCAGATATCATTGAAATTCCTCATAATTTGATTGGCAATCCAGACAATATTATTGAAGACATTTTTGGAAATATTTCTGATACAATTTTATCTGATGACATTTTGAGTTCCGTCATTTTAGCCCCCAAAAACAATGATTGCAATGAAATCAATTCTAAAATCTTGAGTATTATGCCAGGAGAGGAGAAAGCATATTTTAGTTTTGATAAAGTTGTTTGTGATGACATTCGTGAGCAGAACAATTTTCCAATAGAATTTTTAAATAAATTGAGTGTAGGAGGTTTGCCACCTCATAAATTAAATTTGAAAGTGAATTGCATTGTTCTCCTCATACGTAATTTAAATACAGGTCAAGCATTAGTAAATGGAACACGAATGCGTGTAAAAGTTATGCACCGAAATTCAATAGATTGTGAAGTTTTGACTGGTGTCATGCGAGGTGTACGCATTCTAATTCCACGCATTCATTTGACTTATTCTGGAACTCTTCTTCCATTTAAATTTCAAAGAACTCAATTCCCTATTATTCCTGCTTTTGCTATGACTATTAATAAATCTCAAGGTCAGACATTCAACAGAGTTGCCATTTTACTTAAAGAACCTGTATTCACACATGGTCAATTGTATGTTGCTGCAAGTAGAGTGCGTGCGTTTGAATGTTTGAAATTTTATATTTATGATACATCTGACCAAGGTCATTTGTTCAAAGATGATAGAGTTTTCACAAAAAATATCGTCTTCCCAGAAGTCATTGTTACCTGATTTCCTCTCACTTTTCTCAAAAACCTTTTCCTCTTTTATGAGTACTAGGAGGGCCCGGCGTGCTTCGCTACGCTTATAAATAAAGTTTTTGCGTAGACATTTTGTTGACGTAGAAGCAATGATTTCAAAAAGTGGTAATGAGAAATGCTACCATATAATTTTTAATTTTTCTTTTTAAATATATGAATGAAAAATAATCAGAACTCTAGCTGATCAGTTCGGATATATGAAAAATTAGCGAAGCTTACTTGAAAACTTATTTGATCGCTAATTTTTCATATGCTAATTTTTCATACGAAGCTTACTTGAAAACTTATTTGATCGCTAATTTTTCATATATCCGAACTGATCAGCTAGAGTTCTGATTATTTTTCATTCATATATTTAAAAAGAAAAATTAAAAATTATATGGTAGCATTTCTCATTACCACTTTTTGAAATCATTGCTTCTACGTCAACAAAATGTCTACGCAAAAACTTTATTTATAAGCGTAGCGAAGCACGCCGGGCCCTCCTAGTTAAATTTGTTATGCTAAAAAAACAGCAAAATATGTAGAGTTTAAATCAAAATCATCTTGCACATAATCGTAAGCAACATTGTAATAAAAGTATAACGAAAATAACGAAGCGAAAAATTAAATGAATGTTAGATCGAAGTCATACGATTAAAGCAAGAAAAATTTGATAACAGCATGATCTTAGCTTCCCATTAATCCCAAAGAAAACTGCTGTAACATTGTGCGCGAAGTTGCTAATCTTCTAAAAGTCAATATTAGTGAGGAAAATGTCCTCAATGCAAAGCGTTTACCAAACAAGGACCCAAAAAGTAAAAACATTCCTCCGATATTGGTAAATTTTTCGTCACCTCATATAAAATACAAATTACTTGAAGCTAAAAAGATTAACGGTGAACTATTTTGTAAACAACTCTACGACGATGCAGATGATGAGACAAAAATTTATCTCAATCCATTCCTCATAACCGAAAATCTAGATATTCTAGTCTACGCTAAAAAACAACTAAAAAATCTCGGCTATAAGTACATCTGGTTTGGCAGAAATAATAAAATTTTGATACGTAAAAGTCATCAATCCAAAACCATCATCATCGCTTCAAAATCTGACGTAGACCAAATTCAAAACTAAACTGTAAATCGTCATCCGAAAATTATATATTTCACATACCAGTGGCCTATTTCACCAAAATCACAATTTACATTCACAATTTACATCTAAAATATTGATGTACTTACAATTTGCATTATTTTTTATTTCACCAAAACTACATTTACAATGACTTTAGTGTATGATTTTTGCAAAGAATTTATCAAAAAAAGATGTTTCACCAGTTTCGAAGAGGATTATTTTACAACAAATTTTGATTTGTTCTTAATTTGTTCAAATTTCTGTTTCACCAACTATAAATTTTTGTTGTAACTACAACTACAAATTTTGTTAATTGTTAATGTTTTGGTTTCACGAAAAATTGATGTATTAACAATATTGTTAAATTGTAATCACAATTCTACACCCGAAGAGACGTGTGTAAAATTGTGATTTTAGAATATATAAAATTTAACGTTAATTGATAGAGCATATATTTTAAATTTTAAGTTTTGATAAAGTTCTAGTGATTGCAAATAGTTTTAGGCTGGGCAAATTAATTGTGAGAATTTTTATAAATAACGAATTTAGGAGAAAAGGGGGTTTGCAAATTTGTTACGGTGGGAGCAAAGCATTTTTTGTGTCTTAATAGGTTTTGTTACGAAGATGCAGAAAGCGGCCAAAAAATGGTGTACAGTCCCTTAGTTTTATAATGGATGCCATTTGGTCGATGAATGTGGTTGTTTTACCTCTGGAAAATTTACGCGCCACCTAAAAATGGAAAATTCGGAGAATAATTGGAAAATTTTCGAATTTTTATCACAACCATAAAATCCCCAAATATGTATCTAAATACATTTTGTAACGCTCCTAGTGTCATATTGAACCGTAAATTCTTAGAGGAAATAAATAATACTATAGAAAATCGCATTAGACTTTTTTCAAATAAAACCGCATGGTGTAGGAAATACATAGAACGACGAAAAATATGGCGAACATACAGCTTCAAGACAGTTTGCTTCCAAAGTTCTTGAAACTAAATTAAAACCTCATTGCAGCGTCCTTGTTACTAATTGGCTATCTAAAATTATAGTACTCGATCCGTTTTCTTTTTCTGTCATTGCAACTGTATAACAGACTCATTGTAGCGTCCTTGTTTTTTCTGTCATTGAAACTAAATAAAAACCTCGCTGCAACATCGTTGTAACAGTAATTTGAGGAAAATATGTTAGTCACATCAAGGTTGCTAGCTCGTTACTGGATTTGTGACAACTACAATAAAATAACATTTTTAAGATGCGCTACAAAAATAAAAGTTTTAATAACGTTAATTAACTTAAACAAAACTTCTGCCTTTGCAACTTTTATGAAACATTTTAACAACAAGTGTATTTTTCTGTAACAAAATAAAAACAGTATTGTAACTGAGCCGAATGATTTGTTGCCAATCGCTAAGTCGAAACTGTAATATAACCCATATGTGACTAAATTTATTTCAAAAAACTGAATTGCAACCGAATTGTAACTTATTTATGTTACAAATCGAAATCTGTGCTAGCTGGGTTATTGATAAGGTCTTAGAAGGTATTACAAATCCCTTCCATGAAAATAGAATGGTTTGTCGGGACAAGATCCAAAAAGAGTGGATTCTTGTTAAGTGGATTTAAAGTTCTGTATTGAGTAGTGGAAATGCAAAGAGGCAATTAAAATTCCCCTCGCAACTAAAAGGCCCTCTCCCTTTTCATTTGATGATTACCACATATTTTATACTTAGTGAGGTGTCTGTCCTTGACGAGTCTGACAACGTTTTTATCTGCCATTTTTCTCGATTCAACCGCTTTTACTAAATATGGCGATTGCTCGGAGTCTTCTAAATTTACTATCAAAATTTTGTTTATTATTAATGAGGGGAGAAATTTGATTTAGAAATCGGGAGTAACCTTGTCGGACTTGACAATAGCACACCATTTTTTTTCGGACAAAGTTATCCTCATTTTCTAAAACAAATTTCCATCCTCAAATAATACAAAAATAAAATTATGGTAGTAAATGTACAAGATCCCGCGCAATCGATATGTTTCGGAGTTTGCCGAGTGGAAAAAGCGATCTAATCGAGGAAAATGGCAGCTAAAAAAGCTGTCGCACTTGTCAAGGATAGGCATCTCATGAATTATAAAATATGTGGTAATCATCAAATGTTGAATACAATAAAAGACTTTAAAAAAATTTCGTGTTTAATTTTAAGTTTAACTTTATGTTTAACTTTATGTTTAACTTAATTTCTTAAATAAATAAATTTAGTTAGCGAGATAATTAGCGGTAAAAAGTTGGTAGATATATATAAACAGATGAACAGATAACCTTTGCAGTCTCATCAAAAGGTTTAGATTTACTTTTAAATGTAGCTCCTTAAAAATATATCATATTTACAGATAGCTACGGCTGGAATCTTGTTTTTAAAATATAAGAAAAACTCGCCAACTTAATAAATGTAAAAAAAAATCCAAAACCGTTTTTTAGAATCCAAATCCCCAATTTCAAAATATCAACACATTTATTTAATTTGTTTTATGTTTTTAATTTAATTTTAATAATATTCAAAAAATAATATATGGGGAAACCTAAAAAGTAAATTAATTAAGTTAACGTTCATAAATTTCTCAGAGAATCTTAATTTGCATTCCATTCTTATCCCTAGTTGGCATGGTATCTTCGGATATTCAGAGACGTTAATTTATAATTTATTATAATTAACACTAAACATGCCTAACTTTGAATAAAAAAAAAAAAAAAATAGCCTTTAGTCAAGTTTAAACATTATCATAACATGAAAATGGAGGGGCTAAAATCTCAAGCTCTGAGATATCAAGACTTGGGTCTGGGTTAAGCATTTTAATATAGTTTTTGGCAAAAATCTTTTATGAGGACATTGTTGTTAGTTATCGGTGTATGTATATTAAACGTGATGTATATTAAACGTGATGTATATTAAACATTTTGTAAAAATACGAGTATTTTATCTCTGCTTAGAATTTTATTACAAAACTAACGTAACTTAGTGAAAAAATAACACAATCAGCAAACTACTCAAAAACCTCTTCATTTAGCGTTTTAAAAAAATGTTACAAAATCTAAAATTTAAATTTCTTTCAAAATTCTCAAAATATTGTAAAAGCAATAATAAAATCAAAAATTTAAACATATTTCAAAATTCTTCAAATATTGCAAAAATTATAACAAAATCAAAAATCGAAACTTTTCAAAAATTATAAAAATTTTGCAAAAATTATAACAAAATCAAAAATACAAACTTTTTTTTATATTCCAAAAATTATAATAAAATCAAAAATTGAAACTTTTTAAAATTCTAGAAAATTTAAAAAATTCAAAATGCCAAAATTCATTTTTTTTTTAAAGTCTTAAAATATGCCGAAAATCGTAACAAAATTAAAAATACAAAACATTTTTCAAAATCCAAAAATTATAATAAATTCAAAAATTTCTATGTACAATTTCATGTTAAATTCATTTCATATCTCACATATAATTTTCCAATTCCGAAAACTTTTTTCCAAAAATAAATGAAAATCATTCTTTTGACAAACTTGACAATATTTTTTTGACCAACTTATAATGCAATAATTTATTTTTTGGTCTCACATACCAATCCCGATCACATTCATTGTTCCTACTCGTAATCACTTAAAATGAACGTTTTTTAAGGAAAAAATTCATATTTCCTTGTTTTGACAACATGACGATTTTTTGGGCACATTTCCGGTATAGTTATCGAACACACCGTCCTTTCGGTCGTTACCATTGTAGGCTCGAGAATGTAATACTTAGGTCTTTAAGACCGAAGTAATTATAATAAATGATAATCGACTAAAAATAAAACCATCACAGAAATTAATTCTAATCTTTTTAGTCATAAAAACCGAAACGCAAACCAAAACTTATCAGATAAATAAATAAATAATAATAAATAAACCGAAACCAACATTGAAAGCAAAAAATTTCTTCTTAGAAAAAAAAAACAAAAATCACAACACTCTAAAATACACAATTTGTTGGTTTGTATAAATGAAATAAAAAATTTTGCCAATAAATCAATTTTTCATAAAAAAAATCTACATTTTACATTACACCTATAAAAAGTCCAAGCGGCACGTATATCCGCTAGAAATAGGTAGATTTCGAGATCAGACAGTTTTGTGTACCAGTAGAATCTGATGTATCAGATTAGTTTAAACAAAACAAACTAATTTCAAACAGATATCGAACAAATTTTATAAAGAAAATTAGCACCTACAAGCAAAATTATATGTATCCAATTTTGCAACAAACAAATATCAAATCTACCACAGAACATGTGTGTGATAATTTATGACACAAACCTACTCTATATCATATGTCGTGCAATTACTGCAAAATATCAAAATAGTTTATTTCTAAGAAAAAAAAATTAATTACTTCTATTCAAATCTTTTATTTTTTGACTGTTATAAGGTTGACATTGACTGTTATAAGGTTTTTGGAAATTGTAGTTGGGGATTGTTGCAAACTTTTTTGTTGAAGCCAACAAGTTGAAAACCTCTAACTGCAGAGATTTATATTTATAAGAAACGGATTAAAATGTTTCCACAGATTCTAAATTTATGAAGATTTTAAAAATATTAGTATCCAAACGGCCGTTATAACGGATTAAAAAAACCACTTTTTTTTCTAGTATAAAGCCTATAGTTCCTTAACCATGTGTCAGATTTTTCTGATTTGCGAACTCGTCCAAGATATTATTAAAACACACATTTTTAAGAAAGGTTTTTTGATCTGGCTCCACAAATGCAACCGTGAGAGCGCCGGTTGATTCAAACGCATTTTGTGTTTTACAAGCTTTTTTGTTGGAGCCGTTCACTCAAAAACCTCCAACTGCAGAGGTCTTTTTTTTGAAAGAAACTGATTAAAAAGGTTTCAAAGATTCTAAATTTATGAAGTTTTTAAAAGTATTAGAATCCAAACGGCCGTTATAACGGATCTAAAAAACAGAGTTTTTTTCTAGTATAAAGCCTCTAGTTTCTTAACCATGTGTTGGATTGGGCTGATTTACAAACTTGTCCAAGATATTAACAAAACGCACATTTTTAGAAAAGGTTTTTTGATCTGGCCTTATAAATGCGACCGTGAGAGTGCCGGTTGTTTCAAAAAAAAATTTTTTTTTGCAAGTTTTTTTGTTGGAGCCGCTCACTCAGGAACCTCCAACTGCAGAGGTCTAGATTTAAAACAAATTGATAAAAAAGATTCCAAAGATTCTAAATTTTTAAAATTTTTTGAAATATTAGTATCCAAACGGCCGTTATAACGGTTTTAAAAAATCAATTTTTTTCAGAAAAAAGCCTCTAGTTTCTTAACCACGTGTCGGATTTTGCTGATTCACGAACTTGTCCAAGATATTATTAAAACACACAAGTACAGAAAATTATTTTGATCTACCTCAACAAATGCGACCGTGAGAGTGCCGGTCGTTTTCGTTATATCTCATATCGTTTATATATATATATATATATATATATATATATATATATATATATATATATATATATATATATATATATATATATATATATATATATATATATATATATATATATATATAAATTTTTTTTTTTTTGTTTTTTTGTCTCCGCTTATCATATATAGTCGTTTGGCACAAACATTTTTTCCGAAATTCCGAGATGAAGCCCATTGCAATAGGTAGATTTTTATATGAAATCTACCTAAAATGTGTAGTTGTTACATTAAGTAGTTACATGTAGTAGTTACATTAAAAAAATTGTAGTTGGTGAAATCCAAATTTTACAATTTTTATCGAATTTTACAAATTTTGTGAAAATATTGATGTAATTGTAGAATTGTAAGTTTGGTGGAATAGGCCACAGATAATAAATAAAAAAAAATTTGATAAAAATATTAATTTAATACTGTTAAAATGGACTTGGAAAATGTTAATTAATACTTAACAAAATTGATAAAAGTCATTACACAAGAATTTCTAGCAATAACACCAGAACAATAATTGATCACATACTCACAGATATAGTCAATACTAAATATCACTTATCGATTAATGACACCAATATTGGAGATCATCAGATGCTTTGCTTTAACATTGGTACAGACTCTGTTGTGCCTTCCAAAATTATGAAAACTATGAATGTTTTACAGTATGATAAAATTGATAAAGCTCACTTTAGCCACTCGGTAATGCAGGCTAAGAATTTTGATGATCTCATAGAAGTATGTTCTAGTATTATAAATGCGCACACTAAATCCATCACCAAGAATGTTATAATTGTTGAAAAGTCTCGATGGATGACAAATGAAATTAAATTAACAATGAAAAAACGAGATAAATTTTATAAATTAAAACGAAAATATGTAAATAATTCTTTTTTTGAGTCACAGTACAAAAATTACCATAAAAAATTTAAGGAACTTGAAGCTCAAGCAAAGTGTTTGTACTTTCAAAATGAATTAAATAACAACAATTTTAGAAATATCTGGCAGCTAGTTAACAAGCATGTGTTTAACAAAACCAAAGGAAAGCCAAAGATTTTGCTTGAGCACAACAACTCTGTAATAACGGATTCAAAGAAGATTTCTAATATATTTAATCAGTATTTTGTAAATTGTACTTCTCATGAAGCAGAAACTGAAATCCCAGTTGATTCTCTTATTGTTCAACAGGAAGACTGTTCTCAACCTGATCTATTTGATATGCAGCTTACCTCCCATGATGAAATAGAAAATATCTTAAGTAATCTTAATAAACGGTCGGCAGTGGGATATGATGGTATATCGGTTAAATTTTGCTTATATTTTAAAAAAGTTTTGGTTCCAAAAATTTGTGAACTTATCAATACTGCGATTCTTAATAATGAGTTTCCCGACTCTCTTAAGAAAGCGCAGTTAATTCCTCTTCACAAAAATTCTAAAAAATCTAATGTTTCGAATTATCGCCCAATTTCGCTGTTATGCACATTTTCTAAGTGTTTTGAAAGTGTTTTGTATCGTAGACTTAGTAATTTTTGTCAATTATATCATAAAATAAGCAAAAATCAATTCGGGTTTTGTAATAAATCTAGCACTCTCTCAGCAACTTCTGAAATCGTCTCCGATATTCGTTCCGGTCTTGATAAAAAGTTTTATTGTGCTTGTATTTTTATTGACCTGGAAAAAGCTTTTGATTCTGTGAGTCATAATACACTCATAAGAATGCTTTATGAGATAGGTATTCGAGGACATCCTCTTAAACTGTTTGCAAGTTATTTAAGAAATAGAAAGCAAGCTGTAAAAATTGATGGTATAGTGGGCGATGAAGAAACAATAAAATATGGGGTTCCTCAAGGTTCTTTATTAGGACCATTATTATTCAATATATACGTTAACACTGTATTTTCTTTGAATCTTTGTGGTAAAATCATAATGTTTGCTGACGATATGGCTATTGTTTTCGCTGAAAAAACATTTAGCGATTTAAGATTGAAAATGCAATCGGACCTCAACGTTATCAACAACTGGGCACTTCAGAATCATTTAAAATTCAATGGAACGAAAACAAAGTTCATGATTTTTGAAACAAAAAACAAATGTATGCAGGATTTTAATGATTTCCAGTTACTAGTAAATAATCATGCAATTGAAAGAGTTTATCATATGGATTATTTGGGTCTTACTATAGATAATTCTCTGTGTTGGTCGAAACATATTGATAAAATTAAAAATATACTAAAAATTGTCAATTTCATTCTCTATAAAATGTCCAAAATTTTACCCCAAAAAATTAAATACTTAATTTTGCATACTCATATCTTAAGCCATGTCAGATATCTTCTCCCAATTTGGGGTATTACCTCACAATATAGACTTCAAGAACTTCACGTTTTAATTAATAAAAGTTTAAGAAATATTAAATTGGTACCACTAATCTATCCTACCCACTTACTTTATTGCGAAAAAATTCTTCCTATTAAGAAACTTGTTGAGTATGAACTTGTTTTTTTTTCATACTTAAGATTAAGCATGATATGATCAAACACAATTTCATCCTTCGACAAGCAAATGCTTTTCATGACTACGCAACCAGAAAAAATACTGATTACCATACTGAATTTTTTCGAACTATCGGTGGCCAAAGCTCGCCAATCTTTCAAGGACTTATTATGTATAACAGTCTTCCTGTTGAATTGAAAGATGAAAACAAAATCTCTTTTAGTGGAGTCAAATTAGTAAAAAAAAGTGATATATTTGATGTAAGAGCAAAGTTGAATTTTTTTTTTGTTTTATGTTAAGGACATAAAAGTTAGTAGGCATGTAATTATTTAGCAAATTTGGAGGTCCGGAAGTGCCTCAAAAATGGCAAAAACTGGTTTTTTGATGTTTTTTGAGTAGGTCGCTTCACTATTTTTGAAATATTTCGGGCTCTAATGATCATAAAAAAAAAACAAAAAATGCAAAATATTTGTGATTAAATTTCAAATCCATCTAGGAGGGTTAGATACTTTAAAAGTGTAACCTAACCTCAAAACACCGAATCGCGTGACTTTTTTTTTTTTTTACTAAATTTATGATAAGGAGCGGAAAAATCGTCGAATTTTCATGAAAATTTCAGATAGCATGTATTTTAATAGTCTCAATATGGGATTTAATTTTTAGGAAAAAATTTTAATTTTTTCGGCCACAATTGGCATTTTTCGTTAAATTTGGCAAATGGTGCCATTTTATGAGAAGTCATCCAAAATAAAAATTTTTTTTTTTAATCTGTACTTTTTTTTATCTACTTTAACCTAAGTGTAATCAAAATTATGTTGCCTTAATTTAAATGCCTATTTTTGAGCATGAAAAAAAAACATTAATTTTTGCATTTTTTTGACATTTTACCATATATACGGTGTTATTTATGCTATTATCATGTATTTTGCATAAAAGTGATATTAATATTAAATATTTTTTAAAATTATACATAACCCACAAAACTTTTTTTTCTTGCAATGCCCTAAATTGCTTTTGGTAAATAATTAAAATGTTATTACAATTATTGTAAATATTTGATATGAGATTTTGAAAAAATGTAATATTCAATTTTTTTCAAACATTTTTCAAACATATAAAATACACAGCATAAATAATTTTACGCCAATTATGTTTTCACTTGAAAATTCTATATGCGTTATTATGGTTTTCCATATTATTCACTGTTTGTGTGCTTTTGTCACTTTTGAATTAAAATGCAATATTTAAAAATATACTTTTTGCTGTTTATTTTTAAAATTTTTAGTTTATTAATAATAATATAAACTTTCTTATAGTAACAATTTGAATTTGATTTTTTATTTTATTGAATATCGATTTCGACTTACGCCATCCTCAGTTTAAATTATTATTACAATTTTTGCTTAAACTATTACTTATATACTACTTCAACTGCTATTTTTTATTATTATGTCGTATATTTTGTTAGTTTAATTTTAATTATTTACCAAAAGCAATTTAGGGCATTGCAAGAAAAAAAAGATTTGTAGGTTATGTATAATTTAAAAAAATATTTTTTATTAATTTGAATTGCATATTTCACTTTTATGCAAAATACATGATAATAGCATAAATAATGTATATATGGTATATATGGTAAAATGGTAAAATGTCAAAAAAATGCCAAAATTAATGTTTTTTTTTCATGCCCAAAAATGGGCATTTAAATTAAGGCAACATAATTTTAATTATACTTAAGTTAAGGTAGATAAAAAAAAGTACAGATTAAAAAAAAAAAATTTTATTTTGGATGACTTCTCATAAAATGGCACCATTTGCCAAATTTAACGAAAAATGCCAATTGTGGCCGAAAAAATTAAAATTTTTTCATAAAAATTAAATCCCATATTGAGAATATTCAAATACATGTTTCCTGAAATTTTCATGAAAATTCGACGATTTTTCCGCCCCTTATCATAAATTTAGTAAAAAAAAAAAAAGTCAAGCGAATCGGTTTTTTGAGGTTAGGTTACATTTTTAAAGTATCTAACCCTCTTAGATGGATTTGAAATTTAATCACAAACATTTTGCATTTTTTGTTTTTTTTTTATGATCATTAGAGCCCGAAATATTTCAAAAATAGTGAAGCGACCTACTCAAATAACACCAAAAAACCAGTTTTTGCCATTTTTGAGGCACTTCCGGACCTCCAAATTTGCTAAATAATTACATGCCTACCAACTTTTATGTCCTTAACATAAAACAAAAAAAAAATTCAACTTTGCTCTTACATCAATATAAAATGCTAATTTGACTCCACTATTTATTCAAAACTAAATTAAGGCAATATATTTATTCTAAATAAAACTTTTTAAATCTATATAAAAAATATTTAATATAATCTTTGATATTATAAATCAAAATTAATTGTAACAATCAAAATAAAATGTTAAAATTATATATAAGCTTATTCATACTTTTTAATCAATTTCAAAATTTTATATATATGTCAAATAATCCTTCAAAAATTAGATTGTAAATTCGTAAATTTTCTTTATTTGCTCTCGCATTATATGCACTTGCAAATATTTATTTAAATAATTCTATTATCATTGTAAAATAATTGTTTTATACTTGTATTATACAATAATAAAAAAAAAATAAAATAATGAAAAAAAAAAAAAAAATTATATGGAACTATTAAGATGATTGTGCTAACTGTCACCACTTGGTTGTGATTTAAAATAAATTAAATATAATCATTAAAATATATTTCTTTAGTTTCAATTTACTAAGGAGATTTACAAAGGTGTTTTTTTTTTTTTTAATTTGTCAAGCTATCGTGAATATCAAAACGATATTTTTATTATTTAAAACGATCTTTTTATTATTAGCTTAGTAAATAGTATATATGACACATGTAAGCAACTCTGTCAAAAAATGCACTAATCATTTGCTGTTACAAGAAACGACTCAACATATACACAATAACAATGTTTTAAGTAACAGTTTTAGCAATCACTCACATTTTACGAAAACAATCCTGAAAAAAATTAAAAATATATATTCATCAAACGCAGGCTGAATTAAAAACAAAATATGAAAATTAATGAAATACAATTATCACTAGGGATTGCCACGAACCCATTTTTGAATCTTTTCTATAGAGCCAACGATTAAATCGTAACAGCGTGAAGAAGACTCACGTCTCTGTAGTTCTCATGAACTGTAACTTTTCTGAGATCATAAAGGTCATAAGCGACGTTCCTAAACCTTGCTATTAAACAAATTTTGGTGCCAGTTTATCAGAGTACTGTCTAAGAGTTTATGTACTCGTGTTCGTGTATTGTAATATTTTTCAGAATTCTGATGTTGTTCTAATCTGAGAGACGCTTTAAGACAGTCTTATATGCACAAAATCTATTCGAGCAGTTTTAGTGTGGACGCTTACTTCATTTTTGTCTTCACACTCAACAATCGACGCAGTTTGTATTCCGATGCATGAGTTATCATGTGTTGGCCAAACACTAGGTAATGTGGTGCACATTTTGAAGGAGAATATACTACGTTCCTTTGAGTTAACGCCATTTGGTCTAAATATATATATCCCAAGTGGTCTAAATCAAATAATCTAAAAAACTCAATTCATGGATACACATTTTGAGATAAATGCTAACAACTATCGCTTTTGGTTATTAAACTTAATTTTAGCTAAAATAAATCGAAGGATTCGTTCATTGTTCCCATTATCAGTGGAATAAAGGATTGATAAAGATGAAATCGACTGTTTGAATCTGACAGGAGCCGCTCACATCCTTTCCCTAAAATGCTTATATTAGTTCCAGTATCAAGTAAACCGTTGAAATGTTGGTTATCAATATTACCTGATACGTAAGGTTGTTCGTCAACTCGATTTAATATTTATGCGTTTATTTTTAAAATAAGTTCTAGCACGATGGAAAGTAGATTTATGTCTAATTTATGCATGAAAGTTTCGAAAATTGCAGATATTATACCCACTCTTTCTTTTGAACATTTCTCGACGGATTAGCATTATAATTGATGCATTCTGGATAAGTTGTATTATTTTTACCGCATGAAAAACAAAATATTCTGAGAGAAGCACGACAACGACAAAAACAGTGTCCGATAATTCCACAATTCCAGCATTTCTGTGTTGGGTCGCCTATTTTCTGTGAATCTTTAGTCTGATACCAGTTTTAAGTTAGGCCCGAACAGTGATTATTATTAATGATGCATATTTCCGGGTTATGATTTTAAATCGGTGGTGGTTGATTAAATCAAGTAACCTCCAATAGTTTTGATTACTTACGGGAAACTGAGGTTGAATTGACTTTCTAGGATCACTTAAAAAATAAAGCCGTTCGTTTATTGGAGTATCCAAGTGCTGTATGATTTCATGGCAAGCACGATCTCTAGATGCAAACCTTCCGGGTTTACACCAATCTCTTGCCATAATTGTTCAACCCTGCGACATTCTCTGACCAACTGATTTATTGAACGAAATTCATAGTTTACTAATTTCTTACGTAAACCGGGGCGCCGGTGGGTGTTATTTAATAAAATAAATAAAATGCTATTTATTTATGCTTCAATGCTATTTTGAATATATCGTCCTTAAACTCGACGAACAATTCCAATTTCTTGGATATTTTTGTTTACGTTGCTCTAATATTCGCTCAACCTGCCTCTCATTGGTTGTTACTTTTAATCGATCAATTAAATGGAACTTTAAATAGTCCCAACTAATTTGTGTTCCAGAATTACGTTCGCGGAATGTCCAGCACCATTCTAACGCATCCTCACTTAAGAAATAAGATGCCACTCCAAACTATCTATCTCGCTGAATGTTGCCTGCGCTAGCCATATCTTGAATTCGAAACAGGAAACTTTCTAAAAAATTATCTGATACCGCATCTTTGAATTTTAAGTTCCAGAAAGCTATAGTATGGGTCCAATTTCGATCGTTATCATTTGATGTACTTTTCGTCAAATAGTCTAGCTGATTGTTGAACTCTTGGCGAGAATGTAATAGAACAGCATATGAAAAGTTTCGTTTAGGTTAAGCTAAAAAGCGTCTAGAGAGTTAATGGTGGTGACGAACCAGAAATTTCGTTTATAACCTCTTCCACAGACCGTGAGCTTGTGGATGGATTTTGTATTCCTAGCTCAGGCACTAAAGGCTCAGAAATTACATTACTGTTAGATGTTTTACCAAGATCCTTTATATTGCCAGCTCTATTGTGTACCAAACTATGGGATGAAGATTTTGTTCCTAGAACACACCAGTTGCTCTCCTATTTAAATTGAAGTTTACTAATTTACGGGTTAGGAAATCTATCCGTTTTAGTAGCTGGTCTATTTTTAACCTAGGAGCAACTGTATTTCGCAGGCGGTGAAGTTGTTTCTGTTTATGAAGAAGTTGCGATTTATATGTTTCCAAGCTCTCCTTATTAAACAGTCCAGCTCTCGCTACCGATTCGATGCGATTGATTTTTATGGTACATAATTTTATTTCGGGAGCGAAATGACGAGCGGCGTATCTATTTAATCCCACCGGAGCTTGGACTAGCTAGTTTTCTTCATCCTTGACCTGAATAGCTAACGTCTCTAATGCTAATGATCCGGGTGGAATAGCCGGAATTTTCAACACGACGTCAACTTCGTCCTTTTCTAAAAGTTGGACATCCACGATGAATCAATATCATGAATTCACAAAGGTTGGCTACAAAAGCTAAGAATGTATATTTAATCTAAGTATAATCTAAGGTAATTTAAATAATCTAAAACAATAATTTCAGATTAGAACCAACAATACTTATGTTGTCTATAAAAGCTAAGTTTAAATTACCGAATTTCTAACACTAATTTAATATTTCAATTCTAGGAAATATATGCAAATAAATTTAAGAACGAAAAATATGGAGGGCTGAAATCTCACAGCTCTGAGATATCAAGACTTCGGTCTGGGTTAAGGATTTTGATATAGTTTTCGGCAAAAAACTTTTATGAGGACATGGTTTTTAGTTTTGGGCAGCGATGTATATCAAACATAACTCCTTGTTAAAGTACATGTATTTTTTATCTCTGTTTAGAAATTTATTACAAAACTAACACGAAACATCAATAGCGATGCCGGAAAATTATAACAGATCATAAATTAACATAATTTAGTGAAAAGATGAAACACTCAGCAAACTACTCAAAAACCTCTCCATTTAGCGTTTCGAAAAAATATTACAAAATCACAAATTCATATTTCATTCAAAATTCCAAAAATATTGTTAAATTAAATAAAATCAAACTTTTTTCCAAATTCTAAAAATATTCCAAAAATTAGAATAAAATCAAATATTTAAACTTTTTCCGAATTCCAATAATATTCCACAAATTCTTAAAAATTCAAAATTTTTCCAAAATTCTAAAAATATTGCAAAAATTATTACAAAATCAAAAATTGAAAATTTTTTCAAAATTTCAAAAATTATAATAAAATCAAAAATTTTAAATTTTTCAAAATTCTAAAAATATTCAAAAAATTCTTACAAAATCAAGAATCAAAACTTTTTCCAGGATTCTAAAAATATTGTCAAGTTATAAAAATTATTAATTGGGTAAAAAAATAAATAAAAACCTTTCTTTTGACACACTTGACAACATTTTTTTGACAAACTTATAATGCCATAATTCTCTATAATAATAATAAAATACCATTTCAAACAAATAATTAATTTTATTTTTATCCAAAAAATTGGGTAAAAAAATAAATAAAAATCTTTCTTTTGACACACTTGACAACATTTTTTTGACAAACTTATAATGCCATAATTCTCAATAATAATAATAAAATTTCATTTCAAACAAACAATTTTATTTTTTTCCAAAAAATTGGGTAAAAAAATAAATAAAAATCTTTCTTTTGACACAATTGACAACATTTTTTTGACAAACTTATAATGCAATAATCTAGATTTTGGTCTCACATACCAATCCCGACCATTAAGATTTCTCCAAATTCAATGTTCCTACTCGTAATCACTTAAAATGAACGTTTTTTAAGCCAAAAATACAAAAATTTGCTGTTTTTGACACACTTAATGATTTTTTTGACACACTTCCGGTACATTTATCGAAAACAGCGTCCTTTCGGACCTGCCCTTTGAGTATACCTATTTAAAAAAAAAAATTTTTGAAATCCCTCCTCCGGTTTTCCCTGCAGCGTAGGTAATGACGGCCGGCCGGCCGACAGACAGACATACATTTTTTTTTGCTTTTTTAGAATCAGTAGGTCCTAAAACGTTGAGAAATGCCAAAAAAGTGGGGGTAAGAATTTCACTTTTAGCTCATGAATGTAATACTTAGGTTTTTCAGACCGAAGTAATAAATGCAATTAAAAATAACAGGACAAATAATTAAACTGACTGAATAAAGAAAACTTAATCCTAAAAATTTTGAATTCGAGAGAAAGTACAAAATGACTTGGTATAAACTGCATTCTATAACAGAATGGTTAATTTACTTTCCCTTTATTATCCTTTAAACCAACAGATTGATATCACAAGACTGAAAAAAAAGAAACAAAGCTAGTGAAATTCGAAGATTACAGCAGAAGTTTCAAAATATACCGAAAAAACAGGAAACTCAAACGTAATCTAGGACTGATTTCACTTCGATATCTACGATAAATAGGCAATGAAATCACGAAGTAAACTCAAGTACTACGTTTCAGATACAAAAGCGACTTAAAAACTAAAAAAAAATTAATGATGTTACTGTAATACAAGCCAATGCAGCCGTTTGTTTGGGCGCCACTGTGACGGTAGCCTTTAGTAGTTCAACCCCAAAGAGAAAACAAAGTCTTATTGCTGCAGGATTGGGGAGGGGAGGGTAGTTTATGAGCCAGTGGATGGTTATATATTAAATCCTTTGATTTGAAAAGAAAACAAACTTAGATATGTGCCCATAATTATGAAAGTGGTCTAAGTCAAAATTTGAAAAAAATGAGTTTATCCGTTATATCGCATCAAATTGCTTCAAACTAAATTAGCCTAATGTAATTTGTGCGATATTGTAAAAAAAACCGTTATAGAATACTTTTTATTTCAACAAAAATGTAATTCATCTAGAGTTAATTATAATAGTAATCTAAGGCAAAATTTGAAGACAAAAGAACAAAAAAGCCGAACAACATGTCAAAAATAATTGTCAAAACGCAAAGTTTTTATGTCGTCGGACCATAAGCCCATAAAAATGAGCTGTTCCTCCTAAATGTCAAAATTGCTCTTTTTTAAGTGAAAGTTAATGGTGATAAAATAATGAGTTGGGAAAATTATTAATAAATAACGTTAGAATTTCGAAGTTTGCTTTTGCGTTAAGTCATTTATACGCCGTTCAGTTAATTATGAAAATCGTCTAATTCAACTCAAACTGTAAAAAGCATATTTCGGAATGAGATTTATACAAAATTTAACTTGCATAATAAACTTTCATTATTGAAGACTAACAAAGCCTTAAAATAAAATTTTTCATGATAGAGAAATGTTTTTTAATTTAATCATTTGCAAACCTTTAAATATCTCAAAACAAGAAATGTATGACTTAGAGCACTTTCATAATTATGGGCACATATGACAAATAATAAATTGAAAAAAAAGTAAATATGAAAACCAATAAAAAACCAAAGATCACTAGGGATTACCAAGAACCCATTTATGGAATTTTTCTTTAGAGCCAACGATTTAATCGTAACAAAGCTTAGTATAAAAATAAGTGTAGATAGAATACGAGTGAATTTAAATAGTGAAATGTGGTATTCGTATGAAATCGTACTTGTCACGATATTCCTACCTTTTTCGAATTAGAATACATTTTTCGAATATTGTCACGTATTCCTACCTTCTTCGAATTAGACTAACATCAAAGTTACTATGAAATTCTTTTCTGGATTATATCACTGATTAGTAAGCAAACACACAACGTTTTATCAAGTATTCAACACCTTCATTGTTTCACAACAACATAAAACAATATTCTGTATCTAGAATTTTTTGAAATAGCTTCAGAAACTTCAACGTTTGATCGCAGAAATTTTCTGCATAATACAGCGTTTAAAAATAACCTACAAAATGTTTCTATTCAAAACAACTTAAAAAGTTTATTTACCAATAAAAATCACTTCACTTTTATTTACACGATTTTAAGTTCACGATACAGCATTCTGTTTACAATTAATTAATCTATTTTAAAATAATTTGTTTAAATTAAAAAGTATTCCGTTGGTTTTAGAAGAATCGATCGCATTTTAAAATTCTTTTACCCGGAATGTACCTTAAAACAATATAACTTTTAATTTGTATTTGTTGTTCTGCTGTACCTTGCCTAGAAAATACGCAATAAAAATTTTATATAGTTTAAATCAGGTGTGCCCAACCCGTCGATCGCGATCGACTGGTCGATCCCGAAGAAATTTTAAGTCGATCCCGACAAATTTCTTTTTTCCATAAAAATATTTTTATATATACAAGATTTCCATAAAAATATTTATTTTAGTTCGAAAATTATCACTAATAATCAAATTTTATCAGAAAATTTCACTTTTTCAATCAATACATGAAAATAAATCGTATTAGTTTTTCTAAATTCTAAGAAATTAGTACCAGAATCATACAAGACTAAAATTGAACGTTTGATGGATTTTTCTTTTGAAAAAAAAATCGGAATTACAAAGATGAAAAAAAAGTTTAACGTTACAACAAACTTTGTTAAAAAAAAGTTGTAGTAAATCAACAATGGCAACGATTGCATCGCTACGTGTTTGTCGAATATTTATTCAGTCACAGACGGTGAAATATTTAAAGAAGCCTTTTTAGCAGCAGCAGACAGCTTGTTTCAAAATTTTAAAAATAAAACTGAGATTGTTAATACAATCGATGACATGCAACTTTCCAGACAAACTGCAACAAGACGAGTTGAAACCTTGGCAATTGACTTGCGATCACAGCTTAAAAAATATTTTAAAAATTGTGCCTGGTTTTCACTTCAATTTGATGAATCTACTGATAATTGTGATATGTCTCAGCTTAGCGTATTTGTACGCTTAGTATTTTCCTGATTCAACTTCAAAGGAGGGATTTGTTAAAATTCTGTCATTGAAACAACGAACCAGAGGAGAAGACGTTTACAATATTTTTAAATCTTTCGTATTATCTGAACAGCTTCCCCTTAAGAAGCTCGTTTCCATTACTGCGGATGGTGGTCCTTCTATGACTGGTTTTGAACATGGATTTTTAGCATATTGTAAGAAAGATATTGATTTTCCTAATTTCATAACATATCACTGCATAATTCATCAACAATCGTTATGTAGTAAAATGTTGAATTTTGATGATGTTATGAAAGCAGTAATAAAAATAATTAATTCGATTCGGGCGAAAGTTTTACAAAGGAGGCTATTTCAATCCTTTTTAGAATACGTTGATGCAGAGTACGGTGATCTACTTCTCCATAACTCAGTAAGATGGTTGAGCAAAGGCAAGGTTTTGGAAAGATTTCGTAAGCTGTTGCCACATATAAAAGAATTTCTAGACAAAAAATAACGATCCCTAAGCTGTTGTACTTTACGACAAGATTTGGCTGCAAAAATTGGCATTTTTAACGGATCTGACAACAAAATTGAATGAACTAAATTTGGATTTGAAAGGAAAAAACAAAATTATAACCGAAATGATTTCATGTATCGATACATTTAAAACTAAACTGGAATTGTGGATATCTCAAATTAATAAGAAAGATCTGAAGCATTTTTCGAATTTAGCAGACGTAATGAAATCAAATATAGAAATTTGTGATTACCAACAATTCAGTAACATTTTGGAAAGCATTTTCCTGCAATTTAAACAGAGATTTGTAGACTTTGAAGTACTTCGTCCAATTCATTCATTTTTAAATTCACCATTTTCGAAAATAAATATAGAACATATGGCTGCACTTTTCGAAAAAACATTTAGTATGGATGTAGGTAGCTTAGAAATGCAATTGAATATTAATTGAATTACAAAGTGACATTAGCTTGAGATCGCGTGATCAAATTGATATATGAAACTTTGTTTCTATTGAAAAAAATCCACTTTTGAAAGATGTCTATCTTAGAATGCATTCATGTTTTGGATCCACATATTTATGTTTACGTTTAGCTGTAAGTAGTTATGAACCCGAATACTCAAAAATAGCTGATGAGATTCAATGTCAACCATCTCATTAAATAAAGAAATTTCTATTTTTTAAATGAAAACTATTTTTTTGTTTTTTTATTATTGTATTTTACTAGCACGTCAATTTTATTATCGTTTGGTCGATTGCCAAACGTTTAGAAAAAAAAAGTAGCTCTTTGGGTCGAAAAGGTTGGACACCCCTGGTTTAAATGGTTTCGTCCTTCCTAGAAAATAATTATAATGTTATGTTGTGTTTCGTTACGATTTTGTTATAACCCTAACAATAACTTGAATTTTGTTTTTTTCTGCTCAGTTTCTCAACCGTTGAATAATTTACAAATGTTTGAGGAAGAATTGATAAACAGGGAAAATTGTAGGTCAATCTGTTCCAATAGCTAGCCGGAGTTAAGTATGCTACATTCCGTTTGGAATGTACCACACTTTGAAACACTTAAAATTTTGCTTTTGCTATTACCATGTTACACAATAAAGAGAAAGAACAACCACAAAAATCTCTTATCATTATAGATAAAGAACATCCATCTCATCCATCTCGAAAAAACCTATTAAGGAATAACAAATCATTATCATCATTACATACTTGTCCTTCATTTGTTTTTAATGAAAATCATTGAATAGCTTTTCTCTTCGTAAAACAAATCATTTTGATATAAAAACAAAAAAAAGTGCCATTAGCGATCTTCCATTAATTTTATTATATACATTTTTCTCTTTAACAAAATCAAAAAAAAATAGAAACATAACCATTTTTTGTAGCTTTCGCTTTATCTAAAAACATCCATCAATACATTTTCCTCAAACTCATAATTTCCTTTAAATTATTTTGATAATCAAGAAAATAAAATTTAATATATTTTTTTTGTATTAAAATCTCATTTATCATTTTCAGTTTTCTATTCAAAAACATTTTTGTTTAAAAAACAACGAAACATAGCAAAAAAGGATTTTCATTTTTATTTACTTTTCCTTAACCGTCGAGAAAAGTAAAACACTACATTCTCACCACCAAAAACAAAAAAATATTTTCATGAAAATCCTGTTTGTTATTGAAAGTTTCCCTCTTATATTAGGGTGGGATGATAAGAGAGCAAGTAACTGTGAATATATTCGCTGGCTAGTTTTTAGTAAACTGTTTATTTATCAGTACAACCTCATTGCTAAAATAATTGTTTTTCGTGTTCAATGAAACGGAAAAAATGAAATTCTATTAAATAAATAAATAATAATGATCTCATCGTTCATTTATCTAAAGTCTAACTAAACCCCTCCTTGGTTATTAAAAATAATAACAAACAGAAGATTTATCCTTAAACTGTAATTTTTATTTAAAATAATTGTTAAGGTTGGAGGGTACGTGGCAACATTAAAAAAATAATATAAACAAGCTCGTGTGAAAAATAACGCGGATTATTGTTATAATAAAAATATATTATTTTTTTTGTTTATTTTGTTTTTTTCCCTTTGGTAAATTGTTCATATTTTCCCTAGATAATTTGGCAATAAATTATGATTTATGTTCCAATTTATCGGAAATCAATGAATATTGATGATGGAATGAATTTACATAGAGATCAGTTTTATCAATAAATAATAGATTTAATTGTTGTGAATTATGTGAAAAAAAGGCAAATATTTTAAAAACGTTATTCGGATGTTTAACTACATAATATTTGTGTTTGTTTGCTTAAAGTGCGGCATCAACGCCTTATAAACAATTAAAAGAGCTATTTTTCAAACCGTAAGATGTTTCTTCATCATCAATCTTTTGCAAATTCGTTATTGTTGTACAAAATAACGTTATAAAAAAACTTTTTTGTAACACATAAAAAATATTCAATTTTGTATTAGAATAGAATAAAAAAAAATCTACTTTTCCGCACATATGATCACAAAATATTTTTTGCAATTCCGAATCACAATTCAACGTATTTCGATATTGTCAACAATATCAAAAAGTGAGATTTTTCCGCACAGTTTTATTTTTCCGCACTGTTTTATTTTTCCGCACTGTTTCATAGAAAATGGTCTCAATGCTAAGTTGATAATAGAAATGTTTACTTATATTTTAATACTAGGGGGTATCCCGCGGGCTCCGCCCCCAAAAAGTGAGGAAATAGACCTTTAATCATGTACTTTCATCAATTTGTTTCCTCTTTTCTTTTTTAATAAACTTATTATAAAAACCATCTACCAACTTTACTATTTAAGGTAAAAATTATTCCTTTAAAAAAAGGTTATTATTCCTTTAAAAAAAATTCGATCTATTTTTCATAATAAATATTACATATCTTGTGACTAATTCAAAATAAAAAAGGTTTTATTAATAAAACATCAACAAAAATTATAAATATATGTATTATGTAACTTAATTAAAATAAAAAAATAAAATCCCCTAAATGCATTCTATACTTAACTTTTTAACTAACTTTAAAGAACTACTTTATCGATAATTCTAAGTATCCAAAAACAAAATTTTATATAAGTTTTATTTATATATGAATTATTTATTTATATGAATTCATTCAATAATTTTAAAGTTATTTAAAAAAAATAATGAATTTATGAATAAAAAAAAACAATTTTAATGTTATTTAAAATAAAAATTTAAAAACTGCATTATCGTAAAACGAAATGTATGTATGAATATGAATAAAATAAGAGTGTGTAAAAAAACAATAATTTTAATGTTTTTAAAAAAAAAAATAAAAAAATTCGCAATATTTAGATTTCGAACTATCAATCTATAGATCATCAGTCGAGCGCGCAACCAATATACCAAATTGAACTATATTTGGTCTTTAGACTAAAGGATAGATAAGATATCCGTTACGCTTGTATAGAAGGATAGACTTACGGCTATTATATTATATTATAGATGAATGAATGTTGATTGTAAAAAATTTGGTTACAGAATAATTTTGTTTAATTGTGTTTTCGGAATTGCAAAAAATTACGACGCGTGCAGAAAAAACCAACTTTGTGCAACTAGATACACAAAGTACTATTGTATACCTGGCACTCACGCCGCCTGTATGTGAGATTTGTAGTTAAATCTAATCTCCTAAATATAATATTTTTATAGCACTAAAATATCAAAATAATAATTTAAATAACTTTCCATCCCGACTAGAATTTTTTCCTTACTTCCGACGAAGTACCATATGGACCTCGTCAGGTGAAAATGTGGTTAACCTCATTAGGGCAGCCCTGAAGAGATCCACGCTGGGACCACATCAGGACGACCTTATGATCAAAAAATTTATTTTTTATCGGGTCGTCCTGATCATTTCCACGCAAGGAACCTCTCAGGATTGCCTTACGGAAAAAAAAAACAATTTCTCACCAGGTTATCCTCACAAGTTCCAGACTAGGCATACATAAGGACGACCTTATAAAAAATAAATATATTTTTTATCGGGTCGTCCAGACCATTTCCAGGTAAAGAACCTCTCAGGATTTCCTTACAGAAAAAAAAACAATTTCTCACCAGGTTATCCTCACAAGTTCCAGACTAGGCATACATAAGGACGACCTTATAAAAAATAAATATATTTTTTATCGGGTCGTCCAGACCATTTCCAGGTAAAGAACCTCTTAGGATTTCCTTACAGAAAAAAAACAATTTCTCACCAGGTTATCCTCACAAGTTCCAGACTAGGCATACATAAGGGCGACCTTATAAAAAATAAATATATTTTTTATCGGGTCGTCCTGATCATTTCCACGTAAGGAACCTCTCAGGATTGCCTTACAGAAAAAAAAACAATTTCTCACCAGGTTATCCTCTCAAGTTCCAGACTAGGCATACATAAGGACGGCCCTATAAAAAATAAATATATTTTTAATCGGGTTGTCCTGATCATTTCCCCGTAAAGATACTCTCAGGATTTCCTTACGGAAAAAAAACAATTTCTCACCAGGTTATCCTCACAAGGTCCAAACTAGGCATACATCAGTCCGACCTCATCGCAGAAAATTTATTTTTTATCTGGCTGTCCTGATCATTTTCCTGTAAAGAAGCTCTCAGGATTGCCTTACTAAACTATTTCTTATCGAAATTACCTCATCATATCCATGAAGGGAGCCTCTCAGGACTGCCTTTCTAAAAAAAAACTATTTCTCCACAACTACTAAAGAATATATGCACTCCGCCATGTGTATGGCTTCCATTGTAATTTTATACATTCTCTCACTTGTGTGTAGAATGTGACGCAATCGTACATTCTACAACATTTCTATAATTTATTTGTTGGTATAGTATTATCGAAAGGTTAAAATGAGAACAATACATATATAAAATATAAAATAAAAAAATAAGATTTTGCTTTATGTCAATTGTTTTGTTTTTCTATGCTATCTATGATGTATGTATTCAATATATGATGATAAAAACTTTAGCAGACAAACTGGAAATTAATAGAAATATTTTGCACGTGTCTATAATGTTAATTCGTGTTTAATGTTAAGTCGTGTTTAATGTTAACATATTTAAAATTAAAAAAAAAATAATACACAGTAAATAATAAATGTATATTATTGTATGGTGTGAATTGTGTACATTAAAAGCTAATAGAAATAGTTATACAGTGATTCTCCAAAAAAATTCCGGTTTATAAAAAGGTGCCAAATATATATAACTTAGAATTTGTATTTGTTATTATTTTTTTACTTTTACTAAATGTTTTTACCAAGATGTTACGAGAAAATTTTAGGTTACAAAAGAAACGAAAGCTTACTCATGAAAGAGTAACGAGACATCGTAGTGTCCATACTCAAAGTCATATCAGTGATAACTGTATGTCATCAACTACTAATCATCCAAGCCATAACAGAATGGTTGATGAAAATCATGCTTTGGACAATGAAAACTATAATAACAATGATCAATCCTCTAGTGATGAATACACAATCAACCGTTTACTACAAAATACAAAAGAAATTGTTAATAACTTAACCGAAGATGAGACATCATCAGATGACGAAGATTTTTCTGAAGACCAAGATCCTTCTGAAAATGAAATCGTAGACGAAGTAATTAATAATGTAGAATTAAGTGATGATGATTCTGTCGATGACTCCGTACACAATGGAAACGAAAATCAAGAAATGGATGAAGTGGAACAAATTCGTAAGTGGGCTTTGCTACATCCGCCTATTCCTCATGCGCGCTTAGAGTCATTATTGGAAATTCTTCGAAGACCGAAAATTCCAGAATTGCCGAAATGTGCAAAAACATTTTTAAGTACCACAGATATTGATTATGAAATTGAAAAGTTCGACAAATTAGACGATAGTGAGTTTGTTTATTTTGGGGTTACATCTTATTTGCAAAAATCAATTAACTGCAATCTGCATGAAATGGATAGTGTTGAATTGCTGGTGAATATTGATGGTATACCTTTATTTAAATCAAGCTCTAAGCAATTTTGGCCGATTTTGTGCAAAATTTATCATCAATCTGACGCGTACAAACCTTTTCCTGTTGCTGTCTATTGCGGATCTCAGAAACCAAAGAGCGTTGACAATTATTTGAAAAAATTCATAACAGAAATAAATCAACTTCAAACAGGTGGGATAATTGTAAATAATCGTAAATTTCTAATTACTATCAAAGCTTTCATTTGTGACAGACCAGCACGTTCTTTCGTAAAATCTATAAAAAATCATGGAGGATATTGGGCCTGTGAAAGATGTTCAGTAAAAGGTAAACGGAAAGACAATCGAGTAATTTATTCTATAGATGCAAGAAAGTGTATCGCTAGAACTAATGAATCATTTAGACCAGCGTTTCTTAAACTCGGGGTCGCGACCCCAACTGGGGTCGTTAGATTTTTTCATGGGGTCGCGAGAAATTCCCAATTTAAAAAAATATATAAAATATAAATATTAAAAAAATAAATTTTCCCTATATATGTCTTAAATTAACAAACTTTACAAGGTTTTTGAATTCATTTTTCAGGGTTTTAGAATTGGATGACTTTTTAAATTTTGTAATGTTTTAACTTATCTTTTGGTGACATTCTACAATCCACAATACAATTTTGTAGTCGGATCGTTCAATAATTCAATATTCATAATTCAATAATTTATATTTCACAACACCGTTGGCTAATTCAGCCTTTTAACATAAAACTTAAAGATATACAACATATGGACATAAAAGCTCAAGAAGAATTTGCTGAACTATCCTGCCATAGTACTTTGAAAACACTATTTAAGAATCAAATACCAGGAAATTTTTTTGGTTGTCAATTAAAAGGGAGAAACAGTTCAAATTATTTTGACCTTTTCCACCACATATTTGTGCGAAAATGCATTTTCATCCTTATTGTATATATATTAAATCAAAATATCGCTCTCAATTGAGACCAGCGCTTTAGGAAATCTAGCCACAATTAACGTTACTTTGCTCCAAAAAGCAAGCACACCCATCACATTAAAAAATATTTTAATGTTTTATTTATTTTAATACTTAATAATATAACTAGAAAAGGTTATTAATCTTTATTTTTTATTAATTTTCATATTGTTTTAACTAGAAAAATATGGAGAGGCCGAAATCTCACAGCTCTGAGATATCAAGACTTCGGTCTGGGTTAAGGATTTTGATATGGTTTTCAGCAAAAAACTTTTATGAGGACATGGTTTTTAGTTTTGGGCAGCGATGTATATCAAACATAGCTCTTTGTTAAAGTACAAGTATTTTTTTATCTCTGTTTAGAAATTTATTACAAAACTAACACGAAACATCAATACGATGCCAGAAAATTATAACAGATCATAAATTAACATAATTTAGTGAAAAGATGATAAACTCAGCAAACTACTCAAAAATCTCTCCATTTAGCGTTTCGAGAAAATATTACAAAATCAAAAATTCATATTTCTTTCAAAATTCCAAAAATATTGTAAAAATGAAATAAAATCAAACTTTTTTCAAAATTCCAAAAATATTCTAAAAATTAGAATAAAATCAAATGTTTAAACTTTTTCTAAATTCCAATAATATTCCAAAAATTCTTAAAAGTTTCAAACTTTTCCAAAATTCTAAAAATATTGCAAAAATCATTACAAAATCAAAAATTGAAACTTTTTTCAAAATTCTAAAAATTATAATAAAATCAAAAATTAAAATTTTTTAGAAATTCTAAAAATATTCCAAAAATTCTTACAAAATCAAAAATTAAAACTTTTTCCAAAATTCTACAAATATTCCAAAAATTATTACAAAATCAAATATACAAACTTTTTTCAAAATTCCAAAAATATTTCAAAAACTATAACAAATTAAAAAATTTCCATGTCCAATTACATTTTCAATTACATTTACACCATAAAAGCAGCTACATTTTTTTTCAAAAAATTGGCTAAAAAAATAAATGAAATCACTTTTTGACACACTTGACATTATTTTTTTGACAAACTTGTAATGCCATAATTCTCAATAATAATAATAAAATTTCATTTAAACAAATAATTAATTTTATGTTTTTCCGAAAAATTGGGTAAAAAAATCAATAAAAATCTTTCTTTTGACAACACTTGACAACATTTTTTTGACAAACTTATAATGCAATAATCTAGTTTTTGATTTCACATACCAATCCCTATAACCATCAAGGTTTCTCCAAATTTAATGTTCCTACTCGTAATCACTTAAAATGGACGTTTTTAAGCCAAAAATATGAAAATTTGTTGTCTTTGACACACTTAATGATTTTTGACACACTTCCGGTACAGCTATCGAACACAGCGTCCTTTCGGACCTGTCCCTTGAGTATACCTATTTTTAGAAAAAAAAATTTTTTGAAATCCCTCCAGCGGTTTTCCCTACAGCGTAGGTAATGATGGACGGCCGGCAGACAGACATACATTTTTTTTTTGCTTTTTTAGAATCAGTAGGCTCTAAAACGTCGAGAAATGCCAAAAAAAGTGGGGGTAAGAATTTCACTTTTGGCTCATGAATGTCATACTTAGGTCTTTCAGTCCAAAGTAATGTTATAAATTTTTATTTTTATATTAGCTGAAAATAAAATAGTTTTTGTTGTTTAATTAAACGTTTTTTTTTTAATAACGTTTATTTGTCAAAAAAAATATAAGTGGGTCGCCAAAATATGGCATTTAAAATTTGGGGTCGCAATAGAAAAAAGTTTAAGAACCGCTGATTTAGACAACAAAATAATCCACAGCATCACACCGGACAAACTCCTCTGTGTAACATAAACCCTCCAATTGATGTAATACATACATTTGTACTAGACTCAATGCATTTAGTTTACCTCGGAGTGGTTAAAAAAATTATTACTGAATATTGGTTGACAGGAAAAATTAAATGTGTCAGACTGAGCAAAAATATGCAAGACCGATTATCTGCTTTACTCATAACGTTACAACGTCAGATACCTACTGAATTTCAACGGACCACCAGAACGCTTTCAAATATTAATAAATTTAAAGCGA
The DNA here is from genome assembly GCA_963693315.1 of Diogma glabrata. Taxonomy (NCBI): domain Eukaryota; kingdom Metazoa; phylum Arthropoda; class Insecta; order Diptera; family Cylindrotomidae; genus Diogma; species Diogma glabrata. The sequence continues at coordinate 118,193,959 of OY856186.1, forward strand.
TCGAATTTCAGTTTTTATTATTGTATGCTGGACCCGTTATATTCAAAAGAGTATTATCTGAAAATGTATATAGTCATTTCTTATTGCTTCATGCAGCATGTAGGATTGCATCTTCTAAAGAACTTGCAGTCGAAAAAAATCAAGAAGTTAAGTTTTTATTAACGAGATTTGTGCATATAGCAAAATATTTATACGGAAAACAGTGCTTAATTGGTAACATGCATAGTCTCATTCATTTAGCTGATGATATTGCTTACATGGGATGTCCAATTTCCGAGATAAACGCATATCCATTTGAAAATGCACTCGGAAAGCTAAAACAACTGATTCGTAATGGTAACAAACCCTTGTCACAATTATGTCGTCGAATGAATGAAATATTTTTTTCTAATGTTGAAAAAATGTTAATTCCACCTTCTTTCAAGTTTTGAAACGATCAAAACCTGACAGTACTGGTAAAAAAATTATCACTAAAGTAAAATATAAAGGTATTATAATTACAGCTAAAGAGCCGAATAATACTGTCTTACTAGAGAATGGAACGATTATACAAATTAATAATATGTATGTATTCTCTCCCGAAGATGCGAATACAATACATGTGTCTGGGCCTATTTTGAAGAAATTAAAACCCTTGTATACATATTCATGTGATGCAAGTGTATTGGAAATGTGGAAAGTAACCAAAAAAAATACAGAAACTATTTCTTTTTTTTTGACAAAAATAAAGAAGAAAATGGTAACATTTGATATCAGCAGTGAACATGAAGAGCTAGTTTATACCATGCCATTACTTCATATGTAGTTTCTGTGTATTATTGTTTATAAAATTAAGTCGTTATTCATCAATAATAATTAATATTAAGTCATTCATTTCTATTTATCATTTGCTTATAACACAAAATAATTTCCTGTAATTCTTATATGAATTATTGATTTTCATTTGACATTATTTAGTGCGTAATAAGTGAAATAATTTATTTTTTCTTTAAGATTTTGATAGAGCCTTCATATATTATACATATATTGTTACCAAGTATGTATAGAGAAATGTGTTGCCGATGGTGATCAGAATTATTGCTTTTAAAGTATAGAATAAACAAAGCATACTTGTTTGGACTTGTCACTATACATATAAACACCTATAGACAACCGCAGAGACAAAAAATGTGCATTTATCTTAGTTCGTCATGAGGCGTTGGTCGATCGACATATAAACACAGAAAAAATTGTCAGCGACAGTGAAATTTGATACGTTAACGTTAAAAGTATTAATTTTATACGTGATTGTTGGTGATTGTTAATAATTATTACTGTTTTTGTTATGGACTAAATTTTTATATTCATTATATGATTATAATATATTATGTACTAAAAACTGGTTATATTATAGTAAAAAATAATTATCTTCATTCAAAGCCGGTGAGTAAAATCAATTATCAAAAATAAAATTAAAAATGTAAATATTTTTGCAGATTATCTTACAATTGAAATATATTTAAATATCAAAAGAAATTAGCTATATAAAAAATAAATTTCAGATTTGCTTTTTCAAAAAAAAAAATTTTTTTTTATTTTTGTTTAGAGAAATAAAAATTAATGTGGAGTTCTTTCAGGTTTTTGATGTACATCAATTTTTAACTTGTCTGAAAGAACGGACAAACCACATGATTTTCATTATTGTTGTATTGGTAACAAAACAAAATATTTTCGATTTAAATTTACATTAAAATAATTGTGTAAACATAAAATATTTATTCACTTTACGCAGAATTTATGTTTAATTTTATAAAATTCACCTAATAATCACAAAAAACTATCCACAAATAATAAATTCAAAAAATGGCGTCACGTTTGTTATTGTTTTTATACGTGTGTGTTTGTATTAGTTTTTGCTGGAAGACGAATTTATCAAAAAATCTCAATTTCATAAAATTGATGTACATCAGAAAAAACATCAAAAATTTGGTCTGAAAGAACACGACCAATTGATTTACATCAATTTTTTTTGATGTACATCACTTTTTTTGGTCTGAAAAAACTCCACATAAAATTTGTCGTATATCAATGATAATTATTTTACCAATTTTAGTATAATTTATTAAAATTCATAGGTTACACATGTGATAATGAAAGAAAATTTTATTATTATTGGATAGTTCAAATTATAATCATATTATCTCAATTTACAATAATGATTTCATTTTGATAGATATGGACTACAATTATAGAATCGTTGTATTTGAAGATGATTCGGAAAGAGGCTCGAAGAAGGTTTTTGATATTATACCAATATCTTGGTTAATTTACAAAGAATCAGAGCCAAATCAAATGTATTGTAAATTCATGCCACCGCCATATTCAACGTCGAGAATAAATAAGTTGAAACGAATGGTAATTAATAACAGCAAGCCAGATGCGTCTTGGCCAACTTATGCTATTGATATAAAAGGAAGAGCCAGTAAGTATTTCATTGTTGTTTTCTTATGCTATGTATACAATTAATGATAAAATTTTTCATTACTTATGTAGAAACATATCAAGAAGCGGAAGATAAAGTAATGTTACTGCATAAAAAAGATAATGTTTATACCAGTGATTCTGGAAAGACGGCAGCAATAAATGGAGAAGAGGATCGAAAAGCATTGAAATTTAAATCTATTTCTGTTAATTCAAATTCGCTGAAACGAAAATTGAAATCATCGGCAATCAATTTAAATAACGATCATCCTAAAAAACGGGGTAATTTTTCAAAATACTTAACTTGAGCAGAACAATAATTTATAGTTTGTTCGATTTTTTTTATAGTTTCTCAGTCATCAAGTGATGAAAATAGTCTTTCATCAGATAATGAAGTAAGAAATATAAAAAAAAACCAAACTCTGTAAAAAATCTAATAACCTCTTACAACCACTTCGAAACGATTCTTCTTCTAATAAGGATAGTGACGATCATCCTATGAATCCTAAATTACCATTGTCTCCAAGAATTACTTATCAAGAAAAGCAGAAAGAAAATGAAGAAGTTAGAGAAGAAGTATCTCATTGTGACCGTAATGAGACAGAAGAAGACAAAACAGGTAGAAGAAGTTAATGTTTTCTATATAAATAAATAATACATACTTTGATTTTATTGATATAAGTCTTTTAACTTTCATCAGTTTATTCTATAAATTCAAGAATAACTCATCAACAAAAACACCAAGAAGATCAAGAAGTTAGAGAAGAAGTGTCTCATTATGATCGTAATGAGACGAAAGATGACAAAACAGGTAGAAGAAATTAAAGTTTTCTTTATACATAAATAATACAATTTTTTTGATTTTATTGATATATTTATTTACTTTCATTAGATTACTTGGTTAATGTGATGACTAAATATTATCAAAGCTTGTCAAATAAGTTAGCTGCTATCAATGGAAAACTCACAGATGTTATTGTTCGAATAGAAGTGACAGAAGAACGTATTGCTAAATTACAAAAAAATATAGATAGTGACATAATCGAAAACATCAACAATAATAATGACCAGAACATTGAAGAAATTCAGCAAAATAACGAAAGTTTCACATTACCAATTGCAACCTTAGAAAAATTCATTGAGTTTGAAAAAAAAATAACAACTGATCATTCTTATCGAAGAAAAATTGTAAGTACATATTTCTTTTTAAATAAGTATAATTATTAGCACTATTTAATTCTTTGTTGAAATTAAATCTTAAGTTAATTATAAAGCATTTTTTAACTAACTAAAAAAAATGAATAGAATTCTCAACTGAAATTTTAACATTAAAAATTTTGATTCATTCATTGACAAAAAATGATGTATTTTACTATAAATTCCAAAAACATTCTTAAAACGTTATTTTCATTATTTCTCATCTCTAGTTTATTTTAATTATTGATTGAAGGTTGATTTTTAATTGTAATATTTTACATAATCATTCTAAATCAAATCATAATATAGCTTAAGATTTTGAATTCAAAATTTAATTATTTAGTTATAATATTCAATGATTTAAACACTAATTTATAAACTTTTGTTTTTTCGTTGATTGAAATTTATTATTTCTTTCATTTCAATACTCCCAGGTCAACGATTTTCTATGCAATAAGAAATTAATTACTTTTGTTTTAGATTCTTCGTTTAATCCGTATGGTAGATGACAATGTTGGGATAACTCGTAATGTTGGATGCATAATGCGAACATATTTTGCCAGAGACGTAGCGCTACAATTTACTTCAGTAAAAAAAGTTGGAGAAAAGATCGTTTTTGCACAAACTAATTTTTTCCAATGCTTATCTGGTAAATTTTGAGAAATATTTAAAAACTAAATTTATTAAAGATAAAATGTTTAACTTAAAATTTAATTTGATTACAGAAGTGTTAACTAAAAAATATTCAAGTGATCAATCGCATCCATTTTCAGAGGGTAAAATCAAAAAATCTTTACAATCAGTTATCAATAATGTCAAAGATTGGGATGGACAAAGATGCGTGAGGATTAACAGAGTTGCGGATAAAAATGCTGAACCCACAAAAAATACTGAACTCACAGAAAATACCAAATAACATGAAAGTGTGGTAACCTCATTTGGAGATTCCCTATATATATGTAGTTAAGATGAACTTACTTGTGAGTTGTTCCGGGTTCTCAGTTTTGTTAGTTTTCACAAAAACCGCATTAATATAAATAAATTTGTAGTTTTATTTGCTTCTTTTTCTTTTTGTTATAAACTTTGATGTGAACAATTTTTTAATTTAAATGTAATTTTTTTTGAATTTATTTTTATTTTCATAGACTTAAAATGTTAAACACTATTTAATTCAAGTATAATTTTTTTGAATTTACATATATTTATTTTTCATAGACTTAAAATGTGGAATACTATTTAATCCAATAATAATTTTTTTGAATTTAATTTTTATTGGACAATTAATATTTCAATAAATTAATATTTAACAGTTAATAAAGTATTTCATAAATTAATCTTAACTCGCTTGTTCAAAATTATTACGTTCCTGGAAATGAGATAGGGACTACAAAAGGTAATTTAGGTAAGGCAATCCTGACGAGCATTATGTAAGAATTTCTTTACAAGGACCATTTCGGAAAACCCCGATCAGGACCATATAACACGTTCCCGATCAGGACTATATAATACGTTCCCGATCAGGACCATATAATACGATCCAGACCAGGACCGTGTTAGACGATCCAGATCAGAACCATGTACGAAGATTCAGATCAGGACTATATAACGTAATCCTCATCAGGTCCATGTAAGGTAATCCTGATCAGGACCTCATGGGTCATATGCGTTACATCCTTATCAGGTCCATGCTAGGATATCCTGAGCTATACCTTATCAGGTTGCAGGGTTAACCTTATAATGTCCTCGTCAGGACCTTACAAGAAATTCTAGTCGGGATATAGTAAAAACAACTTAAACACAACCCAAAATCATTTGAATTGCAAGAAAAAACAATTTTTTGGGGTTTTCAAAGTTTACAATTTTGACAGCTATTAGTTGGATTATTATGTTTTTTAGAAATCCGTAGTTGGATTGTTGTTTATTTTTTCGAGCTAGTATAATTTACAACTATTACAACGAAGAAGGCGCACTTTAATTATTTAAATATCTTAAATTTGTTTATAACTTTGTTAAATAAATGATTAAATTAACAATTAAATAAATATTTATAAATTTTATGCATTTGTTACAAAAAATAGTGTGCATTACTAGTGCAAATGCGTTTTCCAAACGCGAGTTATTGCAGCACTCCCTACGGTCATGTTGCAAACTAACTCTTGTTTGGAAAACGCATTCGCACTAGTAATACAATCTACTATTTTTTCGGCAAACGGCTGTTATATTTAACTTTACTGCCGCCAGGGAGAAGGCTAGTCTTACTTTTTTGACACATTTTGATTTTCGTATATAGTTGTCGGCCTCCCTACGGTTGGCCGCCAAACTATAGACTCAACACAAAAAGTAGCTCTCTAGCTCTTAATTAAAAAATATACTATTTTTTTTGTAAATTGTACAAGAATTTTGTAATTTTAAAATTTAAAAAAATTACAAATTTCGTACATTTATTTTAACGTCTGTCTTGTGGCGACTTCAAGCTAATACAAATACGGATTGGATTCTACTAGACAAAAAGCAGCATTCAATGAATTCCAACAAATAGTGGAATTAGCGATCAGCAGACCATCCTTTTCTTCAGTATCTTGTCCTCTGCACATGGTGGCGGCCATGTGAAGATTATCGAAGGTTTAACACGGTCACAAAACCTGAACGTTATCCTTTACGCCACATTCAAAACTTCTCCATGCATTTATACATGACTTTAAAATATTCAAAATCGATCTCGACAGAACGTACCATCTCATTCCCGTCCCACCTGAGGACGCTGAAACGCCACTACACCATTTGCATATTCAAAACCATCCGAATGCTATTTGGTCTTCGCAATGTCGCTCACGTTTCAGCGATTAATGAACGAAGTACTTCCAGATCTAGACTTTGTTTTTGTCTGCATAGACGACATTTTTGTGGCAACCCCATCTGAGGAACAAAACACAAACTTACCTTGGATCAATTATTCCAAAAGTTAGTGGAGTTTGATATTCACATCAAAACATCCAAATGCATCTTTGGTGCAACTTCTCTTGATTTCCTCAGTCAAAAGATCACTCCTGATGGCATTCTCCTATCTGATGAACGCGAATTAAGGCAATTAGAGAATTTCCAGTTTCAAACTCAATAAAAACCATTTAGGGTTTTGTTGGTTTGAAACTACTTCCACCGATTCATTCCACAGCTCGCTGAAACTTTGACTCCAATTAATTCTCATTTGGCTTCTCTTTTCAGGATGCCCAAGACAGCAAAAAACTTCACTTGGCCTGGTGAATGCGACGAAGCATTCATGCACGTCAAGAATGAATTAGCCACAATAACACTTCTCCATCAAGCACTAAGGCCTAAGCGACTCAAAATTTAGTATCACTACTAAATACTAATGCATCAAACACTGAGGTCGGCAGAGGTCTAGAGCAGTTTAACAATAAGTGTTGGGAGTTTCTATAGGATTCTTTTCAAAGAAACTCTAGAATACAGAAAAAAAATATTCCGCAGTTGATAGGGAATAACTGGCAATTTACCTAGCAATCGAATACTTCAGGTATTTTGTCGAAGGTGGAGATTTCATTATTTACACAGATCAGAGGCTTACCTCTGACTCGAGTTATCCAATCCAAAACAGAACGCAATCCAAGACAATCACGTCACTTTGACTATATTTCACAATTTACAACGGACATACAGCACATTCATAACAAAGAAAATGTTGTGGGAGACACAATTTCTCGCACTACAGAATCAAAATCGGCGACAGGCGAGACCAACTTGGACTACAAAATAATCATGCAAGCACAAAAAGCAGACGTGGACTTCAGAATTTAATTTTTGGTCTCAGACGTTACATTAGTTCCAACATGAAACTAGAACTTTTCAAATTACCTGGACTGGATATCACTTGCGAAACATCTACTGGGCACAATCACCCATACATCGCAGAAGCACTACGTCGAATAATTTTCGAAACAATACCTGTTACATACTGGTGTCCGTGCTATGCGTAAATTAATAACAGAACGTTAGTTTTGTCTTTGTATAAACAAAAACGGACCAAGTGGGCGAACTCTCGTTTATCCTGATAACGTCTCCAAGTTCAACGTCACAACAAATTGCCTCATGGACAATTTGAAATTCTATCCGAATGATTTGAACACACTAACTTAAATACAGCAGGACCACTTCCACCTTCAAACGGATTTCAATACTTACCTTAGTCGATCATTTCTATCACTGACCCAAAGCTTACTGCATGACCAATATATCTGCAGCAATCATTGCCACAACATTTGTAAGCAACTTTGTAGCACGATTCGGCGTTCCTCTTCATTAGGGATTGCAATCCCGTGAATTTTTGCTTCACAAATCCTGGGATTCGTAAAACAAAAAATTCCGGGATTGCAATCTCTACTTTCCATATTACCACTGATCAAGGAACATAATTCGAAAGCAAACTTATCTCAGAATTAACACAACTCCTCGGCTACAAACAACGAAAGATTTAAAGAGCTCACCAGCGGAAATAGTTTATGGACAAACGATCAAACTTCACCGAGAAGTTCTTCATCGAAAATCCTGCTTTACCTATTCCAACTACAGACACAGATATCGATCATCGATCGATCATCTACGTAATACTATCGATTATCGATCATCTACGTAATACTAATACTAATGCAAAACCTCATTGTAACACAACCACGCCCCACAAAACAGTGTGATATATTTGTCCCTAAAACATTGGACAACTGGGAATACGTTTCGTCAGACAAGGTGTGCATAGGATTATTACCCCCATACAAAGGTCCGTACTGCGCCGATTTTGCAAACACTAAATTAAACCGATCAAAGGCAAATACACAATGTTTCAATTGATATAGATTGAAACCAAAATACGGAATCTTATCCGCACACGAACATACGACAGGAATCGAACCTAGAAAAACAGTTCGTATTGCTATAAAGGCCTTGCTTTGCCTACGGAAAACCTCACTCGCGGGGGAGTCCTGTGGCAACTCATTGGCATGGTTGTTAAATATTTACATCTACATTCTACAACTTTGTTTTTATAATCGAAATCAAAAAATATTTGGTTGAATCACATTTTTTTTTACAATTTATAAAATAATGTACTATATTATTTAATTAGGAGCTAACGCGCTACTTTTTGTGTTGAGTTTATAGTTTGACTATAGACAATTATAGACGATACACAAAAAGTCACTATAGCTCCGAATTAAATACACTTTTTATTTCACCACAATTTTAATTTGTGTGAAGTAATGCAATCAATCGAGAAAAGAAATCTTACATAACCCAAATTTTGTTTTTTCTTTTGTTTTGGACCATCCTCTATCTAAATAGCCAAAAAAAAATACAAATGCTGACTTTTCACACTTTGTTTTTTAAGTTTGTTGGGAGCATACAGACTTCATGCATTAATCAATTTTAATGACACTTTGAAAAAAGATAGAGACTTAAATAACAAAGTACTGAATAGTTTTTGAACAATATTGGGATAAATGGTAGGGGGTCGCCCGAGCACCTGTTTATTGTGTCACCATTTTTTCAATGTTTGTTGGGAGCATACAGCATTCGTTCGTGAATGAATTTTGATGACACTTTGGAAAAAGATGCAAATATGTATGACAAGGAACTGATTAGTTTTTGAGCGATAGTGAACAAATAGTGAGTGGGGTGTCCCAAACACCTATTTTTTTGAAAGCTCAATAACATCTGTACCTGATAATCGAATTGGATGAAACTTTGTACATAAGCATATAGTGCGGTGTACAACAGTTCTGCATCCCAACTTCCGTTATTTTACTTCCAGCAAAAATTTGTTTTTGTAATTTTTTGAAGTTTTTTCAGAATCGTTCACACTACAGCCTACAATAATGAAGTGATTATGATGAAACCTATGGAAAAGATTTTAATTAGTGTGAGAAGATAATTATCATCTTTTGGAACATATTGATTAAAGTGGCGGGGGTCTACCATACAACTGCTGACTTTTCACACTTTGTTTTTAAAGTTTGTTGGGAACATACAGACTTCATTCATTAATCCATTTTAATGACACTTTGAAAAAAGATGGAGACTTAAATGACAAAAAAATGATTATTTTTTTTATAATATTGGGATAAGTGGTGGGGGGCCTCCCGAACACCTGTTTATTGTTTTAATGTTTGTTTGGATGAAACTTAGTACATACACATTTAGTACGGTTCACAACAGTTCTACATCCCAACTTCCGGTTTGTCATTTCCGGCAAAATTTTTTTTTTTACTTTTTCTCGTGCCAAAGAATTTATGTTTGTTGGGATACTACTGCTCCTTTTAATATTTTTATAATTAGAACTACGCGAAATCTACAACATTGGTTAGCTGTTAATTAAAGTATTTGATGGATATTAGCTCATTATATATCCAGAACACTATGTTTCCAGAGCTGTGGTGAAGTTTGCCTATGCATCAGCGTCGCAATATTTTTTTCGGCAAACGTTTAAATTTTTTATAAATATGAAATTATGTATATTTCAAAAATTTATAAATATGATTCATTATCGTCATAATTACGTCCAAAAGGTAAAAAACATTTAAATTTGTATAAATAAAATTTTTTCTTAAAGCAAGCTCCAATTAAAAATTTCATTATGAATCAAACTATTTGTTATAGTTTCTGGTCATAGTTACATACAATAATTTAAAATTTCATAATCCAATCAGAATCCATTTCTTATTTTTTGTTGTTATAGTTATACAATTTGTTTGAAAAATAAAAAACTAGCAAATAACAAATGCTACTTTACTGCCGCCGTAAAATAAAATAAAAATGGCGTTACTTTTGCAGCCGCTTTGATTATAAGTCAAAAAAGTAAGACTTTAACTAACTCTCTAGCGGCAGTAAAGTTAAACTTTACACCCGTTTGCCGAAAAACAATATTTTAATAAAAGTTACAGTTGCGTTTGCATAGCTCAACACGCGCACATATTTAATAAAGACGGAAGGAAGAAAAAATAAAACACAATAATAACATATATGTTTTACACTTGTTGTAAACGCTTGGTATGGTGTATCGAGCGTATACAAGTGTAAAACAAATATGTCATTCAACGAATTACGCCAAGCGCATACAGTAAAAAGTGTAAATTTTATAAACAACAATAACACGTAGCTTCGTGTTATCGTATTCAGTGGTTCTTAACCTTTTCACACTCGCGGCCCCCTTAAAAAAAGTTTTTGGCAGTCGTGACCCCCTTATAATAAAATATTCTCGCGGTCATTATATAGAGTTAACTTTATTATAGTTCTGTTTATCTGTGTCTAAAGGTTTGAAATCATGCCATGCTTTGACATTTCATTTTTTATATGTAAAATGAAATTTTACTTGATATGAAGACGAAATTTTCTAATCGTCCAAAATTTATTTCTGTTTGGCACTAATAAATTTGATAAATTTTATTCCGTGTTTAATTTCAAAATTATGAAAAAACATCTTCAAAAATACTTCTATGCGTTTGGAAAAAATTAGATAAAATGATGGAAGAGCGTGTCTTCCTAACAATTGTTCTTCTGCATCCTAACTGCCGCTATGTTACTTCGTATGTGTTGCATAAAGTCGAAATATAGTGATCCAAAAATGATACGCATTACTGTCAGTCGTTAAAAAGTATTTATTGACAAATAACTGCATTCACATTCGTACACCTAGATTTAAAAAACGATTTTGATTTAAAAAATCTGGTAATATTTCGCAACCCCCAAGCGGGCCGCGGCCACCTTGTTAAGAATCCCCGGGTATATTATCCAAATCAGAACATTATTTCAAATGCAAAAAGTAAGACATTTTTATGTTTCAATAGAAAGCCTGGAAATACCATTTTTGGCAGGACGCCTGTGTTTAATTTGATCTTAATTTTAATTATCCTATGCCCTTCAAACAAAAACTTACCTTATATTAGTTAAGATAACCACTAATTGCAATTGATTAACTTAATCTAATGGAATGATAACAAAAAGTAGCATCTCCAAAAGTAATGCTACACCTGAAGCTTAAACTTAAGCCCATGATCCTCATACTTCTGTACACAATGGAGTTGGAAAAACTTTCTATTGTCGATTTTATTTTTGGCCCCGGAGACCAAATTAAATTTTTTGTGTCTGATGGTGACATTTACAAGACAGTTCCAAATACGGTTTTAAAGTTGCAATGATTGCATCCCTTAAATCAGAAAGACTGACGATTCTACATTGATATAATAGGTCCTTACCCCAACACGAAGTCCGGTAACATAGAACTTATGATTGCCTTAGACCACTAGTTCCTTTTTCTATTTTCTTAACGAAAACTTACCACCGAGTATATTTGCAAACGGCAAATATCCACCGTTTGAAGTGCTTTTGGTTGTCTAGAAACAGTTGTTTTCGAAAATGCTAATGCTCCTCTGTGCATCATATATGTTGTTCTATTACTATGCATGATTCTCCATCCTACTCTTTGATCACACGCTTGAATTATCCTGAGGAGACCGTTGAAGCTTTTACGCAAGGCCTGGTTCGCGATTTGTGAGCTCTAACGCGCGTTTTTGGTGAAATTGTTTTTCGTCAAAAGTTTTCGTTTTGACGCCGGCAAGCAGCAAAGTGCCAAATTGGACTTGTTTTTACGACGACGGGATATATATCATTCTAAAGACATCCCATAGATTTGTGCTTCATTCTGGGTTTTACATTCCCTTACTGTTAGAACGATTCCATCAACTATATAAATATTTTTAAGCTGGATTACCCATCTTTATTTCTCTTTTTGCTTGTCTTTTGCCCTTGGCCTTTTAGTGTTTTTTTGATAAACCTGGGTAGTTCAGTCGGTTGCTGTTGTTGTAGCGACGTGTTTGGTGCTAATCCTCCGGCTCCATGTCCAGGTTCAGGAACTCTGCTACTGCCCTTGGGCGGTACCACAAATCTTCCTTCGTCAAGTTTGTAAAATTTGCAAGACAATTAAATAGGTGGTCTACATCGTGTGGCGTGTCTTCACATGCGGGACACTTGTCAATAATTTCAGGTTCAACTCTGCTCATGTAGTTGTTTAGAATGCGTGACCAACCGGATCTTAGTTGAGCTAGGATGGATCTGGTGCTACGGGGTAGTTGGACCTCTTCGGCAGCTACTTTTGGTGGCTTTCTATTCAAAACACGATTTGGAATATAGTTCTTTACTGTATTTTCAACCGTTTTGGTGTGGTGTATTTTTAAGCCAGTTCTATATGTACATTCGTCTATGTTACCAGTAATCTGGCTATCTCTGACATCTTGCAGAAAGCATCTTGCTGTCTTCCTTATGTCTCTAGGTGGTTCGATTGTAGTTAAGGTGTCATTGCAAGGATGTTGCTCTTTGTGACAGGCTAATAGATATTGTTTGGTTAGCATTTCATTATGTTCACGGACCGGCAATATGTTACTTTCCTCGTGCAAGTGATCTCGGTGAGCCATCAGGTGACATCCGGTTGCGGTTCCCAAGGCAGAATTTTGTGTTGTTTGTAACTTATTCCAGTGAGTGTTGGCAACTTGGGGGGTCCATATAGGTGCAGCATAATTTAAAATAGGTCTCCCTATTGCTTTGAATGTTGTTATGATCGTGTTTTTATCTTTGCCCCATGAACTACCCGCTAGTGCTTTTAATACGTTATTTCTGTTTTTCAATCTTGAGTTTATTTCTTGTGCATGAGCGTTGAATTTAAGCAGTGGGTCGAATGTAACACCCAACTGTCTCGGATTTTTTACTGTGGGAATAAGTATGTTGTCTATGCAGATGCTTAGTGTTGAATTTACCTCCTTCGTCCATGTGGTGAAAAGTGTAGATGTAGACTTTTCAGTGGAAAGTTTTAGTTTTCTGCTTTTAAACCTATCATTCAGAATATTAAGGTTTCAGGATATTTGTGAGTTGTTGCAGGTTATTTCCTGTTGCAAGCACTGTGCTTCAGTTCAGTCGGTAGGGCATGTTAGTTTGTATTTCTAAGTTTGGGTTCCAACAGTTGCTTTCATTTCTTTTGATGCTTATTCTACTCAGGAGTCAGGAAGAATGTAGTAAGCAAGAGTTTTTTTTTGTTCTGTCCTGCAATGGCCAGAATATTATATGACAATTTTAGATCAAGTTTCCAATTACTTTGTAGAGAGTAATGAAGGAGAGTGAGACAGAGAAGGAGAGTGAGACAGAAAAAAAGAGAGAGAGATAGAGATAGAGAGAGAGAGCGAGAGAGAGAGAGAGAGAGAGAGAGAGAGAGAGAGAGAGAGAGAGAGAGAGAGAGAGAGAGAGAGAGAGAGAGAGAGAGAGAGAGAGAGAGAGAGAGAGAGAGAGGGAGGGAGGGAGAATGCGAAAGAATAAAGTCAGGTCCAATTTCGTTAAAAGAAAAATTCAAAAACGAAAACATAAACGAAAAAAGTTTGCTTTTTCAAACCACATCTGAAAAAAATATTTGACACTACAGAGTCTTAAAAAAATTGAAAGCAAATGCTATCATTTCCTTGCAAATAAATTTGACAATAAACGACTTTTTTTAGAGTATAACGCAAGTATGCCTCGGTATCATAATAAACTTACAATAACTTTTCAGAAGGAATGTTTAAGGTTAACTTTTAATGTGCTGGAGGAACGAATGTTCTAGTTATAACCTTCTATTATAGTATATCCATTTCATTACAAGAAACCTTGTCACATCTCTATATTTTCGGACAACAAATTTAATACAACGTCTACAAATTTACCGTCGCCCAAAGAAAAGATAATAAATTATAGAAATATAGTGAATTATGTAAATGTTAAAGATTATTTACGAATATAAATTATCAAATAAAACTTTAGTTTAGGAAAAAAAAACGTTAGAAAACATCCATCTCATACCACGAATTAAAGATGATATCATGAAACTTCATATTAAATTTATACATTTTATTTTAATTCATATTACATAAAAATAATTTATCTATATATATCTCCCTTACTTTTATCCATATTCTAATCCAACAACAACCATACTTTCAAATTCTTGATCAATCTATAATAAAAACAAACAAATTTCCCAAACATTTTAATTCACGCTGTGAAATAATAAAATAAACATAAACAAACCAAACAACACACGATTTTTTTTTAATGATAAAAAAACATCCAGCATTTTTTTTTATAATATGATGGAGGATTCATTGATTAAATTGATAGATTAAAACAACAACAAAAAATAACATTTATTTATTGATATATCGTAACGAGATCTATGAAGTAAAAAACAAACCTATTGTTTCATAAATTATTTATGTTGTAGTTTTTTTATATAAACAACAAACCAAACAAAAACATGTTGAAGTTGGAAACATTTTGATACGGGTGATAAAGGGTTTTTCACACGATTATTGTAGGGTATGGTGGGTTTGATTCAGATTCCAGATATTAAAGTGAGATATATGAATTTTAATCGGAAAACGTTTTGTAGTTTAAAGATTGATCAAATAACTTTAACCAAAGAAATCGTTCATCGCTTTAATGCATTTATTTATTTGTAACTTCCTTCTATTGTAGATTAATAGAAGAAAAACGTGTTATGGACCATTGTTTCTCCGCGGATCAGAAAAATAATTTATTCCACAGTTCTTTCAGAGCGAGTAACTTAAAAATATATAATATTCCCAAATGAAAATAAAAAATATCATTCCTACTTCTAAATCGAAATTAATATTTTCTTACAAATACTCACAAATTGAATTTTTGCTTCAAATTTGATGCTTTTCTTCGTATTAAAAATTAAAATAAATTTATTTTTCTGAATGTTTTTCTATCGAAATGAAATAACAAGACGTTAGATTACTATTTTACGCCTTAAAGCGTTAACATTTGAGACAACATAAGATAAAAGAAAAAAAAAATACTGAATTTTTTTGAAAAACTGTTTAATCTAAACATTTTTTTGTTAGTTAGTAAATTAATATAAAAATAAAATTAAATAAATTGGTTGCTATAGAAATTTAGAAAAAAAACAAAATATTACTTAAATTTAACCATTTTTGTAAAAAATATTTTACTAACATATTTTGTAAATTCATATATATATTTTTTCTCTGTAAACAATACAGAATCTTACTCGTACAAAAAACTTTATATGTAATTCGGGCATTAAGCATCTTGTTTACTTTCGAGCAGAGATCCATTTTTATTTTGCCTTCAAACACTTTTTGTCTTCCAAAATAAAATGCATAAAAATAAAAAAAAACACTCTTAAATATCTAAATTTTATTTTCTAATTTTTCACCATCAGATATTTTAATTTAATTTTTTTTTAATAAATAAATAACTAATAAAATAAAGTTGTCTACAGGGTCTACAAAGAATACGCTTTAGATTAAAAGAAAGGTCGCAATAGAACCTTAAAATATTTATTGGTCCGTAGAATGAAATCTGTCGAGAATCACTGTTCTAGACCGAGTTGTGAAAACTTGACCATTTTTGATTTACTTGAAACTTGGTATATAAGAAGTATGGACAAAATGAAAAATACAACTTATTTTAGAATTTTTTTAAAGTGCATAGTTTAAGCATAGTGGGCGCCACAAAATGCATGAAAATTGAAAATTTTACCAATCCGAAGTAACTTTGAAATTAAATTGCTCAAGAATGGCTATACTATACTAATTTCGACAAACTTTTTTTTGTTTGATAGGTGATTAGTTAATCTTTAGAAAAAATATTTATTAAACTGTTTTTTGATTAATTTTAAAATTAAAATATTAAAAAAACTTTTTAAAGATGATCAAAGTTGAGTTTTAACTTTTTTTAATAGTTCTATATTTACTTTAAAATATATCCAATTTACAAAGAGGCTTTTTTTCGTTAGATTTTTAGTCAGATGCCAGGATTATTTATGAAATTAACCATTACGCAAATAATTCTGAAATAAATTAACGATCCATCATCATCAGACGGGCGCTAAATTAACACTAAATTTAAAAATATATGCAATCCTTTTAAAATGGAAAGCAACATAGAAAAACACTTCGTGATATTATTTATTTAGAAAAAATATTTTCTAAGGGGTGCTGGTGATTGAGCATTCAAATTCTGATCAGTCAAAGGCAGCACTCTTAATCTTAGTTATATCTTTATGATATCACGGTATTGCTTGCTCGAAAAAATTAAAGTTCATAAAATTCTATTGTGAGCACTAATCGAGGACGAAGATGCGTCACATAATTAGGACATATGACACTAACTAGATTATTGGCAGTAATATTTTAATCTTTGTTTTAAAAAAATTGTTTTTGTCTCTTATTTGATTTTTATTTCCTCTATCTTATCATGAAATATTCACCTATGTCATATTTTATTATATATCCTATTACATCATTGTTATCCATTCTTAAAAAAAAAAATTAAATTGAATATATTAATAAAATGAACTAACTTAAATTCTTAAATATTAAATTAAGTAAAATAAAATGACGGATACTACATACGGATTCTCGTAATTTTGTTATTAGGGAAAAAGTTTTTTGCATGAAACTTTTATCAGTACAAAATAGTACATTTTGCTATAAGAGATGAAAACGCTGCTTTTTCGTGAGTGAAAATTTGTTCACGAGACGCGTTAGCATCGAGTGGGGCAATTTCACGAGCGTCAAATGTTTTTATGTCGCGTAGGAAATACAATTTTTTCTATGGTAGTAAATATATAATAGTATATTATTTACTTAGGAGCTAAAGTGATACTTTTTGTGTGAAGTCTATAGTTTGGCGGTCGACCGTAAGGAGGCGACGATTATAGACGAAACACAAAAAGTCACTTTAGCTCCGAATTAAATACACTTTTTTTCGGCAAACGTTTAAATTTGTTTAGAAATATAAAATTAATCTATCAAATTTTTTATAAATATGATTTAAAAAGGTAATATGAGGTAATAAATTTTCTGAAATTAATTTTTATTGATTTTAATTCATTAAAATGAACTGAAATTCATATGCTGTATTGAACAAACTCATAATCTCGTGTTATGTAACTTTGCTGCCGCCGTAAAAATATGAAATTTACTTTCCTGCCGATGTAAAATATGAAAATTACTTTACTGCCACCGTAAAAATATGAAAGTTACTTTACAGCCGAAGTAAAAATATGAAAATTGCTTTGCTGTCACCGTAAAAATATGAAAGTTGCTTTACAACCGCCGTAAAAAAATAAAAATGTTGTTACTTTACAGCCGCTTTGATTATAGGTAAACAAGGAAAGACTTTAGTCTTCTCCCTAGCGGCAGTAAAGTTAAACTTTGCAGCCGTTTGCCGAAAAAAGATATTTATTAGAAATGATTAAATTAGAAATCGACAAAATAATATTAAAAATTCATATTCTATTTTTTTATAGTCGCTTTGTTTTAAAAACTTAGTAAAATTATACGAAAATACCATAGCAACTACAATTTCTTATTCTTTTTACACTAGAGGAGCCTGCTTGAAAATAGACTTTTCATCTGCTATCATAGAAAAATTAAGTTTTCGAGGTAGTCAATATGATAAACAAACATTTTATGCTTTTGATTTACTAGACAAACAATCTCTTCATTAAACTTGCATTTGACTTTCGTCATAGTATATTATATAACTAGTTCGAATGCCAAACAAGAGTGTAGTTATTGTAGTTACTGAAATCCCTCGCGGTTTGAAACGCTAGTTATACACAGTAGTTTTTGTAGCAAATGCACAAAATTTAATGAACATATTCATTGATTGTATGATTAGTTTCACAAATTAATAAACAAATTTAAGAAATTTGAATCTAGACTAAAGCACGTTTTCTTTATTATAAGCTTTGTATTCGAAATTATTACTAATATTAGGTATAGATTCCAAATGTTAAATCTAAATTTCATAAAATCGACCAATTTTAATTTGAATTCTCCGATATTGACAATTATGTAAATTTTGCTTTAGTCAAACAAATAGTTTAAATAAATAATATTATAATAACATTGAATTTTAAAAATAAAAACACAGCGAATTCGGCTATAAACATACCGACTATAAAAGAATTCATCACATTCACAAGCAGTATAATATATTCTTCGAAATTTTAAAAATATATGCATAGTCATCCACTATAAACATACGCTAGCCATCAATTTAAATTTTAACAACTAAACTCTTAAAAAAATTTAAAACTTAAATTATGGAATAACATTTTGAGAATATTTTTTGGCATTCTATCTAGTATTATAAAAACAAGCAATTTAGTAATACATTTTAGTACAAATCTCATATGAAGATGGCGTGCTTAGTTTATATTTAAAATATAGTTTCTTCGCAAAAACTTTTTTTTATAAATATTTTGATGTATAACATTTAGTTTTTCGCGTGATATTTTCACAATCAAACAAATATTTTCACTTGAGAAATCATGTAGATTCGATGATGAAAAAATATAATTTAAATTTATGTGTAACAAATATATTTTTTGGCTATTTTTTTTTAAAGCAAAATTTCATTTGTTAGTTAAGCAGGGCCTGAAAAAGAACTGCTAATGGGTTAATAACAAATTTTAATTTTAATCGAAAATTGGTTGCACTGGAACTACTAACAGGTGTTAGTCGAAATCATTTATTCCACAACCTTTAACTCATTTAAATAAAAGTAAAATATTTCGGTATAAACCAAACACAAAACAGAAGAAAAAAAATGCTTGTTAGTTTTCTTTTTTCAATTAATTACACCAAAAACGTGATCATCATCAAAACTAGATGATGATTAGTCAGTGTTCATTATAACGTAAAATGGAAACGAACTACGAAAGGAAAATAAAAATTTATTGAAAACTTAAAGAAAACAAATATTGAAGTGACGAGGCGGAACTTACAAAAATATAAAATAAAAACAAATCGTATAGAGAAATTAATTGACTTCACTATAACCAACTAAGAAACAAAAAATCTTTAGAAATATTTTTTTTGGTTGAAACAAACTATGACGGTAATAAATTGTTAGAAATAAATTCAGAGTAAAAAAAGTTTACAATCTGGCAACTTTAATCGTTTGCGTTGGCCATCCATAAAAAATCCATTTTACGGAGAAACTCAGTTTAGCATTAAAACAAATAAAAAAAACCCACTTCAAACCGTGTTTTAAAAAAGTCTCAAATTTCACAATATTTTATATCCAAAATCCGCATAAATTTGTTCGTTAGTTTGACTTAAAGTCACCGAAACGCTAATAAAATTATATCTAAACAAATAAACATCTAACCAAAATCATTAATCAATCAATTAAAAATCAAAAACTATAATAATGAATAAAATATTAAAAATGTCAAAATAATTTTCTTAACAAAATCTTAATGTTCAACTTATTTTTTTTTATTTTTGACAAGAAACATAATTTTTTTTATTACAAATATTTGTCTGTTTTTTTTGTATTCAATACTTTATGTGGTTTTGTGTAACCAAAACTCATAAAAATTAAAATAATAATATTAATCATAAAAAATTACGAAATCATATAACGATAAATTAATTCTTTGTTTAAAAAAAAGCAAGACAAAATAATTGTAAGACAAAAATATAGAAATGAAAAATTATTAATTAATACAAAAAAAAATAAAACTTATTAATTAAGTAAAAAGACAAAAAGATAAATTATAAAACCAGATTTTGTTTCTTTGGAAATTTAATTGTCTGACTTATTTGATTATATTTTCTGCAAAGATTTATTTCTTAAAGTCATTTCATTTTGAAAAGAATAACACAAAAATAAATTTTGTAATTAATTATTTGTTTGGCCATGAATTTGGACTTGCTTTTTGGGTTTAGGTTAAATGTTGATTGTTAATTTATTATATCTGCTACTCGGATTTTTGTTATAACAATAGAGACAATCAGAAACCCAATTTACTGAAATTTCGCTTAGATAAAGTATTTTTTGTTCGTCAATAAAAAAAAAGCTTTCTTTTACGACAATCATTTTATCTACTTGCGTTAGGTTTGTTTAATTTTTTTTCAGTATAAAATCATCCATTTACCTTTTAGCCATAACATTTTGACATATTGTTAGTCATAAAAAAATGGCTAACTTTCAGTTTCGTGGAGTTTAAAAAACAAAACTACAAAAAAGCTCTCAATCAAATCATATCACTTATACATATACTAAAACAGAAATATGTTGTTGCTGTTTTATTTAAATTAACAATTTTTTGCTTGTTCTTTTGGAAACAAACTTAATTTTTTTCTTGACGATGTTTTTTGAAAATAAAACTTTTTGTCGGCTCACTAACTAAAAATTATGATAGACAGAACCCATTACAAATGTGATTCAATTTAATTTATTTTTTGCTGATATTGTTACGAGGTTGTTGTGATAAGTAAGTAATCCGGAAAAAAGAGCGGCAAGTAAAAAATCAAAGATAAGTCACATTGTAGAAAAGCTTTCTTGCGAATTTGGAAAACTATGTGAAGATATAGTAAAATTTTAGATAAACTTTGCAATTTTTTGTTTTACAAAAATTTTATCAAAGATGCAGGATTTTTACAACCATTGAAGATTTAAAAATTGTAATTCAACATCAATCAATAATTTAGCATTTAGTTTGTTACTGCACAATGGGTGATATCAAAAAAGTTACAGAGAATATCGAAATAAAAAAAATAAAGAAATATATCTGTAATTATCGATATATCGATAAGTATCGATAAGTGTCCGGCTCTATTTACAACAACACAAAGATACCTTTAAAGACCTAGGTCCCACAACAACATGCACTTAAAATGTAAAACAACAATATCAATGTAAAATTTTCTAACCTCTGTATACACCTTCTACACAAAACAAACTCTTTTTGATTAAATTTAACATTATTTCTGTCAAATTAATAAAACTTTTGTAATTTATATAGATTGATTAGAATTGGATTTCTGAAAAAAATTTAAACTTTATGTCATGTTGATCAACAGGATTTCTTGATTTTTTTTTATCATTCTTAAAATACATTTATTATTTTAGTTTTCAACCAATTGTATTGATTGATTAGCACTAGACTTAACTAAAGATATAAAGAGTTACAAAATTATAAATGCATTTTTGTTTGATTTTTATTCTTACAACCAGTGATTTACGAAAGAAAAATGTAATAGATCAAGTTGAACAAAGTTGAAAAACAACCTTAAGCATCTCGATAAGAAGCTCCAGATTTTCATGTTACATGATGTCAAAAAGAGAAGAGAAAGAGAAAGTTAAGAAGCTGTTGCCCCGAAAGAAAGAAAAAACAATGAAAAAAAAATTCATCTGTTCTTAAAACTTCCTTTTGCATGAATCAACGCGATCCATACAACTAATCGTTTTTTTATTTCATACCTTTCTCGACCCTGTTAGTAATG
Organism: Diogma glabrata; assembly: GCA_963693315.1. Taxonomy (NCBI): domain Eukaryota; kingdom Metazoa; phylum Arthropoda; class Insecta; order Diptera; family Cylindrotomidae; genus Diogma; species Diogma glabrata. The sequence continues at coordinate 118,215,993 of OY856186.1, forward strand.
ATTTTGTTTTCATCGATCGCTGTCTCATTTTTGTTATGTTGTTAATTCATAAATGTTTTTGAGATATATACTTGGACATTTGGTAATCTAAAAGAGAGTCGATGGGAATGATTGATTGGATATAGTTTTCTAGTTTTCGTGTATATTAAAAAAAATCCAATTTTTAGTGTAGTTAGTTTAAAACTAAAAACTTAGAAAAATTGATATTTCTTTGCAGATAAATTTAAAAAAAAGAAAAATTTAATTAGAAAAAAAATTTCATTTGTTGGTATTTGTGAATTTGTCAGTCAGTTCGTGAATATCGTAAAACGCGATTTGTTTTGCTTTGCTTGATTAGCTGTTGAGTTGAGCAGTTGTGTTTTTTTTAAATTTATATATGTTCAGATTACAATGTTCAAATTTCATCATAAATTACATTAAACTGACATTTATTTTGATATTTGGATTGCTGAATAAAAGTTAAAAAATAGACAAAGGTGCCATCTATCTAATGAGCGTTCATGCTCCATGTAGGAGCGTTGCCAGGCTAATCAGCTTTGAATATTCACCACGGTCATTCGCAACAGCGACATAATTACCATGGCAGCCGATTTTTTTAAGGTCGTTTATTACGTCAGTCTCCCATTGTAGTCGTGGTCTTCCTCGCGGTCTACCACTCCCTGGGGTATTAACGTACATTTTTCAAATCATTCCAGACTGTGAATCGGCTCGTAGAACATGCCCAAACCAAGCAATCCTGTTAGAACGGATACAACCTATTATATTAGGACCCTCAAGAAGGTCTCTGATCTCAAAGTTATACCGGGTTCTATACTCTCCATCGTCTGTCTTAAGTGGACCAAAAATGTAGCGTAGGATCTTACGCTTAAATACAGATAAATGCGATTCGTCATTTTGTGTAAGGGTCCACGTTTGTGACCCATACATCACAACCGGTCTAATCAATGTCTTGTATAACTTGAGCTTGGTGTTAGTTGATACATACGGTGATCCAAGGAGAGGTTTGATTGAGTAGAAAGTTCGATTACCTGCAGCGTTTCGAGCTTTAATATCTGTAAGTATGCTGTTGTTTGAGTCAAGCATTGATCCCAAATATTTAAAAGATTCAACTCCCTCAATTCGTTCATCGCCGCACATCAAATCTTTCTTCTCAGCCTCTCTTGAAACATTCATATGTTTGGTTTTATTGTAGTTAATTTGCAGACCAATTTTCCTAGCACCACTCTCAAGCGACTTGAAAGTCTCACTCATAACAGCTTCACTTCGGCCGAGGATGACAACATCATCAGCGTAAGCAATCATCTGTACTGAGTTTATTGACAAGATATTGTTATTAGTCGGTAGTTTCTTTTGACGGCACACATATTCCAAGGCTAGATTAAAAAGTATAGGAGAGATAGCATCACCTTGTCTTAATCCGGAGTCGACTTTAAAAAATTTTGATATTTCGATCCCTACTAGCACACAGCATTGAGAGTTCTGTACTGTCATTTTGCATAGTGATACCAGTTTACCAGGAATTCCCATTGACATCAGAGCAGACCATAGAGTCTCTCGTTCGAGAGAGTCGTAGGCCTGCCTGAAATCAATGAAAAGTTGGTGCACAGGTATATTGAACTCTCGACACTTTTCCAAAATCATCCTTATCGAGAAAACTGCATCGGTGGTACCTCGGCCCCGCCGGAAACCACACTGATATTCTCCAAACAGTTGTTCAGCAAAAGGATTGATTTTGGATAGCAAAATGTAGGAAAAGATCTTATATGCTGTGCAGAGGAGAGCGATTCCTCTGTAGTTTGCACATTGTAGGCGATTACCTTGTTTATGGATTGGTATCAGCATAGCTGTGTTCCAGTCCTGTGGCATGGTTTCAGTCCTCCAGATCATTTGAACAAGTTCAAACAATCTTAAGGATAGAGTTTCGCCACCATGTACAATCATTTCGGATGTTATATCGTCGATACCAGGTGCTTTATTGCATTTTAATTTTGACAGCGCCGCATCGAATTCCTCTTTGGTGGGTTCGTCTACATGTACCTTTGACGCACGAATAAGCTTTGCTCGTCGCCCGACTTGTTGCTGGTCACTTAAGTTGAGAAGATTCTCAAAATAAGCGGCCCAAGTTTCTAAAATATTTTTAAGGTCTACTTGTAGCTCCCCATCTTCGTTTTGAATGGCAGTCGATCTAGTTTGAGGGCCCTTCCTTAAGGTTTTAACCTGTTGAAAGAAGTTACGCGATTGATGTTCCTTATTGAAGCTTTCAATATCCACACACTGTCTCTTCCACCATTCTCTCTTCGTTCGTCTACATAGCTTTGTAACGGCTTGTCTTGGCAGTTTATAATTCTCCTTCGTGGACCTTGTGTTGCGTCCTTGTAGACACTTCAGATAGCAATCTCTTTTGTATTGAATAGCGTCAAGGCATGCTTGATCCATCCATGGCTTCTGGGAGTGGTTCTGTGGTCGTCCAAGTATTCCCTCAGCAGCGCTTAAAACAGCATCTTTGAGCAAATACCATGACTTATCGACGTCTTCATTAATGGTTTCTGATTTATCCAATGTTTCGGCAATATGGATTTGATATCTCTCTTCTGTTTCAGCATTCTTTAATGATGAGATGTTAAAACGTTTCCGTTGATTGAATTTTGGAATGCCTGGATTTGGGAAGTGGAACCTTATCGTTGCACTAACAAGGAAGTGATCACTTCCAATGTATGCACCTCTAAAGGATCGCACATCCCGAACGCTCGAAAAGAAACGTGCTGTTACTAGAACGTGATCAATTTGATTTCGAGTGTTTAAACATTAAACAAATAAAGAATAAGCAAATAAACATTATTATAATTAATTTTATGTAAAATATTAGAAATAAAATAAAATTGCGTTTTTCTTATTTGTGAGCTCAAACAATAAACATCAATTTTTTTATAATATAATCTTAAAGTTATATGTTTTAATTTTGTTAATAAAATGTGAAACTTGAGCATACATTTTGGTCTGCGTTATCATCGCAAGCGACATATAACTAATTCTTAGAACAAGTCACAATCCTTCATCAGCAAATATTCAAAAGATTAACGACACTCCAGATGAGGAAGTAAGAGGTTTAAATGCACCTGGCCCCTAAGCTGAATCACGAGAACCCTGGCTCATTTACATAGTTGTTAACAAGCGAGGCTCAACTTTGGGCTCAAAAAACGTGTAAACAGGAATTTCCTACAATAGCCGATATGTGATCTGTGAAAAAGTGATTCTCTTAAGGGAATTCGTCTAACAAATAAAAAATATATAAAACCTATTAACACAGCTTCACTTACAGTAACAGCTTCTAAAGTGTTATGTCCTTTGTGTCAAATTGATCATAAATTATATGAATGCCCCAAATTTTAAGAAATTAAGATTGAAAATAGACGTGGATTGATGAGTGAACATAATATATGTTATAATTGTTTGAGTGGCACTCAAAATGTAAAAAAATGTAAAGTTTACAAACCATGCAATATTTGTCGCAAAAGGCACAATACTTTGTTCCATTTGAATCAAATAAATTCATTAACAACATTCCCAAAAGTAAATTCACTTTTTCATTCAAAGTCATCTTCAACTTCACAGTAATCTTTAATCAACACATTTTCACAAAACATTTCTCCAATCAACACATTTTCACACAACATTTCTTCAGTCAACACATCTTCTCACAACATTCCAACATCATCTTTTAATACTTCATCTTCAATGCAATCCATTCCAAATCGAACATCTCTTCAATTCATATCAAATACAAAGCTAACCAACGATGACATCCCAGCACAAGCTACAGTTAATCCAGTAAACGTGTTTCAAACCTTTAACAATCATTTTCAATCTCTTCTACCGACAACACTTGTTAGAATCAAAGACAAATTTGGCTGTTATCAGGTATGCAGAGCGTTACTTGATTCTGACTGTCTTATCACCACCAAAATGCAAGGATTACAATTGCTGGTGTCGGTTCAATTGGAGCAACCTATTGAAAGGGAATGACTACAATTGAGGTTACTTCACAATTTCAACCGGACAAATACTGTTGTCTTTTAGTGAACGTTTTAATTCTTTCCAAAATTTCTTCAAAATTACCTATCCAAAACTTTGAATATGCATTGTGGGAAAAATTAAAATCTCTCAAACTGGCAGATCCTAACTTCAACCAGAGGAGCTCAATTGATATACTTCTTGGTGCGGATCAATTCATTGAAGTTCTTCGTGATGGTCGTGAAGTTAACGGTACGGGAAAAACTGTTGCACAAAATACTTGTTTTGGAGGGTAATCGTAGGTCCAACTATAAACTCACCCATTGTAAATGCATGTCATACTGCAAGTCTCGACCAAGCAGTGAGTCTAGACCTAACCATTAGATTGAGGAAATTCAGCAACCAAAGGCACTTACTTCAGAAGAGTTAGCATGTGAGAATCATTTCAAACAACATCTGACGGAAAGTTTATTATTAATCTGCCGTTTAAGGATGAAACCATTGAGCTCGGCAATTCGGTAAAATCGGCTATAATTACAGACTTTCGCTATGGAGAGAAAATTTATAACGGATGAGTCTCTAAAAATGCAATATATTTCCTTTATGAAAGAATATTTGCGATTAGGGCATATGGAAAAAGAGCCTTCAAACAATCATAACAATTTTTCTTTTTATAAGCCACATCATGCTGTCACAAAAGAAAATAGCACTTCAACAAAGCTGCGAGAAGTTTTTGACGCTTCAGTACAAACTACATCTGGCAAATTTTTGAATGATCATCTTATGGTGGGTCCAACTATTCAAGGTTCCTTGTATGCTATTTTATTGAGATTTAGGACTCACATGTATGTTTTTAATGCAAACATACAAAAAATGTATCGTCAAATTATGGTTCCCAAGGCAGATGCTGACTATCAACGTATAGTGTGGCGAGAAAATCCAAATGAACCAATTCAACATTACAAGCTTCTCACAGTTACGTACGGTACAGCTTCAGCACCTTTTGTAGCTGTTAGATATTTGCATCAACTAGCAGAGGAAAATAAACATAAATATCCACTGGCATCATCTGTATTGGAAAACGATTTTTACATTGATGATATGATGACTGGTGCAGATTCTATTTCCCAAGCTATTCATCTTCAAGAAACTATCACCGAAACATTGGAATCTGAATTTTCATTTGCAAAAGTGAACTTCCAGCTTTCCAGAAATGTTTCAAAATATACCAGAACAACATTGAGAATTTTCTCCTATACAAATAGAAGAAGATAGTTCTGTTAAATTATTAGGCCTACAGTGGAATCCTGCTTCAGATTGCTTTTTATTTAACATAATCTTACCAAGAGAAATAGTCAACACAAAGCGGCAGTTACTTTCAGAATCTTCAGAGATATTCGATCCAATTGGTTGGCTTTCACCATCCATAGTTATTATCAAGATCATGTTTCAAAAGCTATTCGTGAACGAATTTAAATTTAAGTTCTTAAAATTTTTGATTCAGTTCGCGAACTGAATATTATGAATAGAGGGATCAAATAATAACCCAGTAATTTTAGCGATCAACCTCGGAATGAGAGATAATAAGCTGATTTTTCGTATATACCTTCATTTTGGCGTTCTAAAAGTTGCCTCAAAAGTCTCATAAAATCTCGTGTCTGCGTCGTAAGTTATTCAAGGTAACAAAAAACAGTTTTTCACGATTACCTCGGTTTTCATTGCTCCAATGACGTTAACAGATATCACAGAAATTGTAGAGCATAAAATTTGCAACAAATTTTATTTGAAACATTTTCTTATGCGCTCAGCCGTTTTTGCGATGGACGGCGGTGAAGTAGTTTTCTTTTTTTCTTGACTCTGTTGCTGCATCAGCTGTTTGGTCACAAAATAAACATATTTTTTTTTAAATCAAACACTTCATTCCTCTTTTTACGAGGTACACTGGGTGATGATAAAGGTTGATCTCCTTCTAAGCGTCATTTGGATGCCGCTATGGAATATTTACTGATGTACACTTTTCGACCCACACTATACACATTCACAGAAGTTAAAATATTTAAGAAGTCTATGTTACCATCATTTCAATCGATACTTGCAGTTTTTTAAGTTTTCAAGCCACGCATCACATTATCAAAATCACCTTCTGCAAGTGGTTTCTCACAGATAAAACACAAATTACGGCTAAATAATTTTCAAAATTTAACATCCGTCGTTGCCGAGATCGGAAACGAGAATAATCGACTATTATTAAAATTTCAAGGTAATATTCACGGTTGACCTTGCATTACAGTACGTATGACTGAGGGCTGTGTGCTCACCGCCTTCTATCAGAAAAATGGTTGAGCGCATAAAAAATTGTTTCCAATAAAATTTGTTGCAAATTTTATGCTCTACAATTTCTGTGATAGATGTTAATAAAATTGGAGCAATAGAAACCGAGATAATCGCTAAAACCTGTTTTTTGTTACCTTTGACCTTGAATAACTTACGACGCCGACACGAGATTTTATGAGACTTTTAAGACAACTTTAAGAACGCCAAAATGAAGGTATATACGAAAATTCAGCTTATTATCTCTCATTCCGAGGTTGACCCATTTTTTATGCTAAAATGACTGGACTAGAATCAAAAATAAAATTCGTCCATGAATCATATTAAATTCGCGTGAGAAAGAATCAAATTTTTCGATTCTCCGTACTCTGAATAAAATTTCATGTCATACAAATAATTAATTTTATTTTTTCCCAAAAAAATTGGGTAAAAAAATAAATTAAAATCTTTCTTTTGACACACTTGACAACACTTTTTTGACAAACTTCTAATGCAATAATCTAGTTTTTGATCTCACATACCAATCCCTACCATCAAGATTTCTCCAAAATCAATGTTCCGACTAGTAATCACTTAAAATGAACGTTTTTAAAGCCAAAAATATGAAAATTTTTGACACACTTAATGATTTTTTTGACATACTTCCGGTACAGTTATCGAACACAGCGTCCTTTCGGACCTGTCCCTTGAGTATACCTATTTTTAGAAAAAAAAGTTTGAAATCCCTCCGGCGGTTTTCAAGATTTCGTAGGTAAAGACGGCCGGCAGACAGACATACATTTTTTTTGGTTGCTTTTTTAGAATCAGTAGGTCCTAAAACCTTTGACTCATGAATGTAATACTTAGGTTTTTCAGACCGAACTAATTTGTCGCAACGATTGAGTTACATTTGTTTTTTATTATTATGCAACAATCGTTAAGAAAATAGACGCAACATTGTTAGTGACAACTTGTATAACTATTTGTTTTATTCTTCTTATGAAACAATCTCCCGAACCAGAGGCGCCACATTATTATTGTTGTTGTGGGAATTAGATCTAATCTTTAGTTAGTATGGTCGCCTGAATTAACGTGGACATGAGGAGTTTCATCCGATACAGTCATGGGTCAGTAAAACCTTTAATCATTTTTAAATGTAATGCTTGTAATTATATTAGTGCGCGTGTGTGTGGTGATCTCGGTTTCTTCGGTTGTTGGGGTCGTCAAAGCCCCTGCTCTTTGTTTTCGCTTATTTAATTTCGTTTACACAGTCTCATTTACATGCATTTCTGATTATTTGTACTGAACTGGGGGAAATTACTTCTAGTACACACATCAGCCATGTGGAATCAGCTCGGTGGAACAAAACTTCGCTTGGCACACAGTCCTCCGATTGCTTCCTGTTAGCACGTCACTAGCACGTACTGATCATTACAAGGAGAAAGAGAAAAACAGAGAGAAAGAGAGGGGGAGAGAGAGAGGGGCAAAAAAAACTTGAGTAAAAATCTTGTGGTATTAAAAATTAGTTAATTAAAAAACATTTTGTTTTCTCTCAATCAAACAAATTTATCTAACAATTAATTTTTATTGTCTAAAAAATTAATACGATCCAAACAACCCAACCCTTTCCCATGCAATTAATCATTTAAAATTTTCTAATTAAAATCCATTTACCTTTTGGATTTGAAATTCATATATCAATTAATAATAAAAAATTTACTGAACCGAAAATTTAGCATTGAAAAATTTAAATTTGTTGGTAACGATTGTATTGTAGTTTGTTTTTTGTTGTTAGTTTTATTTTAATCATTAATAATAATAATAACAACAACAATTGAAAACATAACGAACCCATGTGTTTCTAACTAGAACGTCATTTCTACATTAATAATTTCCGGAAAATGTCGTCTAAAACTAAAACATTAATTTATGTTTTATTTAAAAATTACCTTAAGTTTTCTTAATTAGTAGAAAATTTTTAAGAAATGATTAATTATATATAATTTTTTTATGTTTTCTTGTTTTGTAGATAAGATTAAGTAACGAATATTTAAGATGTAAGAAGGGATAAGATTTGATTGATTTTAGTAAAACGGGTTAATTAGTATACAAAAATAATGAAGTGTGTTGTATTGTTAGATAATAGTCGTAGAAAATATAATACATTTAAATTAATTTCATTTTACCATTTTTCTTTTTGATTAAAAACGATAAGTGTTAACATATCTTATCTGGCATCTTAAGACTTTCTAGCGATGGTAACAATGTTTTTAAGAAATAGATGGACTTACTTTTGGTGTTTACTACCATCTTTATTTTCGATACAAATAGCGAAAAAACATTCAAATAAATGACTAGTAATTAAATGAAATTATGGGCTTCTATTCTAATTAATCAACCAGGTTTTACATAACAGTAGTTTAAAAGAAGATATCACAAGTGAAAAATATATTAAATATTTGTTTGTAACTGGGAATTACGTTTGACTTTAGACTCTGTTATATTACTTTAGCTTGTTACTCATATTAGGGTTACCTTGACGTTTGGATGAAAGATTTTTAAAAAATTTTATGCTTTTAAAAATTCAGTATCGATTACATCGAGCATTTTCTGATAGAAAATGTTACAAAACAAGCGAACTACGCTCGAGATATTCATACCTTAAAAATTTCTAAAAGTGATATCCTAATCATCATTTATTTAAAATATCTTTGCAAATGTAAGCTGTGGGAATTAAATTCACTATCCTGAATTTTGGGAAACATCAATCAACGTCTTACTTTAACTCCACGCAGTACTAAAACACATAAAGTTCGCTTACCGAAAATAAAAAGTTAATTCAATTTAAAATAAGAACAGAAAGTTATAACGTAACTAATTGCCCAGACTTCTGAAAAACTTGAAACTATGTCTGTTTCAATTCAAAACTAAATATTGAAATATTAAAACAAACAATAATTATTAAATAATAATTATAAAATAAAATGAGCTATCATCAAAGAAGGTAACAGAAAAACAGTATAAATCAACATAAGAGTAAATATATATAAACCAAAATTGAGGACAAAATATTTAGTCTGATAATAATACTAATATGTAGTATAAAATAATAATAATAAAATATAATAATTAGTAAAAAAAATTATCAAAAAAATCAATAATAAACTAAGACTTATCTTAAATTTAAAGTATCTAATATTTCTTACCTGAAAAAGAAAAATAAATAATTAAAATTGGTAGAATAATAATATTTTATATAATAAAAGGATAAAATAATTAATTCGAAGAATTACATCAAAAAGGCATTACAGTCGTTGTTATCAGAACACAAAGGTTATTATAATACGTGTCACTGTAACACACCATACCCGCAAAACAATTTTGAAAAATGTAATTGAAATGTGCATTAATAGTGCATGTTACAAAATCTCCGTGCTCATAACACATGTCATGCACATTATGTGCATTATACCGTGTACATGTCGTAAAACGTCTTAGCACATATGTGCGCACAAACGTTAGCCGCATGTTTCACGAATAATAAAAAACGAAGCGAAACGAAATTTATTTAATGATAAGAATAATAAACAAGGAATAAAAAAATGGAGAATGAAAAGGTAGTTTAACATTTTCTAAAATGACTTTTTCCGTTTATGAGATAATATGTCTTTTGTAAAAATTGATGATTTTTATTATATTTTCATCTAAAATTATGTGCAAAAGAAATTTTCTGTGAAAGTAAATAAGAACATTCACAAAAAACAAGTGCCCGTTTGTTAATAATTAATTTTAGTGATTTAAAAAAATTATTATATTTATTTAATAATTCTCGTTCGGCCTTTTTTTATGTCGGTTTACTAATATTGCCTACTGATCAAAGCCCACATAAAGAATTATATGAAGGCTCGTTTCTTCAAGCAAGCAAGCAAGAGCGTGCCACCATCAAGGAATATTCTATAACAAAGATTGAAACCTCTTTTGACCGAATAAAGTTTATCAATCTGCCCCCCTATAAAGATATCAACTTGACAAGTGATATCTTACTGCTATTGCCAGTGGCATTTTTTTAAAACGACTTGTTAGCAGTCGGGCCGACGATTCAACAGTGACATATTATTCCTGTTTTATTCCAATTTCAATTTCATCGCTTTGTTTTTACATGCGATGTTGAACAGATGTATTCACAAATTTTAATTCACGAAAACGATATTGATTACCATCAGATATTATGGTCAGAAGATCAATCAACTCCAATGATGACTTATCGACTCTTAACTGTCAGATATGGTACATCAAGTGCTCCATTTCTCGCAATCCGTGTCTTGAAACAAGTTGCTGAGGACAATGAAAATTCAAAAAGCCGCTGAAGTAAAACGATGAGACTTCTACGAGATGATTTGATGACTGGCGCTTCTAATTTAGAAGAGGAAACGAAGCTTCAAGACACTATCATTTAATGTCATAAGGCAGGTCTCAGTCTGAAGAAATGGTCTGCGAACTTTTCAAGGGTCTTGGAAAATATCGTAGTAGAGGATTATGAATTAAAGACTATTAGTTTAAAAGATGATCTCAGCGTGAATGTTTTGGAAATAAAATAGGATCCATATCTGCTGATCAGTTTAAACTTGGATAAAAACCCGTTTCTCACAAAGCACGGACTTTTATCAGTAGCGTCTTGGTTGTTTGACCCATTGCGTTGGCTCGCACCATGCACCATGATTATAAACAATACTGGGATGATAGTCTGTCAATTGACTTCGTTAACAATTGGTTTAAGGGTTTAAGCATTTGTGGCAAAATGGCAAATGCTGCAGTAATCTATGTCAGAACCTATTATAACAGAGCCTGGATCACGATTTTGTTAATGTCTAAAACTAAGGTGGCCCCATTCAGCACTTTTAATCCCACGTTTGGAGTTGTGTTCAACCATTCTTCTGATTAAATTGATGCATTATGTACAAAAGAATCTTCCTACGAATGAAATTACGACAACCTATTGGACCGACTTTATTATTGTGCTGCATTGAATTTCATCAATGCCACGACGTTGAAAAACATATGTGGCAAATCGAGTGTAGAAAAGCACTCTAAAGTAAACCAATGGCATAATGTTTGTGTCTCAGTACCAAAGCCGTAAAAATAGAGTTGGTTAATGATGGATCAACTGTAACTTTCTCGCTGCAAGAAGAGGGGTGTGCAGCTCGTTCTATAGCGATAATGGGAGCACCTTTAACGGAGCTAATAACAAAATGAAAGAATGGTTCTTAATGTTAAATGAAAATACTAATCATATTTATTCATCCCGTTTAAGGGAGAAAACATAATGGCATTTTAATCCTCCAGCAGTGCCGCACTTTGGGGGGTTATGGGAAACGTGTTCTTGGCTAGTCTATCCTTGCCTACGAAGAGTTGATCACATTGCTTGCACAGAAGCTATATTTAATTCACGGCCCATAAGTTGTATACAAGTGTTCTTACTCCAGCGCATTTAACAAGATGGCAAATGACACAGAAGATAATTCAGCACTTTTGGTCAAGATGGCACGTCGAGTATCTAACAAGCCTTCAAAGTTGCAACAAGTGGTTGAAAGAATAGCTAAATTTGATGATAGGAGATTAAGTTTTAGCTAAGGATGAAAACTCACTTTCAGCAAAATTGCACATCGGTAGAATTGAAAAGACTTCCTCTGGAAAGGATGGAATAGTCCGTGTGGTGTCGGTGAAAATGACCGGCGGGTCATTTGAACACCCTAAACATGAGTTGTCAAAATTACCCATAGATGTTGATGCCGACAGTTCAAGGCGGGCGGAATGTTCAGAACCTTAAAAGGTTCTGAAAGGGAGCAACAATGTTGGAAAATACTTTTACGATAAATTATAACGAATTATTGTAAATGGTTGCATAATCAATCAAATGAAAAAACATTTACAATATATTATAATTAGTATTCTGTAAGATTACAATTAAATGATCAGATTTATTATTTAAAATATTTTATCAGTTTTTTCATCGGAATAATGTTAGTGAAAGGGTAAGTTTTCCAGAATTATCGTCTTAACAGCACAACAATAATAGGTGCTCATTACGCGAGGGAGTCTGTATATTATTATCTCTTTCAGTCACAGATATTCCCTAGCTTTATTCGTTCTCGTAAAACTTCACACATACTGTGCCTTTTTCAAAGCCCGGTTTGAGTGCTCGGGTCGCGTCATCCCCACGAACGTCATCTTCTTAAGTGTTAATTTATAAACATTTCATTCATTATTCGAAATGTTTCATATTTTCCACATATTAAGCTGAATATCCTATTTCTGGATTTGGACAAAGTTTTAATACAGAAGAAAGAGGAAAACCAAATGGTACGTTGGTACGTTAAGTAAATATGGAATTGTTTATTGTTGGTCAACAACCAGAAGTAATTCAATAAATTTAATCAATAACACAATTACGATATCTATTTGTTACATTAAAATTTACAACATCCAGGAAGAATAATTAATCAATGTAAACCTTAGGTTTTTTATTCAAACATTTTATTGTTTCCTGTCACAACAAGACCTTACACCAATCTCTAATAAAACAAACAATATAGGAGATATTTTCACTAAAACTCTCTCAGCACGATAAAGTCAAATCAAGTTAAGTCTAGTGTTATAGAAATATTAAGAGGGTTAAATTATTCGTTAAAATAAAATTATAATATTGCAAATAAGATCTCAAAAATTATTCGATTTCTTTAGAATTTTATGTTTCATATCTTTAGTTCTTTGTTAAAAGTTAAAACAAAATCTGCAGGGATTCTTCACTATTTGAAATAAAAACATTATATTTTTGTCATTTTTTAAAATCTATAATTACTGTCAAGTCATAAGAATAAGATATGCATTTCTTTGTGGTCGTTTATGTATAAAATATTTATTATATTTGTTGTAACCCCCCGATGAGTTCTTATATTTTTTGGTCCGATCATATGCAGAAAAAAAATATACCCAAGGGTATTTATGCATTTTATTTATATTGTTAAAATTTGCCCAACCCTCAAATTTTGTGCTTTATTACTTTTTTTTATTTCTTATAAACGTCTTTCATGGATATATAAGACTTTTCTTTAACATTTGACTTCTTGCATTATTTTTTATGTTTAATTCTTACATTTTAGCTTCTTATTGTTTGGATAGTTTTATGTTTTTATGTATTGAAACTTTAATTTCACGGATCGTTATAAATTTGTGTGGCCTAAATTTAACTCAATATATGATCTTATTATCATTTGTTCCTTTCTTTAAGAAATTGAAAAAAAAAAGAAGACGAGTGTTTGTTTGATGTATAAGGCGTTTTGTTATGATGATTTGCATGAAAAATTATAGAAAATATTGTGTAATATATTCTCAAGTATTTTTAGGGAAGTTTAATATATTCTTTTTTCGTTTTTTTTTTTAGATTTAGCTACCGAAATTCCGTTTCAGTCTGATTTATTTCACTAGCCACAAAAAAAAGTTTCGAATAACAAAATAATAAATTCTTTTCTAAGGATATATAAAAAACTAAAATTTCTTTCCTACAAAATACAAAAAAAATCGTGAACGATAAAAGATTTATTGTTATTGTTTTGTGAATGTCGTGACTGTCAAGAACGATACAGTAAAAATTATTCAAAAGTCATAATCTTGTTGGGTCTTAAAAAAATAACGTTTTATTATTCTACCTTTTCTTAAGAAAAAAAACAGCACTTTTATTTTACAAATATTGAAAGTTGAAGATGTCAAGAAAATGTTGATCGTGGAGGAGGATTTCAAATAGAATGTATTGATTGAGATATAGAAAATATTATTGTTACTTTTACAGTTATGCTTTTATATACAACACAATGTTTTATGCCTATTCGAATTGACCTTAATTTTTTATGAGATTTAATGATTTATAAAAAACAGGTTAAATTTATGTGACATGGAATAGAATTACATTTATTTTTATTAGTTACTGTCAGATCCATAAAATTGATTATTTCAGGCCTTTAGAAGGTAAATAACGTGACGTTCAATTTTCAAATTTGAATTATGTATTTTGTTTTTATCTGTGGAATGATCTAGGGTTATCTTGCCTTTTTTATCATTTTTTGCATTATTGTAATATGCAATTAGGAGGAAGTGAATACAGTCAGAAGGTCACAACAGAGTCCTGATTTGAGAATGGTAATCCGGATAACCTATTGAAAAGTTGTTATGGTTGAGTACTAAATGCCAAAGGGGTTTCTATTATTCATCATAGAATTTGGGACAGTTTAGATAACAACCGATAAGAAATGATTATGCGAGAAATTTTCCAAACTGAAGAGTATCGCAAGATATTCTCCTTTCAGACCACAATTGCATAAATTTTGGATTTATGGTCGACACGATGGTAAAAGAAAGTTTTAGAAAACCCAAGTTAACTGATTGGGATATGTACAAATTACTTCTTAGGCAAAGGTTTCTGGACGTTGATCCATCGTTCAACTTTATACAAGACATTGATTATGTTGCGTATCGAATTCAAGAGCGTATGGTCAAGGCTTTAAAGAATCTTGTTCACTCAGAACATTCCATCATGAAAACAACTCACAATGGTTGAACAGAAAATGCAAAAGCTGAGATGTTCAGTCAAGAAACTTTTAAAGAAAGCCAAGCGAATAAATAATACCGATGATTGGATCGCTTGTCGTATTACTCGGAGGGAATATAAATACAGCATCTGGGTTGCCAGAGAGAGTGCTTGGAAGAAGTTTTGTGAGTCAATTGATAGCTATCTTGTGGCAGCAATGCTTTATAGATCACTCTTAAAGGAACACAAACACCAACCACACTTACTGCTTATGCCAACTGGGAGGTATACGAATTATGTGGAAGAAACAGCGCAATATCTGCTTTGTACACATTTTTTAGGTTTCGGACCTGCTTAAATGAAGAAACAAATAACTGTAACTTCAAATCTCTCTGAGATGTGCCATAGATTCCTTCAACCCGTTCTAATCTCCAGGTTCTGATGGAATCTACCCATGCATGCTGCAAAATAATGTGGATGGCATTATTGAATCATTACAGAATATTTATTGGGCATGTCTGGCATATGGCTATGTCCCAGAAGCGTGACGAAAACCTAGAGTTGTTTTTAAACCAAAACCAGGTAAAACTATAATGAAGCCAAGTCATTCCGGCCAATAAATCTCAACTCCTTTGTCCTCAAAACTTTGGAAATATTGACTGACCGTCATATTAACACCGCCTTACTACAGCTTCCACTAAGTACCAACCAGGATGCATACCAGATTGTGAAATCGATAGAAACAGCTGCGCATCATTTGGTGACTAAAATTGTAAGAGCACTTGATGCCAAAGAATTCGCTTTTGGGTGATTTTTTACCTTCAATTCAAATTAATCAGGACTGCGGCATCGCTACATTGAATTAGCAGCATGATCTTAAATTGAATTGTGTCTATGTTGAACTGTCGCATTGCTTTTGTTGAAATGGGCAATACAACTGTGTCCCCGACTAGAAATTAGATCAGTATAGGGTCCGATCCGGATCAGGATTGCCTGAAGACTGATCAGGGATGAATCAGGCCTCCTGATCCGGACATGATTAAAAATCGTATATCGCAACCATATATGATCCGTACAGGATCCGTTTAAATGATCCATGCCGGATCCATTTCAAAGATCCATTCCGGATCCATTTCAAACATTCTGGATCCGTTTCAAAGATCTTTTCCGGATCCATCTTAAAGATCCATGCCGGATCCATTCAACAGTTTCATGTCCGGTCTGGTCAAGAGATCCATACCAGATCCGTTCAAAGGTTTAGAATTAATTTTGTTCTTAAATATTAATTTGACATTAAATAAATGAAAAAAATATTACCATTTTTCCTTAATTTTATTCATAATTTCAAGTACACTTCAAATGCTTATATATTTCAATACCTCGGAGGTAAACTGCACTATGTTCTATGTAAATTACTAGTAACATAGTGCAGTTTATCTCCGAGGTATAGATTTAAACAATATAAGTTTGTTAATTATTTCTTATTTTTGTTTTATTTAGTCCAAGTTTTGGCATTATTGATGATTTTTCCAATGGTATCATAAAACTCTTTGTCTTTGAATCTGATTTCCTGTTCTTTTAAATCTGCACGCATTATGCCTGGAACATTAAAAAATTGTAAAACTAAAAATAAATATTTGACCAACAAAAAAAGAATAATATTCACCAAATAAACAGGAACCAAACTCGGTATCTTTGAAAACAAGTTTGTTTCCGGTGAGTTTTTGGGCTGTGAATTTGATTATCATGATAGTTGTAATGAATTTTGCCATTACTTCCGTTAAATTCTGCACCAAATTTCTATTTGCCATTGTCATATTCCATACAATGCTTCTCTGTAATAAGATTTTATTGTAACAAAATACCTGCAAATAACCATACCTGCTTTAGATTACTTGTCATATTTCAAATAGAATAATTTTTGAGCAACATAATAAATATTTCATATATTACTGCTAACAAAAAACATCTGGAAATTCGAGAGCAGAGAGGAGATGCAAGATAAAAATTTAATCCGGATCTGATCATAAGCCGGGCTCCCTGAACTAATTTCCAGTCGGGTCAGTCTCAGTTAAACGAAGCTGTCCTCAGGGAGGTGTTCTCGCACCTCTCCTGTGGATTTTGGTAGTTGATAGTCTTCTTAAAAGACTGAATCAATCAGGACACTATTCCAGGGGTTACTCCGATTATATTGCCATACTGGAAAATGGTAAAAACTTTCGCACTCTTGTGGATCTGATGCAAAATTTACTGAAGTTGGTTGAGGATTGGTGTGGAGAGCAAGTACTATCAGTCCATCTATCCAAATCACAGGTGATCTTATTCAAAAATAAGAGAAAAGTGCTTGCAACACCAAGTCTGTAACTTTTAAATACACTACTACTCTGATGAGGTTAAGTTTTTAGGTATTAATCTCGACAAAATGTTAAACTGGAATACTCATTTAACAAAAAAAAAATTGATAAGACTGTCATTTCTTTTTGGCAATGTCACCGAGCTTTTGGACCTTATTGGAGTTTTAGTCCCAAAATCATCCAATGGATCTACACAGCAATAAACAAGTGCTAAGTTAAATAAAATTCAAAGAATGGCATGTGGAGGTATCAATGACTCAATACGCAACAATGTCGTTCGATGCCACGTTGGGTCTGGCTACTTTACATCTACATGTGGAGTACATGGCTAAAAGTGCTAAAAGTGACAGACTAGGGCAGGGACGTAAGTAAATAGAAAAAAGTATGCGGTCATGGTCACATACTTGACAGATTACGGATAGATTGTCCGAAAATAGACATGCAGTGACGTTATGACCAAAGTACATGGCATTGAGAAGCTCGTTGAACTGATCATAGTTGCTAGAGAAGAATGTGAGGGATTTTGGTCCGACTGGTCCTCCAACGAGATTTTCGTTCCTTATACGGACGGCTCACTGTTGAATGAAAATACAGGAGCTAGCGTGTACTTGGAATCAAATATTGTAGCAATAAATTTCACGCTTTGACGGTTTTGTACAATCCTTCAAGCGGAGGTGTATGCTATCAATGATTGCAAGGAAAACCAATTTTCATCTGTTCAGATAGCCAAACAGCTATTAAAGCACTGGTAAACACAGAGACTACTTCTAAACTCTTTGAGATTAGGAAAAATCTCTATAGGATAGCGTAACTCAACAACATCATACTGCCGTGGGTTCCAGGGCATAGTGGCATTTCGGGCAAAGTAAAAGCGGATGAACTTGCAAGGGTCATGAAATTCGCAGATCCAGAACCCGCCTTAAGGGTATCCAAAAAATTTGCCTTGTCATTATTAAACGATGATGCGAACCTAAAGATGAATGCTCTGTGGAATGCGACATCAACAGAAAGAAATCACATTGATATTCGCAAAATAATTGTTCAGTAAAATGATTGATGTTGTTTATCGGAATAAAAAAATTATATTGGGCTACAAAGTATTTTGATCCTCAATAACTCGTTTTCGCGACATATTTCTAAAACTGCTTTATATTATAAAGAAGTAACATAGTTTAATTCCCTGTCGGGCCAAAATGTTTCAAATCGACACATTAATAGCTATCAACAATCCGATCTTTTATAATCATACAACCGATAAGGAGTAAGAGAAAATTACCCGTACGAAGAAGAACATTTTATTTTTTTATTTACAACAATTTCACAACAGCAAAGGCAAGTTCTTTCACTGTTACTTTAGGTGCTAACTTTTGAATTTTATAAATCCTTATATGCAAATTTTAAACAAGGTTTAATTATGCACTAGTACTTATGATTGTGTACTTTATAAGTTTGCTTAACGTTTTTAAGAATTTACCTCCAGTTTCCAGACTACGTTTTTAAACAATGGGTGATTTTTTATTCTATTTTAAAAAGAACAGATAGAATAATTTAAAAAAAAAAATTTGGTCGAACCGGAACAACAATTTGATAGTATCTAACAGAACAATTTTCTTGTATATTTTTAATAGAAGTTGAGTGCACTCTAAATTTAATCCTTTTATTTTTCAACTCTTTTTTAACTATAACCTCTATAACGAAACATAAAAATATGTGAAAATGTTTGAGTATGGGTCTATATCTTTTTTATGTTTGTTGGTTTGTATAATAATTTGTTTAGTATAATGATTTTAAGGAAATCAATCTACCTGTATAAATCGTAAGATAACTGAGCCGCCGATAATTTTAACTTGTTGGTTTTTATTTTAAAAGATAATTAAATAACAATCTAAATATGAATTATAGCATAAAAGTTATGAAACGAGGATGAAAACCAAAACAAACATACCTGTTTTTTATCAGATACCATCATCTTCCATTTACCGTTGAACTATAGTTAGTTGATAAGTTATAAGCCTAAAATATTAAACAAAATTTCACTATTTTATATTTAAAACCCACTTTCCCTGATCACCCAATTTTTTATCGTTTATTCTTTGGAGTTTCGCTAACTGACATCCTCTTTATTAACCAATGCTCGTACATTTATAATTATATTCCGTTCCCTATAATTATTGTCTTTTATTTGGGTTTTATTTTTTGGTGCATTCGATTTTCATTTTTCTTCCTTTTTAACGTTAGTTAAAATTTATAATTCTTAAAGATATATTTATCTTTCATTCAGTAATTACTGGGTAATTTTATATTTGTTTACATTTCACAAGATTGTTGTTTAAGTTTTTTTTTTTGTAAACAGCCAAGCGAATTGGATGATGAAGAAAAATACTGAAACGACTTGTTGATTTGCTAATTGGATTATTTATTGTTTTGTGAATGTTTTTCGTATTTTCTTTTTAATTTTCTTGTTGAAAATTTTTTATATTTGCTTATAATTCAAGAGTATCAATCTCAATGAAAGGAACTAATTAGTGATCTTGTTATGTATTATTTTAAACGAGAGAAATTTTATTTAATTTTATGACTAATTTGTTCAAGTATTTTAGTAAGCTGGAAAATTACAATTTTACTTCTATGGCAGTGCTAATTGGATGACGCCAACAGAATTGAAAGGTTAAGTGGAGGTGAATGTAAACTAAATAATTGAGAAAAACTAGCCAGAAAATTAAATTCGGCGATTGTAAAATATTTCTATGCCTTACTCTCACCAGAACATATCAAATCACAAGGTCCAGATCACATTCATAACACGCAACCAACTGTTGTGTTGTGCTTAACCAACCAGCATGTCACCCAACTGTCACACAAAGCCATTGTTGTATGTTTGACAGAGAATATTTAGCAATGTTTTTTTATCGAAATACAAGACTTTACGATATAGACGGACCATAAATAATCCATTAAACGCTGATTGTAGTCCTCGTTAAGAGAAGTACAATGATTTAGTAGTCCGACTTATGACAGACATTCGTTTAATTGAAGGTTTGGATAGTTTCGTCACGGACCTTAGTCAAGGATGGAATAACGAAACGAAACGAAACCGAAAACGAAACGAAACGTATGGGGGGGAACGGTCTAAAATTTGCACTTTTTTGACAATACCTCAAAAACTGGGCATCGCAAAATTCTAAAAAAAAATTGCAACGAATTCTAAATTAGGTGCTGTTTCAAATGAGACCCCATTCGCTTGGGTCAAAAAAGATTTGTTTTACCCTCTCTACCCCGGTCCCCTAAACACACAGAAATATAATTATTTGAGTCTTCGCTATAGTTTTCATACAAAATTTACCAAATTTCCTATCTCTGTGAAATTTTACAAATTTTTCTGTCAATCAGTGTCGAATCGTAGGGGAGGGGAGATGGTCTGAATGTCGCACTTTTTTGACAATAACTCAAAAACTGTGCACCGCAAAATTCTAAAAAATATGCTATGTTTTCAAAATTAGGTGCTCTTTCAAATGACACCCCACTTGACCACATTTTAAATAGTGTTTTTAACGCTTCTCATAATAAAACTAATTATGAGTATATGACACTTTTATATATTTTTTATTAAAAACTTACTAATTTTTCTATCATTCCAAATAGATTTGAAAATTTTCGTTTAGTTAGGTTCGGAGCTAAACGAGGTAAGAAAACACGAAAAAAAACGTCATTATTCAAAATTATACAAGAAATAGTGAGGTGTAATATTCCAAAATAAACTTTTAAGGAATACTAAAATGAAGCCCTTTAATATGATACTCTACTTGAATCTATAAAAAAATGTATTTTCTCAAAGGGCTCACATTGTACCCCTGTAAACCAAACGAAAACCACTTTAGTTTTATTTGTATCCGTCATTTCATGTGGACAGATTAGTTTTATACGCACCTCAAATTTCAAGTTCATAGCATTTATAGTTTACGAGATAATCGATATAATGTGAAAAACTCGTTTTACTCTCGCCAATAGTGTTCCCTATGAAAAAACGGAACCCTAAAAATCAAGTGATTCAAATCTGATTTAAATCAACGATTAAAATCAATTGATTTAAATCATATGAACCCTGGTTACAGGAAATTTCTTTTGGTCTAGCATTAATAAATAACCACAAACACGTCCTTTGGCTGACAAAAAAAAAACAAAAGCTACTCGCCACACATGCTCATTACACGGGGAATTTGATTTACTGCTCGAAGGGTTTGAATGACTCTCTGCCAATATCACACCACTTCGATAAACTCGTTGGACGGCAATATATCCAATTCAAAATTAGTACTATTGCTCTAGCTCAAAAGTTAGTAGAACAGTACTTACCGCGATTGGGTATACATCTTCAAAGAAAGCACAATCAAGGAGCACACTTCAGATCGAAATTATTCACCGAAATATCAAAAATATTTGGGGCAAAACAAACAAACCCTTGGTCTACCCGATGCCCTTTTTACAGACTGATGAAGATGTCAATCGATTTTGTTCAACGAATACGACAGTGCATACGAAGTTTAAATTCTACTAATTCTATAACAATGAGGCAACCGATAAACGTTCCCAAAACATTCGCGATATGCAAGAATATTTTCGTGTGAGGAGACAAGTTTTGCAGACATCTTTCGACGTTTTTATAAAGTAGTTAGACGATTTTGGACATAAAGGGAAAGCACCAATTAATTCCCATCTCGATCGATTCAAACTTTATTAATTTGTTTGTCACCCTTTATCGAATGCTAGCCAAATTTTATGTTTCACCAACGTTCGTTTTATTCCTTGTCTTTTGATTTGCCGAAAATGAATTCCACTCAAAGCACTCATCCAAAAATATAAACACATTTGTTTACAAATTTGGGTTCAGAAGTGTTTAGAACTTAAAACAAAAGGAAGTTCAAGTAAATGACATTGTTCAACTTGATATTCTATTGTTGTGAAGTAACAAAGGTGCAAGTTAAATATTATTTCACTTAAAAGTTTACAAAGTTTAAAAATCGCTTTCTAACTTCTTCCTAGTTACTACATCGATTTTATTAAATCGCATTTCGTAAAAACTGTACTAACCTGGTTTTAGTTTTGTATGGAAAAAATTGCTGCGATATTGATAGCTTCTACGGGCCAATTTTGTTAGGTTCCGTGAAAAAAGGATTGAGCCAAAGATTGATACCAAAAGGAAGGGGTGAATAGCTGCCCCTAAAAATAACGGACCCTACCCTAAAATGGTCAATTTGGCAAAAATTTGAAGAAAATAATTTATAGCTTCCCCAGGGTCCTATTATCTTTTCCTCCCCAACATTTATGCCGAACATAACTACCCCCTATCAGCCTCCCTTCTGGAGTTCCCTTTATAAAAACACCCACATTTAGGAATAATTCTCGTTTTTCACACTGTGAATACGACATCACTGGATAAATTGTCAATCAGGCACTCGTGGCCTCGCGAGCAATACTATCGCTGATTGAAATTTCAGTGGCTTCAAAATAATAACGCGTGTGTCTAATACTGCGCAATCGTAATATTGTTAAAAAATCAAACTCAACTTATATTCGAATATAGTTTATGAATTTCAGGTCCAAGTGAAAATGGCATCACCTTCTTCGGATAAAGCTATTTTGCGAACGAATTCTCAAATGTATCTGATCGTCACAAACAAGTGCTGCAAATGCTCTACTTCTACACTATATGTATCGACGTATGGCAGTATGCTCGAAAGTGCATTGTTGATTTTTGTGTGTCAGGCTGCAACCCCTTCAAACAGCGTTACCGAAAGAAAAAATCAAGGTTAATTCAAACATGTTGCATTGTTAATCGAACATGAAGTGAAAATTGTGGAATTAAATACGTTTGAGATTGAATCAACCAACGCTCCGTATTTAAATTAACAATTTAGCCGTTGTTGATATATTTTTTTATAAGTATCACAAAGATATTTGATTTAACCATGTTTGAAGTTGAGTCAACTATGATTTCATTTTTTAGCAACAATTCCGTGTTTGATTTCATTTTCAGTTGACTACAAACGTGGTAAATTAAAAATTTTTGTGATTGAATTAAACAATACTCCGCATTTGAATTGACTATTCAGTCGTTGTTGATAAATTTTTTTATAGGTACCACCAATATATTTGATTTTAGCATGTGTGAAATGTTAATGAAACACAAACGGTGTATAACTATCACGAACATGTTCCAATTTCTATGAAATATGACGTCGCCTAAGTTATATTATTATAGAACATTTATTTCCATATATTGGTTTGGTACATCAATATACAATGATACAATAATTGAAATTTTTTATATTAGAAGTATGTATTTCGTATCAAACCCGACAAACATTTTTATGCATGAAAATAGCGTTCGTATATTTAAGTTCAAAAATTGGAAATGTATGAGTGTGATTTTGTATGTAAAGGATGCGTCCATTTGATTGCCATTTTTTAAATAATACAATTTAAAAGAACAAAATTCAGAAATCAAAAAATTTAAATATCTGAATTATTTGTAGAAAATAATATTAATTTTCCATAATTTTCTCCATATTATGAAAAATTAAATTAAAATATCAATAAACCGACATGAAACAAGACAAATAAAATATATTAAAAAAAAATAAGTTTTTCAAATCACTAAAATTAATTGTTTATCGAGATTGTGTTTATTACATTCACTAAAAAATTTCTTTCTCACATAATTTTATATGTAAATAATATATTAAAATTATTCAATTCAATTAAACGCATGTAAATTATTTCCTAAAATGTTAAATAAAACCAGCCATGTTAGAATACAATATAAAAATACTTTTTATTTTTCTGTTCTTATTTTTTCTTTTCTTTTCTTTATTATTATTATCATTAAACAAATTTCGTTTCTCCTCGTTTTTTATTTTTACAGAAAAGACCGAAAGAAAATTTATTTTTAACGCCTATTTCGACTCGGGGCAATTAATCCGTATTTCGTGTTTAAACAAACACATTCCTTGTCGAAGGAACGCAGTTTTCATGTTTCTATGAACAGGGACGTGATTGATTAAACATGAACAAACTACTTAATTCAACTATGATTTGTGATGCGTTGAACACGAAATTGATCACGCCGTTGTTGATTAGAGTAATGAAAATTGTTGCGTTTTTTAAAATACAATGACAATAAATATAATAAATAAATGACAAATAAAATGGTATTGGTTAAAATAACCACGTTCATATTAGACGCAAAATCAAACAAGCTTTGTAGTTGATTCTACCAACGTTTTTTTCGGTGCTCTAATAAGGCTTTTTAGCATTGATTACATTGGTGTAATTGTAGTTGGGAAAACTTTTTCAACCGAATCGAGTAACGCTCACCAAATGGAAGTTGATGATATTGACAGAGGCTCTGTTGAATGTTTCACCGGACGAATGGTATCTTGTTTTGACAAATCCAGAACAAGTGACCGTGATGCGATTCACACTTTGATAGCCACTGCAGAAGGTATAGTGTTGTGACCAAGATGGTAGCGGTTAACATATTCAAAAATTGTACGAGGAATTAAATAAAACACACAGTTTTTTATTAAAATTTTTTTCCAAATCAATATTATATTTTTCACTTAAATTGTTTTATTGGAATCACTTAACATTCGTAGATTGTTTAAATAATCTCGCTTAAATTAATGTTTATAAACTATTTATTATGTTATATTGCGATTTTTAATGTTCACATACTCTAATATAAATTCCACTATTTTATTTATTCTATAAACCGAAATCAATCCACCGGTTTTATTTACATTTTACTATTTTCTAATAGATAATTTTGCTATTATAAACAAGACTCTAATACTTTAATAAATCTAACGATTTTTTCTTATTGGCAAACACAACTTTAAATTTCTTTAAATTTACGCGTAACGTTAATATGTTAGAACTTTCAATACGACTCTACGGTCTTTTAATTTTTTGCGTAGCTCAAAAATTCAACTCTAAGAACCAACTCAACTCAAAAAAATTAAGATCTACTTTAATTTATATAGAAAAATATTATTCGCCTACATATTAAAGTGTTGCTTTATTAGTGTGATTTGCGGCTTTAAAGTATCACTTTTCAACTATTTATTTTGTTGTCATAGCTACGTCCAAAAAAGTAAAAAGCATTTGTATTTGTTTAAATTCTATGAAAAATAAAATTTTTTATCAAAGCAACCCTCAAATTCAAAATTTCATTATCCAATTAAAATAGTTGTTATCATTTGTTGTCATAGCTACACAATAATTTGGAAAAAATAATAAATATTTTGTCAAAGGTTACTTGTTCCACATATTTCTATTTTAAAATTTATGAAAATTTAAAATTTTAATTTAGAATAAACAACTTTTCTTAAAATATTTTGCTTGCGGCGAATAAAAAATAGTATATGATACACGGACGTAAGCTATTTTGGACTTAATGTGGGTGCAAATCTCGAGCGCCTCGATTTGCAAACTCCACATCCGTCCAAAATCTTTAGCTTTACGTCCTAGCATCATAATGTACTATTTTAAAACAATTTTAAATTTTGCATGTTAATTAAAATTTACATAAACAAAAAATATAAACAAAACTTTAAAACATTTAATGCGGAAAATAATTTAAATTATTATTTAACTCGAATTTTGCAGTTTTTTGTCATGGTTTGTTTTTTGTTTATGTTTGTTTAGTTTTTTTTATTTATTTCACCAAGTCTATGATTTAACTTGGGAACGATACAATTTATGAATTGTAACGGGACATTATGTGAATTTGGCCCGTTACAATAGGACGCGACCCAAAGAAACTGATTATAAATCGCTCGTCATCACGGAAATGTCCTAATGACAATCGGAAGGGGGTCGCAGAGTTTGTAAAGAAAAACCTACAAGTAACATTAATAATTAATCTTATATGTTTGAATATTTGTGAAACATCAAAATTCTTATTTTCCAGCTCGATACAGAAAAATTCTTCGTGGTGCATTGGGACGGAAAAATGCTACCCTCCAAGGCAAAAAGAACGTTGATCGACTTCCAAGTATTGTATCGTTTGATGGGAAGGAGCAATTTTTGGGTGCGCGAAAAGATCGATCAAGGCCCAGAAAAATGCAAACGTATTGCTGTTGCTGTTTACAACCTGCTGGTTGAGCGGTATATGTTGAATCGCGTACAAGGTTTCTCATTCGACACAACACCGTCCAACACCGTTTAATGGGAGTATTTCGTTCCCTTGAACAAATGTTGGAAAGAATCGTACTTTATTTGCAATGTCGCTATCATATTTATGAACTGGTTTTACGGGAAACATATGGAACTAAATTCGGCAAAACCTCTGCGCCAGGTGTACTTATCTTTGACCGGTTCAAAGACAGATGGGATACAATTAAAATAAAAGCATACACCGCCGGCGTAGAGGAAGATAAAGTCGCTAAACGAATTTCAGTCGCAATGCAAATGGAAATACGAGCCTTTTGTAAAGCTCAATTGAAGCAAAACCAACCACGTCGCTATTACGAAGAATTCATCCAGCTAATCCTTTTGTTCCTTGTAGAAGATCTCGGACAGTACTCACTTCCCCCGCCTGAACCTATCAGCTATGCTCGATGGATAACTAAAGTAACCTACAGCCTGAAAATTTTTTTGTAACGAAAACATTTCAAAATGAAGGCACGCGAACTGAATGGTCTGCGTGATGTTTGTATATGCATCGTTCTACGCCAAAGCCTGGTTTCGATCCGATCGAGCTGAGGAGGCACCAAACTGAGATTTGAATTTTATGAAATCAATCGCTGAGTATGCTGTCGTTGACAAAAAATTGTCAGAAAAAATTTTGTCCAAATTCGTGTTTTTTGATTCCAAGGTGGCAACAGAAATTAATATCAAAATGGTAAAAGCCTTCCGCGCCCCTTCTGAGGAAAGTGAAGAAAGCGAAGAAAAGATGGATCAGCAGTCGCAGAATGTGACACATCATCTGATGAAGATAGCGAAGAAGAAGATGGTTAAGGACTTGCTTTTTAAGCTGGCCCTGTTGGGATCACTCACAGCGGCGTGAAAAAACTGACAATGAAACTCAAAGACGGCAGATGAAACATGAACCCGACTGGAAATTAGTTCAGGGAACCCGGATTATGACCAGATCCGGATCAGATTTTCCGTAATACGGCCATCTGATCAGTTTCTGATCAGCGTACAGTACCGTTTCCCTTGATCCGGTTATCTGATCAGTTCCTGATCAGCGTACAGTACCGTTTCCCTTGATCCGGCTATCTGAGTAGTTACTGATCAGCGTGCAGTACTTTATCCGTTGATCCGGCTATCTGATCAGTTACTGATCAGCGTGCAGTACTTTATCTGTTGATCCAGTCATACGATCAGTTTCTGATCGAAAAAACTCATCTTATCCGATGTCCTGAACTGGATAATAATACAAAATTTAGTTTTTTACCTGATCCATTCTGTATATAATATTGCTCATTAAACAATAAATTCGTTATTAATGGTATAACTGAATTATTATTTTGATTATATTATCGACGTCATAATAGGACATTTACTTAACTTAAAATTTTTTTGTGCAAAAAATTTTCTCATTCTTCACGAATTTTTAATAACTTTTTTAAAAGTTAATTATAATATACTTAACTGTAATAATTAACTGTAGACTGAATCTATTTAATTGTTTAATATTTTGTACTTATAAGTACAAATTTATTGTAGAATCGAAAACAGCATTGTCAAACTTACAGTTGTGAGGGATCTTGCTTATTAAGCTTAAACCATATAATTTAAATTTTTATCTTGCATCTCCTCTTTATTCTCGAATTTCCAGCAGCAAAATGTTGGGTATCACTAAATCATCACATCACCTTCACCTATCGAATCGAAAAATTATTACATATAAATTTTTGTCCAACATACCGAAATCATCGATTTTTGTGATAAATCATCGAAGATCGAAAATTCGATGATTCAAACATTTTGCTGCAGATGTTTTTTGTTAGCAGTAATTGGTGAAATATTTATTTTGTTGCTCAAAAATTATTCTATTTGAAATATGACAAGTGATCTAAAGCAGGTATGGGTGAAGTTAGTTTTCGAATCCAAACTTGGATCCATACCTGGCATAAGAGCCTATGTGACAAAGAGTTTTATGATACCATTGGAAAAATCATCAATAATGCCAAAACTTGGACTAAATAAAATAAAAATAAGAAATAATTAACAAAATTACTGTTTAAGTATATAAGCATTTCAAGTGTACTTGAAATTATGAATAAAATTAAGGAAAAATGGTAATATTTTTTTCATTTATTTAATGTCAAATTAATATTTAAGAACAAAATTAATTCTAATTTCTAAACGTTTGAACTAGATCTTTGAAATGGATCCGGAATGGATCTTTGAAATGGATCCGGCATGGATCATTTACACGGATCCTGTACGGATCATATATGGCGTGACGATGTTTAATAATGTCCGGATCAGGAGGCCTGATTCATCCCTGATCAGTCTTCAGGCAATCCTGATCCGGATCGGACCCTATACTGATCTAATTTCTAGTCGGAAAGCTTCGTCACATGAAACACAAACAACGTTTTCATTCGCTTCGGATTTTCAGAAGATTTCTTGAATAAATAGAATCTCTCAAAATTGTCAAGAAATTGCTAGTGGTCAACGACGGCTGAGAGTCGTGAAGATGGTGCAAGACTACAACGAGAGTCTCTGCCGGAATGAGGACGAATTTCAAGACTTGCTATTAGTCATCGCCAATTATAAGGTGCAATTTCCAAGAAGTGACAAAAACAAACTTATCTAATCTTATTTTCCTATAAATAAACGGTATTTTTTGCTTTACTTATTGTTTGCCGATGACTTTTGAAATAAACGCATTTAACAGCCTCAGAGCGTGAAAATAACTAAATAGTAGTTTTTATATAGGTGAAATCTCACTTTTAAGTGTTTTCTAGTGGGACCTCCAGAAAGGAGGCAGATGGGGGTAGGTATGGTCGGAAAAAATGTTGCAAAAAGAAATTAATAGGAATTATTCATACATTTGACTCCTGTAGTGGTCACCCCGCGGGAGCTATGAATTATTTTTTACCATTTTTCTTCATTTTTTGAGTTTTTGTATGTGAACCAGAAAGGTGGCTTATAGGTGTTAGGTGTGTTGTAGGGAAATGTTGGGAATGAAAAAATATTAATACATTTTACCCATCTAGGGGTCACTTTGGGGCAGTCACAACGAATTTAGACAAAATACTTATTTTTTATCTTTTGTAGGGGATCGTAGAAGTCAATTAATACAGTTACTTGCCTTATTAATACCTTTTGAGTTACTTATTAATACCTTTTGAGTATCTTTTGTTACCGACTATACCTACTTTTTATTAAATAGCCTTGATTATAAAACATATTAAAATAGAAAGAAAAGGTCTTTATCTTCGGGAATAGTATTGGGTTCTGTTACGAAACAGTTGTATCAGTAATAACTTCACCCGCATATACCGATTCGAAATTGACGATAAGATTTCTTATCGATTTGTCTCTCCATGATACACAATCAATGCAATGGTTGTTTTTTTTCATTTCTTTCCTCGCGCTTTTTTTTGTAGTTTTTTGACATATATAGTAGTGAAATATTCTCGAATCCACAAGATTGAAGCTAGTCGGAATTAAACATCGCAAGGCATGCAGTTCTACTGTGTCTGATAGTTATTGCACTATCAGGATCAGTGTTCACTACAGTTCCATTGTATTAGAAGGTAGCTAGTTTAACAACTAAACAGAATGGCGACGAGTGCAAATAAATAGTTCCTTTCTTATCTCTATGTTATGGCGTTTTTAGACTTTAGATCTACAGAAATTCATTGTACATATACCCGTTTTGGGCTCTAAAATCCAAACGACACAACTAAAAAATATTATTATTTTTCTTTTCTTATCGTATACCGACATCCATCATAACTATAACATTAATGTCAAAATTATGCCTGTTCTATTTAGAGAGCATGATAAAAATATGTTCAATATTAATACCATAACCATAAATCCAATCCAAACTTTAATAATTTATAGTTCATCTGCATCAGACCTCAAACAAATCATATAATAGCAGGAACAGATCAATTTTACATTTATTTATGATAATATAAATATTTATTTAAGAATAAAACAAAATAAGAGTAAATCGTCCTTATTAAACAAACTAAAGTTCCTCTAAATCAAAAAAAATTATCATAAGTAAATAAAATACATACATCCTTGATAAATAATGTATGTATATAAATATATGACTCAAGAATAAAATCAACACAAAAAAAATTCTTAAGAGTTTTCGTCAAGAAGTAAACACAATGTATATGCTTCAAATAAAATAAAAAATTACCATAAAAAACTGCATAACCGTTAGTGAATCAGACATTTTTTCTTGTAGATTTTAAAAATTTCAATATGATTTTTTTCTATTTTGCGTCTAAAATAAAGTCATTTCGATACCCAAATGCGTATCGAAATGGCCTTCATTAAGATACGCAAAGTTTTATTTTTCAAGGTTGGTCACATTGGTCATACAAACGTCAGTGAAAGTTAAAACGAATAACTATATAAATAAAATTATTCTTATTAATTAATCTTATTATTAAAAAATTATCTAAATTAGTGTTAAATATTTTAATTAATTAAAATAATTAGTAATAATAACAAAATATCAAATTGACTATATTTTAATAAAATACACATTTTATGAAAGCTAGTTTTGCAACAAAAGAATATATAGAAATATGATGAAACGCAGAGCTTACTATTTTGAATTGAAATTTTTAGAAATTTTCTTTAAAACATTAAAACATAAAAAATATTTTTTAAAATTTCAAGACAAAAAATGCAAAATAGAAAAAATAGTATAAAAAACTCGTTTCATAAGACGTTTTATCGCACTTATCCTATAGAAAACTCCCCGCTGCGCGGGTCGTTTTCTAAACAGAATGCGTGCGATAAAATCGTCGATTATGAAACTAGTTTCTTAATATACTATTTTGTTTGTTTAGTAATATAAACACAATTCAGTGAGAAGTCGTTGATTGTAATTAGAATTTGGTATTTTTTATATTTACACAAGGAATCGGTAAGAAGAAAAATTGACGTAAAGTTCTTTCTATTTCAACAAGAAATATACAAAAAAATCCCAAAACAATTATTTTACCTGACACATCCAAATATAACTTCTTTGAAAACCTTCATCCATCATCAAATCACAAAAATTCTGTCCTTTTTTCTTCGAATACCAGCAAATTGTCTAGAAACTAAATTCATTATCAATTTTTTTTAAACAAGATTAAGATTAAGATTTCCAATTTGTTTACATGACTTTTTCAGCTTAAGTGAAAATTGATGTCGAAATATGAGACAAAACAATAGAAAATTTATGAATGGAAATTTTTCTTTTTGTTATTTGAAAACAGTTGTTAAGAATAATAGTTTTTAATTTGAGATTGAAAAATGTGTTAATTAGAGATTTTCTTTTAAAGTGTAAAAAAAAATTATTTTAATTAATAGATCTGTGAGAAAATTTCATCGAATTGACTTAATGAGTAATGGAAAAAATTTATTTGAGCTTACTTAGGGGGAGGTCAACATAAAAACACTTATATTAAAAAAAATAGAGGAGATAATAAATAGATCAAGAAACACACACCAATTAATTTCACTTCATCACTGTCACCAGTCATTTAATTTTTTACATAATGTTAAGCTAGGAAACATCGGCATCGGATGGAAACTGCAAAAGCAAAGTGGTTCAAATGGAAATATATTTTAAATCCGAAGAAACCAGAAATAAAGCTAAAAACTGCTAAGAGTGGGATCACTGGTAAGCTCAAAAATTAATGGGCGCCTATAGGAGGTAAAAGATTTTCAGTTTACAGTAGTACTTAAATCGATTTCAGAGTTTGCAAAATATGAAAAATTTGTATATCCACTTCACAAAGGTCAATGAGCCGGACTAGATGTATGTTAGAGGTCAGATCTGGACCGGGTACAATTTTCTTTATGACTGTTTGGGACCAGATCTGGTAGCCTGAACAGGCCTTGAATACAAATGTAACACAAGAGCAACAAATTTGCATTACGTTAAGTTTCGGATGATCTTCCACGTGTTCCACATTCGACAACTTTTTTGTTATTGACATCAGAACAACAAATAATTGTTTACTACACATTACACAAACAATCGAGCAATCGGAATCTAGATACGGACCTAAAGGATTACGCAAAATTTTCAAAAGTCTAAAAGATTGGTCGATTCCATCACTGGACGTCACTATGGATGATAAACAACATGGCGACCAACCAAGGTTCGTCGCCAGGTGAAATTACTTAGTTTGTTGCACTTACAGATGTCGTCGTTAGCAACATAATTTTGCACGTCATTTTGCAAGATTTTACCAAAGTAGATTTAAATTTAATTGAAACTCATCGAACCTACATCTTAAATTAATTAATGAAACACAACACGAAAAAAATCAGTAACAGCACGTGTAAAAATATTTCATTGATACTAGCAAGTAAGATTTCACCTAGTTTTTTCACTTCAGATCCTGATGTTTAAAACCATTAAAACGAATCCACCAAATGTAACACAAAACATCAAATTTATCTACTTCTAACCAAAAGAAAACCTAAACTTTATTCCATAAAATAAAGCCAACAAATAAAATAACTTTTCTTGATTCATTTTTCCATAAATAGAAAAGAAAATAAACAAAAAAAATTAAATCAAGAAAACCAAAAACGAGAAAAAAAACAACAAATCAATGACAAATAATACTTCAAATGTTGAAATGAAAATGTCGTTCATCTAAATGTTTCAATCAATCACTTGTTTTCAGATTACTACATGGCATCCAATAGAAACGTAAAATAAACAAAACGACGAGGAAAAAAATAACTAAAATCGCAAAAACTAATAAAATAAATAAAATATATTTATTTCTTTTGATTAAATAAATCTTTTTCCTTAACACGTGATTTATTCATAAATTACGTTTATTGAATTGTTTTGACAGTTATGAGAATCTTCTAGCATAAGAGGGAAAGTAAAGGACGCCATATTGTAAAAAATCAAGTTTAAAATTTTTTTTAAATTGACACAAAAAAGGGATAACAATTTTGTTGTTGTTTCAGTTAAACTATTTTATTTATTTATTTATTTTTTATTGAAACCAGTCCATCCCTTTTGTTATAGTATTATTGCATTCAAATATACAAATTAATTTATTTACAGAGAAAATAAAAACGCGTTTAGTTCATGCTGAGAGGATGCCAGGATAATTTATGGTTCATCCAGACAAAAGTAAACAAAATAAAAAAACATTTTTTTTGTATTTATATTATTTTAAAACTAAAAAAACAAGAGAAACAAAAAAACGAAAATTCGAATGTAGACAGAATAACATAAATATAGAATTGGAATACATACATGCTTATATAATTTGAATATACTTAGATTTAAAAACAAAATATCATGAATTTTTGTCATACATAAGACATTTGGAAGACTCCTCCATAGAAACATAACAAAACTTCTCTTTTGCTCTCTCTGGGATTTACAACTAATGTAGGGAATTTTTCGTATTTGAAGTCAGTTTCAATTTATCTCATTTCACCACTATTAAACACAGGGTTTGCAATCCTATAATACGACGGTATTAAATTACATCATGATAGTGTGGACTAAGGCTAAGTTCATCTTTCCGTGAAGAAAGTTTTAAACAAGACAGATATTCAATGACTGCTGATTGAGCGACGCGACTTTTAAATATGGCCACTTTGGTTTTGTATACATAATTGTTTTCTTTATCACGCATTTTGGGTAGCATAATTCACAAGATTCTAGTCAGGTTTTATTTTTTATTACATATTTATGTAATAATAACAATATTGTGAGTATGTTCTCCAAGAACGATTTAAGTTCGTATATTTATCAAAGTCACAGTGGGGATTGAATTCGATACCTTTAAGCGTTATTAGGTAGTTCCTTGGACCTTGAGTAATGTTGACACGAGCGATCCTGATGAACCTAAATTTTTTGGCGAATATTTTTCTTGATTTTGTTTTTAAAATAATTTTAATTTGTTTTTAATAAGTTACTTCGGTTTGAAAAACCTAAGTATTACATTCATGAGCCAAAAGTGAAATTCTTACCCCCACTTTTTCGGCATTTCTCGACGTTTTAGATCATATCGAAATAATAAAAAAATAAAAAATATTGTCAAGTGTGTCACAAAAATGATTTCATTTATTTTTTTAGCCAATTTTTTGTAAAAAAAAATTTAGTTATTTGTATTTTTTTTTTTTTTTTTTTTTTTTTAATAAAATGTGTTGTGTAATAGGGTTTAGAATATGTGTCACAACAACACATAAATACCTTTTAAGACCTAGGTCTAGACCTGGGTCCCACAACAACTGGCGTTCTGAGGTGTAGATTAATAACGCTTTTTTTAAACATCTGTGGGTTGAAGCCACCTGAGACTAAGTGTTCCGGCAAACTATTCCATTTGTACGCAGTTCGGACAAAGAAGTCTCTCTGCGATCTGCCAGTATGACAGCGCGGGATCTTTACCGTTTCACTGGTTGCGGCAGCCGATTGCCGAGTGGAACGGGGGTAAGAATAAGTTTGAGGCATGATGCCGCTGATTTCATCTGAGCACTGCTGATGACGATATTTGTAAAAAACAACGAGGTCAGCAACAGTGCGACGATGTTGTAGGGAATCAAGTTGTGATGTCAAAGTTCGATCACCTACAATTCGTATAGCTCGCTTTTGAACAGAGTCCAAGAGGGCCAAGATGGAAACAGAGGCAGCACCCCAAACTTGACAGCAGTACTCCATACAGGGACGAATATAGGACTTATAAACATGGAGCAATTGGTATGGAGTGAAAATTTTTTTGCATCTATTTAGGAGGCCGAGTTTTTTAGACGCGCTTTTTGCCATCGCCATTACATGATCGTTCCAGAGTAGGTCATTTGAAACTGTGACACCCAATAAACGAATGTTTTTACATTCACCTATTGGTTCATCACACATACTAAATAAAATATCTTTGGGGAACTCGGTCTTTAATCTGGAAACAATCAACAGCTGTGTTTTGGTGGAGTTGAAATTGACAAGGTTTTGGTCACCCCAGTCGGCGACTTTATTCAGGTCTTTGTTCACGTTTATGGCAGCGTCTCTCCGGGCAGGATTAATTCGTTCGTGCATTTTACCTTTTGAAGGAAGGGGCTCGAACGACTTGTGCAGAGTACTATCATCTGCAAAACTATTTATTGGGTTGCTGGTGATTTTCAACAATTCGTTGATATAAATCAAAAATAGGGTTGGGGACAATACTGAGCCTTGGGGTACACCAGCGTTAATTAGTTTAGACTCAGAAGAATATCCGTCTAAGGTTACCGAAATGTATCGGTCGGATAGAAAATTTTGAATCAGCTTCACAACATTGGGATGAAAACCGTACGCAACGAGCTTGTTGATTAAGTTGGCATGCCAGACTCGATCGAATGCCTTGGAGATGTCTAAAGCGATAACGTATGTTTCACCACCTTTATCAAGTATGCTGTTCCAACAATGCGCTACATAGTTTAATAGATCGGTAGTTGATCTTTTGTTTCGAAAACCGTATTGGCTGTCGGATATTAAATGATTTTCTTCCAGAAATTTTGAAATATGTGTATTAATATAATGCTCATAGACTTTGGAAAGGACCGATAGTAAAGCTATTGGCCTATAATTTGAGATATCGGATCTTGGTCCCTTTTTGGGGACGGGCTGGACATTTGCCAACTTCCAGCACGAGGGAAATATACCAGATTTGTAGGATTGGTAGAATATTTTAGTTAAAGTTGGTGCAAGTTCTTTGGAAAAGGTTTTTAAAATAATGGGTGGAATATTGTCCATTCCTGATGCTTTGTTGATGTTTAACCCCTTTAAAAGTTTAGCGACTATTTTGGGTTTGAAGTGAAGTTCATTCATATTAACTCCTGAAGACTGGATTTGGGGTATTTCTTTAGGAGTTTCCAAAACAGTGGAGTTCAGAGCAAAGCGTTCAGCGAACAAGTTAGCTTTTCTTGCGGGATCATTGACGATTAAATCACCATCAATAATAGGGGGAATAGAAAATTTTGTAGCAGAATTTAAAGAATTAATGGCACTGTAGAAACTCTTGTCAGAAACAGACATAGACGTAAGTTTTGAGGCTTTCGCTCTGTCAATTTCAGACTTTTCGTTTGAGATAATCTGATTAGATATTTTGTTGGCCTTTAGATATTGGGATCGATTAGTGGGAGTTTTGTTATGAATCCAAATATTAAATGATCTACGTTTGTTTCTAAGTGCCGTTTTGGCAGCTTTCGAATACAAGTATTTTTGTTTGGGTTTTACTATGGAGAAAGGGACAAATTTATTTATAGCAAATTGGATGGTTTCTGTAAAGTTTTGAGCAGAAACATTTACATTGTCAGTGTAAAAACAATGACGGTCGAAAGGGAAACCATGGAAAAAATTTTGAAGACCACTCTTATCCATTTTTGAGTAGTGAAATATTTTACGGGGTTTGGGAACTGTAGTTTTAAGTAAATCAGTTTTGATAACTGATGAGATTAAATAATGATCAGAATTTCCAATACTACCTTTCGCAACATCGACACTCGTAATATCTGGCATTGTGGTAAGATAGAGATCTAGTAGAAAACTATTATCACCGCCATTACGGGGAGTGAAAGTCGGGCTTTTTACAATTTGGAATAGGCCCTGAGACGCGGCAAAAATTTCTGCCAGTTTTCCACTATTGTCAACATCGTCGGTCGATTTGGAGAATTCCAACCATGATTTGTTGTGGACGTTGAAGTCACCGGTAACGATAACTTCACAATTAGGGGACTTTGCTCTAATCTCGTCCATAATTTTTGTCAGTATATTAAAAAAGTTTGGGTTACGTTTGTTGGGGGACCGGTATAAAGCTATTGTAAAAAAAGTCATTTCTGGAAGACAAATCTTTAAAACCATTGTATTGAAGCCGTCACCGTGTAGTTCAAAATTTGGAAAGCGCGTGTACGCAACACTCTCATGAATGAATGCGCATACGCCCTGATGGAGTTTGAAAGCTGATTCGAGCCTATATTTGGAATTAAGCGATTCTATAAAGAGAAAATTTTCAGAAACTTGTGTTTCTGTAAGGAATAGAATGTTCGGTTTGTCGTGCTCAAGATGATGTTGCACGTGGTCATGGTTAGCGTTCAATCCGCAGATGTTTTGAACATGTATTTTAAAATTTTTTATTGATTCATATATGTTTTGTCCCTGCAAATTCCGTGGACATGCCGCTTTATGGGCGGGTGGATTGCGCAAATTTGCTTTACCACTTGCAGACTTATTTTTTTTCGGTTGTACTGCCATATATATATCAAAATGTTTATTTTATTTTTTTGTGTTTTATTTTAAAATGCATAACTAAGTAAAAAATCCTATCATACTACAAAATATGACATATGCCAATATTTCATGATAAGATGAAGAAATAATAACAAAATAATAAGTGAAAAACAAATTGTGAGAAATTTGCAGAAAACAAAACAAAACTAAATGCCAATAATCCAGCTGATGCAGCGCACCCCAGACGCACCGCCCACCACCTCAATCGAGGCACAAAGCCCACACATAACTACGTGTTGGTTCGATTCCTCGGAAGAGCTTATGAGCGGTACCGCTACGGAACGCTGCCCAGCTAAGACTGTAAGTGCTGCCGTTGACTAATTAAAGTTCGTCCGCCAGCACCCTAAGATATCATCTTGGCTAATGACATCTCCTGCCATTGCCAGTGGTATGTGATATCTCACGCTAACTCATATGTCAATGGCAGGGACTGGAGTACGCAGGGTAGTCAGACCCGTAGATCAACATTGATCATAATCGATCAAAATCGATCCCTCCTGCGGCACTTCAAATA